>VXAV01037128.1:0-12498 GCA_013399715.1 Alectura lathami | reverse complement strand
TTTTTTTTTTTCCTCCCCCTAGCAAGTCAGATTAACCCTAAGAAACAGTGCAGACTTTGTAACACAGAGATTTCTCATTGGGAAATGTTGTTTCTAGCTTTTCCACATCAGCTGTGAAAACATACTGCCATCCAAGCTTTGCAAAATGATTCTTAGAAAGGCCTAGCAATGAATACTTGGCATACAGAGGTTTGATGTATTGAGAGTCAGCTTAGTGTTGTGGAAGACAGTGTCCTTGAGGAAGCTTGGCAGAAAGGTGTTGTGGGGAGGGCGATCTCCCATGGTCCCTGAGGTTGACATTGTTGTGAGGAAGCTGATAGCTACTGATAACCTGCCAGTGTTGACAGTGGAGATTATGGGCAGGCTTTCCTGAATAGCCTGATATGGATTGAGCCTGAAAATACCAGCATTTGCGGTATAAAATAGTTGTTTTTTTCATAGCACAAAGAACCTTTTGGAAAAGGTGCTGCCCTCTTCTGCCCCTATTTCCCTGCTTCACAGGTAATCAAATTACTAAAAATCTGCAAAGCAGAACTGCTGATCTTATATCTGCAAACAGCAGACATTTTCAGATGGGTCCGATGAGTGGCAGACTGCCAGGAGTGGCATCCATCTTATCTGAGATAACGCCATGAGCAGCCTGAAAGCTGTTTCTGACAGCAAAGCATCAAGCATCAGGCCCGGTGTGCACTGTGGTGCCTCTGCTGTTGACCATGAAGTACTTGAACAGAAGCAGGACTAAAAGTAATGTGGCTGGCACTGGGTGGTAAGCACTTTCCTGCAGCCATGTTTCCAAAAACTCCTCTCGGCTGTGAGCCGTTCATGTGGAAACCTGGCGTGGACCCATGACCTTGGGGTGGCAGGTTCCTCAAACATGGGCTGCACGAGCCTGGGAGCTGGTGGCTTTTAACCAGGCCCTGCTGGGCGAGGAGGAAGGGCTTGAGCTGCATCTTCTGCTTTGATGCTGAGCAGTAACTCTTCCAGTGGGCTTGTCTGACCCAATAGCTGGAGCTGAGGCTTTCTTTCAGTCCAGATTGCTAGGGCACCATGTCATGGCCATGCAGGATGACTGAAGAGGAGTAAAAGTAAATGCCAGGGAAGATGAAACTAATACGAAGATCAGTGCTGCTATCCAGGCTCTAACAGATGGTGAGTTTGTGGTACCACCGAAGAAAAGACTCCTGTCACTGTCCTGCTCCACCAGCTGTGAGCAGCTTCCAGATGGGGTGAGCATGTCCTCTCCCTCCCTTGGCTTGCTCTTTTTGTAATCTGGCTTTGATATTTCCCAAACATGACTCCATCTCTCTCATTTCTCCATACTTAAGGGAGCCTTGGCACAGATGTCAGCAGCCACTAGAAACAGCAGAAGGCTTTTGAGCAGTTGAACTGCGCTCCATCCACACTTGATTCTATGGACTAAAGGCACTGCTTGTAATTCTGCACTAGACTTCCCTGATTTTAACCTAGTTTCCACTTTGCGAGTTTTCTTACCCTCTTTGCAAGATTGCTTCACCCAACTAGAGGACTAGTGGGAGCTACTAAATGTCTGCCAGCCCTTCTAATGCCCAGGAATACTCACAGAACTGTTTACGAAATGGGTTTGTATTGCTCAGGGATGGAACGTAAACAAAGAGCTGTTAATAAAACAGTGTGCAAGGTCTTACTGGGATTGTGTAAATACTAAGTCCTTGTCTAAAAATAGTGCTCTGGTTTGCATTCCTGAAAGCAAATTCACCTACACCATTGCGCATGAGGTTCTGTACTGGTAACAAACCCAGCTCCTCGTGGGCAGTGTTAGAAGTACGGACAAGTAATTTTAATTTATTAGCCTTACGATGTGTGCATTAACAGTCACTTTAAATATTTAAGCACATGGCATGGAGCATGGCCTTGCCCAGTAACAAGAGGGAAGTGGCTGCCATGTGTCCATCAAAATATGAGGCTGGCTGCCTGCTGTGGGGCTGTGGCCCAGTCTGAGGAGCGGCTTCAGAAGCTGTGTGTAGGCCTTGCTGGCAGCTCCAGCCCGGAGTGGGGTGACAGGGTAAAGATCGACAACTGCTGTGCATATGCAATGCTAGCATTCAAGGAGCATTAAAAAAAAAAAAAAGGCCTGTGTCTCATCTGTGACATAAGTATGTAAGTGGTGAGGGCTCAATCCTGCAAGGTGCCAGTGCTTAACACGGAGCCTGTAATCACTCCCCTTGGCTTAAAGCACTTAAACTCTTTCCTGTGTTGTCTGCTTACTTACCGTCTCCCTAAGCTGATCTCATGATCATGTTTTTCTGTAGTGGAAAGTCTGATGTAATGTAACATTTGTCAAAATGACATGGTTTTTAGCTTGAAAGAGTTTCTTAGCCTTAAATGTTGACTAGGAGATTTCAAACTGTAGTGCAGTGCTTTGAGTGTTGTTAATAACACAATAGAACTGGCATGCATAGTAATATTAAATAGTTTACAGTAATATTTAATAAATCCAGCAGTGGGTTTTATGGACAAGCGAAATCCATGTGTAGCACATATCTTTAAAGAACACTTAGTCTTTGTCTTGCTTTTGTATGTTCCTCTAGGGATGGGAAAAGCTGTCTCTTTGTTGCTGATGCATAAAGCACCTGACACATCTCCGTTATGTGTTGACTGCTTTAGTAATCAGATTTTCTGTAGGCTTGCCCCTTCATACCTAGTAGAGAAGTCATGTAGGTTTTGGGGAAGTACTCCAGAGTTCAGAGGAGCTGAGGGTGTGGAGGCTGCTGCTGTAAACCCCAGCTTTCCTTCAGAAGGAGAGTTTGTGTCATGCTGTCTGGTGCAAGCCCCCTCCCCTGCACAGACTCTGGCGTAGGTGATAATTTATAGATGAGATCAGCAGCACAGTCTTTTTTAAAGTGTTTTAACATGCCTGAATAATAACTGTTCATGCTGTGGTAAGTGTCCTCTGACCCCCAGCCAAAGCCTGGAATAGGAAATCCAGGTGTAGGCTCTTTTCTTCTGAGCCTAAACGTCATTTAGGAGCACAACTCAGCCATAGCAGCTTGCGCTGGGAAGTTCTGGCTGCAGTTTCTAAACTGGTCCTTAAAACTTGAGCTGCCAGTACGCTGGGGGTGTTTTTCGCAAGGGCTCCCTCTCCAATTTCCAGCATGGCCATTTTTTCCTGCCTGCGGCATGGGCATATGTTCATGCTCTCTGGAAAGGTGAGACCTAACATGAGATGTTTAAGGGCATCTGTGTGTGGTCTGAATCCTGCATTTCCAGCAAGGCTTTTTCCCAAGCTGATCAATCAGTGGGAGCTGTATTGACCCAGCAGTGATGCTTAGAAAGATGCTGCCTGAAGTAACAATGTGGGCTGTAACAGTCTGCAAGTATTTCAAGTATTTACTGAGCCATTAGTCACACTGAGAAATGGTCCAAGTGTAGTGCAGGCTCATGGTAACTCAATAGAAGAGACTGGAAAATATGGAAACTGGATTCCTCAGCCCGTCATGGGTTGCACTTCTAGGAACACTCATGGAAGATCTCTAGTACTTGCTTGAGGCTCCTGTACAAGTCTCACCAACTAGGTCATTTTGATAGAAGTGCTTGCTGAAAGTACTGCAGGACTAGTGGAAACCCTTTTCAGTGTGCTGGGAGGGTCAGAGTTGTTTGTTCTTTCTGTAACATTTGTGTCTCTGGACCAAACTGCCATGATGTCCCATGATGTCTTAAAAACCTGTTTTCTGGGAAACAAACTTCTTGGTGATACCTACAGCACTATAGCTTCCAATTGAGTTAATCTCTGTGGAAGCCACCCAGACACCCACTGCAGCAGAGAGAGGAGCTGAGTTGTTTTAACATTCTAAAAATTAAAAGTTTTTTTCACTTGCATTCCTGGGTCTTGGCCTGAAGAAGGAATGGAAGTGCCAAAATACCGCGAGAGCGTCTGTTGTTGCAGTATGTCTGGCTGAGCCAGAAGCAGGAAATTCTTGTGAGAGCCTGTCTCATGAGATTGCCAGCCAGCTCCAAGGCTGGCCTGGTGCTTGTTATTACTGCTGAAATGGTGAGGTGGGGATGTAGCCGAGAGAGAAATAGCTGAAGATGGGCAAAGTGGCTAATTAGAAATAATGGCAAAGTGTGTGTGCATGGGGGGAGGCGGTGGATTTCTTTGTGTAGAACATAAAGGCAACAAAATGAATACACAAAGTGAACTTGCATCATATTTCTTCTTCCAGTGGAGGAGGATGTGGGGGAAGCTCCCTGTGCTGGCTTAGAGCTCCTCTGCTGGAGCTGGGCTGGCTCTGCTCTGCCTTGGGGTCTCCCTCTGGTTTGAAGGGTGCCAAACCCAGCCCCTTGATTCATAACACCCTTTTCTAAACCTGCAGGTCAGGAATTTTCCTTAACCTGGGCTAGACTCTGCTTTAAAACTTCCCATGTTGTGTGCAGAGCTGCCTGGGCAGAAGCTGAGATGCTGGTGCTAGAGGCAGGGAGCTGAGCTTTAACCCCTGTCCAGCAGACTTATTCCACCTTGGCTCTGTTTCAAGACAATTTTAAAAGCCATATCCAGCCTATGCTGCCGTTTTCAGCATTATTGCTCCTGGTGGAGCAGTAACAGTGGGGAACTTTAAAGGAAAAGGACATAATGGAAACTGATTAGAAAAGCGCAGAAAGTCTTCAGGTACAATAAAGCCTTGCCCAAAGAAGGGAAGGGGGCAAGAGGAGGCCTTAAAAGGCATGCATTCGATCACAGCAGGGCAGGAAATAGCTTCAGGAGAGTTTTTCTTTGGTCCATTCATAACTTGATTTGTACCTCATTAACTTTGTTAGTGCTTTTTTTTTTTTCTTCTGAAATCCAGGGTAGTTTATTCCCACTGAAGTCAATGTGAAGAATCATTCAGCTCCAAGTGCAATCTCTGCAGATTAAACAGGAGAAGCTCCCAGTATTGCTCTCATCCAAAAGAGATGAGAAGCATGTTGAGGATGTGCTGATGATGCATGCCTTATTTACTCCATTCTCATGGAGCTACAATAAGCTTCCTGGAGATGCTTTTCCAAGGCTCTTACACCTCTTTTCTGTAGTACATTGAATGTGCAAGTGACAAACCCTGTGAAAGCAGTTGTGACCTTGCTACTAGCGGCATTAAGCCTGTTAGATTGTTCGAAACTACTCACATATGAAGGAATCTTGATAAACCTACATTGATTTAAAACATGCCTGGCTGTTTAAGAGCTTAAAGATTTTTTTCCTCTTTCAGCTATTCCCTGCTTACCTCACAAATTCTTTTTGCTAACTGTTGTTCTGTAGCGCTAAAATTAGATTCCAGGTATTCTAAGCTGTGCTTCATGATTTCCTTTAGGAAAGACAGCTGGGTTTTTGTCTTGCTGATGAAGCCTAATTTGAATGACTTTACTCATCAAGCCCATTTAATTGAAGATTCATTACATTCCGTATAGTCCAACAGTGAAAACTGCAGAAGTATCCCTTGAGGAGCCAGCTGTTGAAAGAGAGGGATAAGCTATGGCAGGTAGGGTGAGATGATGTGGGGTTAAGATGCAGCAAGTGAGATTCCAGTTCAATACTGGGGGAGGATGGGAAGGATAGTAAAGGGCTAGAATAGGCTGTCTGTGTGCCTGAGGCCTCCAGTCCTGGATAGCTGGGCAGGTGTCATTCCATTCTGAGGGATGAGCACATTCTGCTGCAGTGAGAGGGTAGGCCTCTGGCTGTGCTCTGCTGCCCTGACTCTAAGAAGGCTGGCAGTAGGCAGCACAAAAGGTAAGGATGGGCTTGTGCAGCCTTTCGCAAAGCCTGGATGTCAGTGGTTCAGTGGGCCTGCCTCCTTAACGAGGAGATGGCAGCTCAGAAGAACGGAGATCCATGAAGCAGTGCTCCAGGTCTGAGGTGGTAGTGCTGGTCTTACTGCAGCTGCCATGGGGTGTCTGGGTTTTGTGACAGGACAGGGGCTTGAAGCCACGGGGACACGTACTGGGTGGTACAGGACTGGAGGAAAGTCTGAAACCCAGGAGGATTAAAGAGAGGCAGGCATAGTTCAGAAGATACTGAGTCTTGTCCAGAGCGGAGGTATCTATCAGACTCTATTACAGACCTTTTGCTTAACTTTTATGGAGTGTAGTGTCACAATGAAACAAGCTCAAAAATAAAATGCCTGATGTACTTGCTTTATTTTCCTGTTAAGGCAACTGTTTGTGTGTATTAAGTCTGTTTCTCCAGTGGATGTTCAGCAACAAACACTTCAAAGACCCCCGACAATCTCTAGTGCTGCTGGAGTCCTTGTGAGCTCTCAAAAAGAGAAGCTTCATACAGTTCCCTTGTGTGGTACAGCAGTGCATCCACACAGACCGAGTTACAGCTCCAGCTTTCATGGCAGAGATCAAGAATTGTATATTGATTTCATTTTTAAAATACTTTTGCTTGAAACAAGAGAATAGTTTTGATGGATTTTACTTGTATTTGTATGAAGAGAGCTTTTCAGTATAAATATGAGATAAAAAAAACTTGAGGCAAAACTCATGAGTCTGGAAAACATTCCAAGCTAAATTTTAAAAGCATTTTTATACTTTCTGAATTGCCTGTTCGTCTTGTTTGCTCTGATTGAGAGTGGTTACCTTAGATGAACAAATAAACCATCAAAATGCCGCATCTCTGCTCAGAGGTGCAAGGAGCCTGCTGAAAGCTATTGCTTTTTTTTTTCCCCTAGTTTGAGGTTTTTCCTGCCTGTCTAGGTTCAGTTTTTGCTTGATCAGGTGGGCTTTTCTGTACATAGAGCAATGCAGTGTGACCTGTGTCTCTTATGTGATTTCTTGGGTCAAGGTGGGCTCTGCACAGTCCTGGCACTCGGCTGCAGGCCGGGCTCCCTTCAGGCAGGGTTGTGCTGCCTGCCTGTGGCATGTAACAAAGCCCCGTGACGTGCAGGGCGAGGAAGGAGTCATTAACTTCTGGGAGAGCACTTGGCACATGAACAGCAGCTTTCAAGTATTTGTTATGGCACTCCATATTTCCATTATGAGCAGGAAGAGGTATGTAATTAAATCTTTATTCTGCAATTCAAGCCCTCCACAGGCAGGTCTATTAGAGCTCCTCTCTCCTTGTAGCATTTCCATGTATCTGCACATGAGACTTGCAAGGTCCATGTGTCTGTCTCTGCCCTTGACCCAGGTGGGTGGCAGGGGGCTGCTGTCAGAGCGGCTCCCTGCACTGCGGGCACTGGTGCCATTGCTCGCATCTGGACACATTCACAGATGTCAATAGCGCAGGGCCTGATGCTGCTGTCCTGTCAGACAGGAATGCTGAGCTCCTGCGCTCTGCTAGGCCAGGGTACTCTTTGCAGGAAATCTCGTTGCACAGAGATTTGTGCATGCAGGTCCTCCATGCAATGCACCGGAATAAAATAGATTTCAGGACTAATTTTGCTTCCTGCTGGATCCCAAGGTGCAGTGCAGTTCTGTTGTACCTGGTTTCTCTGAGCTAAGAGCATGTGCAGCTTTTTCAGGAGCCTTAGGATCTTTGAACCTCTGGTGAACGCAAATGCACAGTGAGCTTCACGCTGCCTTTTAACACTGCAGCAGTGAGCATGTGGGTCCTGTTGCTGTAACTCACCTTCTGCTGGTGCCTCAGGTACAGTATGCTGAGCCAGTGTCCTGCAGAGCATCTCTGCCAGCGCAGGGTTGCAGCAGTCCTGCCCTGTCCCTGGGCGGTTTCATACAGTCCTGCCTACTGCTGAAAATGATGGGATTTCCCTTAGATGCAGAAGTTTGCTAAGCGTTCATGTCCTCAGTTGAAAGAAAAGAATTTCATGTGCATGTGTGGATGTGTGTGGACACTTAATGTATTAACTGCATTGTAAGTATACATTTTATAAAGTTTACTAGTTCATTGTGAATGATGCTGCGGTTTTTATTACTGCAGGGAACAGCTCTGGCATGGTAATGTCTGTTCAGTTCATCCCTGAGAAATACTTCCAGTCTTGATCTAACCAGGTTTAAACCTGGGCCCCCGGAGGCAGGAAGAAGAGTGCCCTAAATCATGACACCAGGTAGCGCTCTGAACAGCATGATGTGTCTGCTGCCCACCTTTCTCTTTCATCCCTCTCCCTGACACTATTCCAGGATGTACTGTGGAAAAAGGAAAAGCAGTTTCCTTTAGAACTGGCTGTTTTTCTTCTGCTCATAGAACATTTTCCCCCCTCTGCTCTCAAGTTATATGGCAAAACATAAAGTATGCAGTATTCCTGCTGCAGAGTTAAATATTGATGAAGATTAAGATGCATTAAATGACTGAGGAAATTCATGGGACAGGAAGAAAAATAAACAAAACCCAGAAAATTAAAAAATGTTCAAGCGTATGAATAGCTCTTTATCTTTCCACCTTCCTGCATGACTTCCAGCGAAATGTTTCAGCATCTTGATGTGAACGTTCCAGTTTCTCAGGGCTGCGGACAAGGAAGTGCTGTACAGCAACAGCTATAGGGGGAAAATGTTCTGTGCCGTGTTGCTCTTGGACTTCCTCAGAGTATTTTTGTTCCAGATGTTAAACTGTTATTTTTTCAGAAGCCTTGCAAAGTTGCCAGAACATTAGATTTTTTTTTTGAAGGATTTTCCCAACCCCAGCTGATTATCACAACACACAAGAATCCAAGCTCGGCCTTGGCTTTGCGGTGCTCCGGCAGCTGCAGAAAATCTGGGGGAAGGCATGGGTTTGCAGTGCTGTAACCGGCTGCCCTTGAACGGTCACAGAGGGAGCGCACGGGTCCCACTTCACTGCCTCCTGCAACGCGAGGTCTCGCCTCAGCTTTGGGCAATGTGCTCTGTTTCAGCTCCCCGAGCAGCAGCACCGCTGCAGCGTGCTCCAGGGCTGCAGTGCAGCTTGGGGGTGGAAAAATTACATCCATTTCCCTTCCTGCGAAGGGTCATCCACTCATACCACTCATAGGCAGAATCAGCGTATTTCTTTTCTAGATGCAGCGGTGCTTTTAGAGCCTGCAGTGCATGGCCATGCTGGCTGTGCAGACGCAGGTCATGTGCTGCCACTCCCCCCTGTAGCACCAGTGCCTGGCTCTCCTGCAGCCCCACTGCTCACATTCTTTTCAGCCCTTTGATCTAATCCTGTGGAAGGAGATGGAAAAACCTCCTGGGCTCTGGTTTGTCTATTGAGCGTTATCTTGCTGAAAGTCAGTGAGAAAGTTCTCTACAAAAGCAATAAATGTATAAGTGCTTTCTGATTCATACCTGCTCCTCTCTTTATCTGCCTGACATTTGTCCTCATGCCTTTACAGAAACTCTCAGCTACAGCATTTTGTGCTTAATGCATCTCTGTAACACTTGCTGCACCTTCCCTGCTGCCTTTGCTTTGCTCTGTAGGGCTGTTGGCCCGCGCAGGCAGAAGCCTGTGACTACCGTGCATTAAGGCAGTGTGGAGCTCTGTGCTCAGATTCCTTCCCCTGACCACAGCCATCCTTCTAGAAGCAGGTTCTGCCAACCATCCCGGGCGCTCTGCTCTCCTGTGCCAAAGAAAGCTGCTTACTTTGCCAAGCACATCTGCTTTACCTGGAACAGGGCTGCTGGAGGCAGCTGCATGCAGTGCGAGAGCCCCAGGCTGGCGGTGAGTGGGCTGCTGGGCTGTGGCCAGAGGCTGGTCAATAGGGACAGTCACACCTGGACTGAGATAAGGGCAGTGCCCTGCCCAGCTGTCTGCTGCCTGCAGAGAGTGGCAGGATCTACTGAGCAGGTGGGAAGGGCAGCTAGGAGATGTCTCTTTTTGAGAGATCTTCAAGTGGTGAAAAGCTGCAGTCACTAGTCATGACTGGGGTGGAAAGGGAAGGGGCTGTGACATATCCTTGGTGCTTTTGCAGCATAGATCTAATCCCAACAGTGCTCCTACTGTTTATTTTGTTCTTTATAAAATTTCATAAAGGTTTTGTTTGAGTCTGTTCTTGCGTATTATGATTCCCACATGGAGTGCATAAAGGAAACTCTCCCAAAACAAGATCTAAAACATGGAAAGAAACTGGGCAGTGAAGGCAGAAATTTGGCTGTAGAAATGCAAACAACCTTGCCTTTGTAGCAGCAGCAGTCCTCACCAGGAATGGAGCTGGATCCCTGACCGTGCTTTTACAGGCAGTAAAACAAACCAGCCGTGCCCCAGGACACCCCATCCACCTCCCGCTGATCCATGCAGCCGGCATGTTGCACGGGCCTCTGAGGATGTGAAAGGACAGTCGGCCCCGCAGCAGGCTGATAGTAAACTCATCTTTAAATCAGCAAGACTTTGGATAAAGAACACCATTAGCATCCTCCAGGCCCTCCTCTCCCTGTTTCAGAGTGACAGGAACGGAAATAGCCCTTCTCTGTTTACACAAACAGATGGATCTTAGCGGCCCGCTTTGAAAGGTACTGTTATTCTAACTAAGCAAAAATAACTACAGAAAAGTATCAGTTATCGTAAAATCAAGATGTTACAGTTCAATTGTATTTCCAGACTCTGACAAGCTGCTGGAATGCATGCAGTTTAACTTTCCTCTCTGATATAATAGTTTAAAAGAGATCAGGGTACATTTTACCATAGTGTCTAGCAATGTGCGTTTATTCAGACTTTTGGCAGGCAGTTCTGCACACTCTTGCTAAAACTGTGAATCATCCATTGTTGGCCGATTGCACTCTAGTTGCTAAGAGATCTGTCAAGTGCATACTGAGGCTTAATTCTACATTTGCTCTAAGGAGGGCTGAAAGTATTAAATTGGAACATGTCACATCCTTCCTAAACAAGTAATTAAGGCACCGCTATGAGCCTGTCTGATGGGGAGAAGAGAAGGCGCAGGGAACAGCTGGAAGATTTTACTTGGGCTGAGGTTGGTCTCCTCTGTCTGGGAGCGCTGGGCTTACTGCATGCTGGATTTTCACAACTTGGTGCAGAGTGGGAATGGAAAGAGGGAGGCATTTAAAAAAAAAATTGTAAAACGACTTGCTTTTCAGTGTCCTTATATAAACCTCTTAAAATGATCTAATGCTATTTCACAAAGTGTAGTTTTCAGTAATGGAAAGACAATACGTCAGTGTTTCCCAGGCTGCCTTGCCCCCTGCCCCTCCTGTGCAAACTCTGCCTTCGTGCTGCTCCTCCCTGCTTCCAGGCTGCACCATGCAGCAGCCCTGGTCGCCAGCAGAAGTGCCAAGAAGCAGTGCTGTCAGATATCCATAACCACCTTGCCTGTCCCAGATAGCCTCAGTGAAGCCTTTTACTACCCACAGAGAGAAAATTGATCCTGGCTTATCATCTGTTTCTGTGAATGTACATCTGCCTGTGCATGGATGTGTGGCAGCAATTTAAAAATATGTAAAAGAAGAAAGTTGTTTGGTCAGGGTGCTTAGACTCATCTGTTCCTAAGTTATGTCACTGGCACTGGTGTTAGCTGCTGTCTGAAAGGAGTGCCTCACTTCCTCACCAGGCTCGCTATCTTGCCTCCCACTGGCTGCACTGGGCAGAGAAGCTGTCCAGCTGCAGTTTGCCCGTCTGGATTTTCTGCTGCACAGGCATGCAGCGGGCTCCCAGCTCCAGCCTCTCACCCAGGATCTTCTCCCAGACCAGGCTGCCTGCTGCCAGTTAACTAAATGTTGAATTAAAGATAACACTAACCCTGCATCAGCCATTGCTGCTGGTTTAGATTCAGCTTCTAGATACTGTATTCAGAACTTGGTACTGAATTTCTGTTCCTGTGTAGGGCTTTGCAGACACCATTGAAGCCCTCGTTTAATCCTCCCCTTGGTGGGTGAAATAGATTGAGCTCTGAGAATCCTGCTTTGACTGAGGTTTTGGAAATGATGCCCTCCTGCCTCTTGTTCCTCTGTGAGCCCTTGGCACCTTGGCCTCTCTCTGTGCATGGGGACGCAGTCCTGGAGCGTGGTGGTGGCACCGCAGGCGCTGAGCTGTGTTCCCTCAATCCTGCGTGGTGCTCCTGGCCTGTTTGGCCAAAGGTTTCTTCTCTGTGTTACAGCTGGAATGAAAGTGGCTCTCCATGATGCAGTCTGAATATTTAACTGCCTTTTTTCCAGATGCAGATTAAATATTTATTTAGTACTTTGTTGGTGCGAATACCGACAATTTCACCCTTTCCAACTAGTAGTGAATCAGCACCACTGTTGCTGTTCCTGTTGTTCTTCAGATAGAGAAGTTAAGCAGAAAAAAAAAGTCCTTCTAAATCTTGATTCTGCTATCTAAAGACTTCCACTAGGTCCTTTTGCATTTATACGTTTCATTTATTTCTGATATATTGCACTAAAACTTACTTCTTACAATTATTTTGGCTTTTATATTTGACTTTAATTTCTTCTCTATGCCAGCCAGAAATATCCATTATATTTATTTCTTAAAAGAAACCTGGGGAGGGACTCTTTATCAGGGACTGCAGTGATGGGACAAGGGGTTATTGGCTTTAAATTAGAAAGTGTAGTTTTAGGTAAGATACTAGGGAGAAATTTTTCACAGTGAGGGTAGTGAGGCACTGGCACAGGCTGCCCAGAGAAGCT
>VXAV01037127.1:0-11064 GCA_013399715.1 Alectura lathami | reverse complement strand
GATTCAATTTTTTTTTTTTTTTTTTTTAATAATGAGATTAGAGCTGGTGCAAGTGCCCCTCAGTTTCCGTATGGGGTGCCAGCAGCACAGGCTTCCCAGGGCAGCTCACTGTGGGTGCCAGCCCTGCTCGGGTGGGCTTGCCCCAGGGGGCAGAGCCAAGGCCAGGCTGGCTGCAGCCCTGCCCTGCTGCCATGTCTGCCAGCCCAGACCCAGCAGAAGCAGGGGGATGGCGGTGCCAGGGCAGACACCAACCTGCTGCTGCTGGCCAGAACCCTGGGCGCTGACACCGGGCTACAGCTGAGCCCAACCGAAGGATGCGGCCTCTTGAGCAGCCTGGTGCTGTGCACAAAGCGCGGTTTCTAAAGCACACACATTTCTCCCAATGATTAAAGATACTCTTCAGCAAAACTGCTCGGAAAGACCAATCATTTTACTCCCTTTTTGTTTTTATTTTAGTAACAAGCAATGTGACTGTCTCGTCTAAAGGAAAACAGAACTGGAAGGAAGCTCAGGGAGGAAACCCACACGTGCATTCCAAGTGCACGGCTGTGACACAACATTAGTCAGAGCCTAACTCAGGCCATCTTTCTGCCCAGACAGAAATCCCCAAGGATGCAGCAAAGGACTAAATGTTTAATCTAAGGCTGAGCACAACTGCGTGGAACAAGCCATTACAACCTCCACTAGGCTGATGTGCAACTGCCGAGTACAATCTTGGCCTGCCTTTGACATGTGCCTTCCCCATAACATCTATTATAATTTAAGGAACAAAAACACTTTTAAATGCCTTTGACTGCAGAAGTGTGAAAGCAGCTTCTTCTGAAAGCCAGCGAGATCCCAGGTGGAGCCAGAAAGCCACTTGAGTTGTGCACCATAAACACTTCCATGATGCAAATTAGTAAGTCTCTCTGAGGACTGGAAAGTGTGCCACACGCAGCATTTCTGAGGCCACTGCTCTTTTATCTAAGTTGTTTTCCTCCTTTATCCTTGCCTCACTCCATGACAGTTTTGAGATTTTTGGCATCATAACTGCAGCCTGGCTTGTCAAGCTTAACATCAACAGAGACTTTATATGTACGTGAGAAATGAGAATAGAGATAAAAATAGTTGTTAACTCGCTTTTAGCACACGAAACAAGTACAGTGGGTGTGCTCCAGCGGAGGAAGCGGTTCCCACCACTTCTGCCCCACACCTGCCCAGTGTCACTGGCTTCAGGGGCTGCCCTTCCCAGAGCCCTCGGCCTGCTCGGTGCAAGTCTGCGGGCCCGCAGCAACACCCAGCCCCATGGGGACCTGCACCCAGCCACGCTGACTGGCTGTAAACGAGGTCCAAACTGTTGCTCAGAGGCCATCTCAGCTTGCAGCAAACACTATGACAAGTTTGGAAACACTGGAAACAATGGTCTCCATTAACAAGAGGCGAGCCACGCCAGGCTGAGGGAACAAGAGCGTGACCTAGCCGGGCTGCCTTGGCTTGCCAATGGTTCACGGACAAAGCTCGCTTCTTCTCCCTTGCCTTTCACCATTGCCAAGCAGTGCCTTGCTCACTTTATTCTGGCAAGTGTCTTAGGTAAAAATCTACAAGAATTTCTCTCCATGCCAATGAGTTCTAGAGGAGAAGCTGGAAAATGGCACTGGGTGGCAAGCCAGAGTTCAGCAAGGCACCTGCCCCAAATCCTGCCCACGTGCCTAGCAGAGAACAGCCCAAACCACTGCACACCTACTGCTGTACAGCAGGACACCTGGGCCCGTTACTGCAGAGTGCTGCAATGCTTGTGCCACACTGAAAAGAAATTTCAGTTATAAATGAGAATAACAGGCACAGCCCAGATACTCACCTGCTGCATGGCATGCGCCTCAAACTTTGAAATACACCTGCTAAAATCAGAGGTCTTCAAATCTCATTGTAAGGATGCTAAAAGCTCAAGCTACTTTGGCAATTACTATAACGTATTTCCAGGCAGTTTTTAAGGGCATTAGAAAGATAAAATGAAGAAAAGAAGTATTGCTTTTAAAGGTATGTTAAACATTCACCTTATCATCCAGCCACTTTATTTTAATGAGGTTTGCTTTACTTCTTCTGGTATTTGCTTTGTCACATGGTGTAAGGCTCGGAGCATTTCTATCAAGCACCAATTACTCTGCTCCAGCAGCTGGAGGCTGCTCACTGGCCAGCAGCTGCCTCTCGTGCCCCGCTGCACCAGGTGAGCGAAGCCTCTGCTTTCATCACACAGAAGCTTTGAGTCCTGCAGATCAGAGGCATTAGGCGAGCCACATGCCGATCCCACAAGTGGGAACACAGCTACAGAATTTTATTTATGGCGATATTAAATATGCAACAATCATTCTCCAACATCAGAGTAATAAACATCACTGCTCCATCTGATCTGAAATCAGCAAGCATGCTTCTCACATTCACAGAGAGAGACAAAATGCTGCATTATTTATGCTTTGTATAAGAACAAATATAGAGAAATAAGTTAATTTGGTACAATTCAGCAGAGCAGATTCAGGGCAGATTACTGTACATCCCTCAATCAAATCACTCTCTCTCATCACTGTAAACAATTGTTTCTCCTCCAAAAAGTGGGTTAAAGAATTCTAATTAAGGGATCAGCAGAATAATTTCTGACAAGTTTTTTAGATCTGACTGCACATGTAAAACCACCGCCCCTCCAAACCCTTGAGCCTCTGGTGGGATATAGCACCTGTGCTGGGCAGGAGCACTCCAACTGCAACAACCACACGAGCGGAGCGGTGGCTCAGTGCCTTTCTGGGACACGAGCAGATCCAGTTGGTTGGTAGGAACAAACCTGCTCCTAGCTCTGTTCTACAAAACTTGTAAAAATTCTGTCGGGGTCACCACATACCACAAAAGTGAAGGAAAAAAGGAACTCGAGCCATTCTGCCTCTTCTCTGCACTTCCCCGGTCACTAAGCACACCGTAGCAGATTTCTTAAAGCTAGTGCCTGCCCACCCCAGCAGTGTGATTTAAACTACCGCCCTGCTTGTTACAGAGTGGAAATAACACTGCAAGTGACAGCCAGCAGTCACCACGTTGTCACATGGGCTATAAAACACTGTGTCCAAACACCAGACACTTCTGCGGAATGGCAGCAGGTGCGGACAGGCGTCTCCGAGTGCTGTCACTCTGCCTGTGACACGGGCAGTGGGTGACACGGGCAGCGGGGTGACAGCGGCGGGGGAGCCCAGACCCCGCTCCCGTTGCAGGGCTCCTGGTGCCAGCAGCACCAGTGCCACAGGGTGCCCGCTGCCCAGGGACGGAGCTGTCTGCAAGCAGGCTGCCTGCTAGACTTGGCAAGTCACTGCAAGGACAACCCCAAAAACCGACATCCAGGGTTTTCACTGTACGTGCTCTGGCTTCTTTATGTTTTATTCAACATTTTCCTGCCCATGTATAGGCTGTAAATACCAGCAGGTTAATGAACTCCTATTATAACCATTATAGCTATTAAGCAGGAAGGGCTGCGAAGTTTCGGGGCTCTTGTGCAAGCCTGCAGAGCTCCAGAACCAGCCATGGGCTCACCTTCATTCCCAGCTCCTGTGTCATAAGCACAGGAGAAGTTCTCCAAACCTGGGGCCCTGTGCCCCAGCCCTCACACTGATGGATTTTAAACATCCCAGAATGTTCAGCCATTAAATGAATTAGATACTCCGCAGCTGCACAGAAACCTTCCTGCCTTCCGTACAAATGCAGAATTGCTCTTACACCTTCCACACTGCCCAGAGCCCTACGGCCAGTATTAGCCAAGTGTCTGCCATATCCCACTGTCATTTCAAGCTAGGAAGGAAAATCCTGCTGACAAGGGAAGTGGTGCAGCTGCAGGAGGAATAACAAGAATTCTGGGACAGGAATCCCTTTGGAGACCCATTTTTCAGCAGCCACATCAAGCCCTCTGTTACACACGTGTATGTGCATGTGACTGGAGGGGATGAGATGAGAAAGAGGGGATGAGAATTGTCCTTCAATTTCTCAACAGTTTCTTAACTTAAATCCTTCATTCTGAGCATAAGTCCTAAATCAGGCTCAAGGGAAGAAAAACTTAATTAATCGGAGGTAGCTAAGTTCAAAGTGTGCCTGGGGCCAGCTCTACTACTCCTTCACTTTGGGGTACAGGGTTTCTGGATAATCCCTGTCTGCTGTGGAATGACAGCTACAAGATGCCTGGTATTTTCTGGCAGTAACTGAATGTGAAGCTCTTCTTTCCACTCATCTTTTTAAAGCTTAATACTGCCACTGAGGTATATCTGAGGCCCATATACGGCACAAGGGTTTAAAATACCGTGCTCAGCCCAGCGATGCCATGTACCAGCTCCGTGCAGTCCCTTGCAGACTGCCCTCACTATGGCTTCTGAGCACGTGGTGACGCTGGTCCCAGTAGAACAGAACTGCTGGAGCTGAGCCGGCACTGTGGTACCTGGCTGGGGTGAGCAGGCCGAGGCAGCACGCTGTGACCTGCTTTGTTAGCATCTCCATGGCATGGCCAAAGGTGGTTCTTACTGCTCTGGTATAGCCTTCTAAGGACACAGATGAGCTGGAGCTGGAGATGACAGCCCAGCAGTTCTTCCTGCCTCTGTATGCGTTTTTCACAGCTCAGGAATATGGAAATTTAGGGCCAGATCCCACTTCAGTGATAGAACTGTTGCTGGGGATTTCAGTGAATGCTTATCAAGACCATACTATCTCCAAAGACCTGTCCTACCACACAGTGAGATCGGAGGAGACCAGCCACCCTGCTTTGCTAGCACAACAAAACCTGCATGATAACTTCTGAGAATCACATGTTCCTGGCACAAGCACAAGCCACACAATTTTCCCATCTTCCAAGCACAGAGGAATTTCTGAAAAGCACAAGAAAGCCAAGGCATGTCAGCATGCTCTTACTGACCTTGCTAAACTCTAACACTATTTACCTCAAGCAAAGCAGTCTTAAGAACAATGCAAAATCTTCTTCTTCACTCTGAAGCCATTAATGAGATTCTAACAGAAGGCTCCAATCCTCACAGATACCCTGACTCCAAAACCTAGAAATACGAGGCTGAAGGCACAGGTCTCTATTTCTAGTCTGCTTCATTTCGTTTATGTCTCAGCTCCTTCATCAATGAATGTTATCTACCTCTCTGAGCACCGTGGGGTGACATCAATGGATGCTCCAGCACGTGCACTGCGGAGAGCCCCTGTTGTTGTTTACGGCAGTCGTGCCAGCGGCAGGAAAGACAACCTTCATCCACAAATCTACAGTCAGTCCAGGAAACGGAATCATCTTTACAAAAACTCTATTTTCTGCGTGGACAGAATCACTCACAGATGCAGCCAGCGCCATGGGAAGCTCCAGCCCTGGCAGTGCCACGGGAAGCAGAGCTGGGCTTTGGGACCACCTGGCCCACCAGACCCCCCCTGCTGAGTCACCCAGATGTCATGTGCCAGCCTAAGCCTCACCCCTGCTAATCCCTTCTTCCCCCAGAGCAGGCACATCCCCTGACAGAGTGGCCAGCAGCCACTCTTGACCCAGACATTTTTCTGGGGTGCAGAACAGACAGGTGTGGGACATGCCCCTGCGGAGTCACAGCAGGCTCGGTGCCGGAGCATGGCAGCACCCAGGTGCTCGTCTGCAAGGAAAGGCTGAGGGGCAGCAGGGCTGCATCTGCTTCAGAGCAAGTTTGTGAGCGAGACGAGAGCTATAGAAGCTACAGAGCCACACTGGTAGAACAAGTGGCTAAGACTGCCTGTGCATAGGTTCAGACTGAAAATTAGAAGAGGGCTTTTAACCAGGAGCGAAGTGAAATTTGAGATAAGCCTTCCAGAGAGAGGGAGACTGTGGGAGAAAACCTCAGTGATGTTAAGATGGAGAAAATATGTTTATGTAGAATATTCTAAGACATGGTTGTCAGTAACAGAACAGGTCTGGACCTGCTGAACGAGGAGGTCCCTTCTGGTCATATGGAATACGGCCCGGCCGCTCCAGTGATTTTCTAGCAGAGTCCTTTTGGCATTGCCAGTGCTTGGCAACCTTTCCCGGTGGTCTGGCGCGGAAGGACGAGTTGGGGCAGAGGCACCCAGCACAACGGCTGCTCCCAGCTACCTCTGTAACCCCTGCAGGAGCTGTGCAAACCAGGACAAATCCGGGTTTAGTCTGACGCCGGCTGAGCTCCGGTCTGCCCTGCAGCCGGACAGGAGCACTCACATGGCACGGACACGGCCGCGTCCCCACCAGCCCACAGCTGGCCTCACTGCCTCGTGATGCCAGAGGCCAGGGGCGGCTGGGCCCTGCCCTGTACCCAGTGCCCCCGAGGAGCTCGCCCCACACACATACATCTTCCAGGGACACATGGGCTGGACCTAGGACAGTGAGCTCTGCCCCATGCCCAAGCAGTAAAGCCAGCATTTAGTCTCTTACATCTCCACACGAAGTATCTCATTTCAATTTAATTTCACAGTTGTAATGGATTTTTCAAAAATATTCAAGAACATATTTACTTTCCAACATCTTATTTCCTTTCACATTTGAAAAAACTTTCTATCTAATCCCCCAAGTCATCCTACAGTCTGAATAATTTCAGGTTTTTAATCAATAGCTGTCAGACTTGTCAAATTACTTTAGGGACCACAAAGCAATTTTTAAACATTCATAAACCCTCGTAGAACAGTTAAGTGCACTGAATTTTAAAAGAAAGAGGAACTGAATAACACTGATCAAACAGGATTATATTCTGGCAAATTATAAATTAGTTTTTTATGAATCATCTCACAGCTACTTATCTAGTGTCAGGCTTCTACTACTGTAGGGAAGTGACTGCTCACCTCTAGAGCAAGAAGACTTTGCTCTTTGGCTTCTGAGCCTACTTAAGCAGCAGCAAGGTGCAAGGCATTTTTTTTGTTGTTCTTCCTAAAAGCAACAGCATTACCAGCTGGCTGCCTCGGGGTTCTCTCCATCGTCCTGCTGCCTAAGCCAGAGATGGCCAAGCTGTGGCTCCAAAGCTGAATAAATGCATCTTGGCTCCTGGCATCCTTCCCAACCCAGCCTTTGCTTCCCAGCATGCTCCTGGCACGCAGATCTGTCTGGCATGTCAGTCTAGAAATGAGGGTCGCCAAAAGTTCTCAATTTATTGGACAAAGACCATCTGGACCCACAACACAGCTTGAACCCTTTATGGGGAAGACTTTCCACGTTGCACTAGGACAAACTATCAGATGAATGCTGCTGCTGCTGTCTGTTCTGTGCTTACTGTAGGAACAAAGAGAGATCAAGAACGTCTGAAGAAGTCAAACGTGTTTATCCAGCATGACTTTACACACAACAGTCCCACCTCATCATCACAGCATCCTTCCTAAATTTGAGGGATGTGGCCTGCATAGGGGAAAGAAAGGGAGCTTCATAACTCCACCAAGAATGCTGGAAGTCTTCCAGGAAAAAGTACAGCTCAGATCAAAGAGAGGGTGAAGGCTGATCAGGAGGAAGGAACGCTGGAGCTGGCCACATGCAGACTAACAGCTCCAAACCCTCTGCCCTTCTGCTCCCAGCTGAACTTCCCCTTCCACTGTCCCTGAGCCAACCCCAGCATCCTGCACCCTCACTGCTCTGGGCAGTGCCTCCCACTGCTGCAGGGCCCTGGGTGCAATATCTACGGGAGCAGGGCACCAGCACCGAGCCCCAGCTGAGCCTCCCCCAGCCACTGGGGCACGCTGGGGAGAAAGGAGCTTAAATGTGGCTGCAGTACCGGGTACACTGCGAGACCAGGGGAGTTCCTGCTGGGGACTGAAGGCGGGAGGGGACAAGACAGCAGGCAGAAGGCACTGTGCTTCCCAGGGACAGCTGCAAGAGGAGGCACAGCTGCCCAGGTAAGGGCGAGGTGGCTGTGCTGTCCCGCGGGGTGCAGGGTGCTGGGGGACACTTTGCAACCCGCACAGACACAGCAGACGAGTCCTCCTTTGCGATGGCTTATTGCATCCCATGCCCTGTATCACTGCTGTCCATCACCTTACAGCTTCCAGAGCTCTGGCATGTGCAGATTTGGGGTGCACTCAGCACTGTCCTTTCTGCCAGCAAGGCTTCCCATCTCTGCTGCTTAGTGAGACCGTTAGTACATTCCCTGGCAATCTGCATCTGCTGCAGATGTCCTTTGCCAGAGATGTGCAATTTTATATGTTAAGCCTCCAAATACCAAACAATGACTGCTTTTAACCTTTACACTGGTTTCTGGTTTCCCAAAGGACTTCTGCTGTTGCCATCTTAATCGGTGCAGTACTGACAGCAACAGGAGAGACCCGCCGCACACGGTCCCGTTTCTGTGTGCTGACAGCCCGCAGTTGCTGTTTGCTAGTCCAGGCTCAAACACCCCAGAGCAGGAGATCAGCAAACACAGCTTTGGATACCCAGCTAACCCGGTTCTGACAAAGCTGCAATGCACAAGCCAGAGATGAACCTGGCCAGGCTTTGGAAAACCCAGTTCCTTGAGCCCCCGTGGCCAAAGTCTGCCCTGGCTGAGTCTGGAAATAATTAACAAAGCCAGCTCAGGGCTGGAGACGGGAAAGAAAAGGAGAGCGTACAAGCTGACGGCTAGCGCAAGCAAGAAGAAAATGTGGGATTGTCTGACCGATCCGCAGCAACCTGAGTTGCTTTTATTTGCAGTTCAATTTGAGAAGCACAAATATTTTTCGATGAGAACATTTCAGCAAGTTCAGAGGTTTTTAGGGCTTAGTCTGCTTTTCTGTGTGAGGTGCTTGGTAGCTCCAGTGCAGGCAGCGGAAGTCTATTCTTCTCTTTTAGCTTTCTCAGTATTTAGTTTATTGCTGACTGTTTGCCCAGTGAACTAGAAAACCAAATATACTCAAGCACACCATGCTAACACACAGATGCTCATACAAATGTATGTGCAATGCCATGCACTGGGTGTCCTCAGCTAGAACAACACAGCTGCAAGATCTAAATGAAGTAAGGAACACGACAGCACAGCGATCAGATCAGTTCGTGGGAACGGCAGCACTAACTTTTCCTCCTACCTGAAACGATTAACCCCCCAAATTACACTTGATAAGGATTCAAGCATTTCATTACTTTGCGTTAGTAATAATAATAAAATCAGAGTGCTTTTTGTCACGAGATACCCTGCCTAGGGAATTGTGAAAGAACATTTAATTACAGGGCTGCTTCATTAAATGTAAAAATTAAACTAAAGACAAGAGGGTGTGATTTTTGGAAGAAAAAAGAAGTGGTAACGTAATGAAAAAGAGGGATTCACACAGCATAGAAGACGACAGGGAACCCACGCCTCAGGAGGCACAGAACAGCAGCTTCTCGGGTTCGGAGGAAGAAACCTGCCCGGGACCGCCTGGCACTCCCTGCACAGCAGCGTGCAGCAGCTGGGCCCCGGCCCCAGCCCTGGGCCCTGCAGCTGGCCCAGCCCCACGCAGCCCCTCTGGCCCCACAGCCTGGGCAGCTGTGGGTATCTCAGCACAGCCAGCCCCGCTCAGCCCTCTGGACAAGCCAGTGCTGCTTTTGCTTGAAATGACCCGAATCCCTCAACAGTTTGCATTCTTCTTTCCCCTTTGACCTCCTGAGACCTTCCCCTACAAACAGCTGGCTTTTAGGTACGGATTTGCTCAGCACGCAGCAACAGCTGGCTGGGGCTGCTGCACATGCTTGTCTGTAACTCAAAGAATTAATTACTGAACAACATTAGTGACCACAGTGCCACTGCCAATATGAAAACTACTCAGCTTAAAAGTCATCCAGGTAGGCCCAGCTTGCGCAGGTTTATGCCCACCCTGCTTTCCCTCCATACAGAGATGCACAGACAGCCACAACCAGAGCGGCGCTGATGGAACAAAATCCTGTTCAGTGAACAAGAGGGAAAGAAACCCATAAAATGTAATAGCAAAGCTAAAACAAGTACGCTGAAGGTGAATTTGAAGCTGGCTCCAGTGCCCTTGATGTAACCCCAGGCAGCATGGAGCTGTGGGGGCAGCGGCTGCCACCCCCGTACAGGACCCCGGTGCCACATCCTGGCTCTCCCTGCCGCAGGCTGGAGAAGGGCTGGCAGCCCCAAGGGTTTGGTGTTCAACTGCTTGCGCTTATCTGCCTGTGGAAACATCTCAGCAACTCAGCCAGCGCCTCAGGCGCTGCGTAGTGGGCTGAAATGAGGGACTGGGAACAGCAGGGGAGCCAGGCAGTGCTGTGCAGCTCTGCAGAGCAGGTCAGGCTTCACCTCACCTCAGTCCCAAGTTGGGTGGGAAGGAAAGAAAAAGTATCAAACCAAAAGGCTTAGATCTCTCTGAGTGCTTTGAATTTCTGTTAACTCCAGCTGTACCTTTTCTTCCCAGGATATCTTGCTCACACCTGCCAATGCGTTCTCTTAAAACAGTCAGTGTTGCTTCCAGTGTGTGTTTGCTGTACTTCCAAAAGTGATGATTTCACTAATATGAAAAAGAAAATACGTGCTGAATGAATGTTAACACTAACACTGGCCCCAAACCGCTCACCGCCGTGGTGGCAAGGTGTTACTGCAGGATGCATCCAGCAGGCGTTTCACCCCTGCCAGGTCCTGCTGCTGCCTGGAGCCCAGCTGCGGGATGGGGCTGATGGGCCCCGCACCCAGCTGAGCTCCTGCCAGTGCTGGTGCTAATGGCCACGAACTCCCTCTGCTGTAAAGCACCACAGCGCTTTTCACAGCTCAGTAACTCCAGTCTCCATCGGCCAGGCTTACAGCTCTATCAGTGAGCGTGACAGAAAAACCAGCGCTTCCTCCCTAACAGTCATGTTTTCATTGTCTCTAAAGGGATGCTCTGAAGAGCGATCAACGTACAAATAAGAGCACAAATACATATAAATTGAGACTGTTTTTTAGTCCTCTGAAACACTCAATGCCATAGGAAGTGGAGAAAATGCCATATAAAGTGCTGAAATACGTGAACAGTCCCTTTTAAAAAGATAACTTGGCATATGCAATTACATCTTATATATAAAAACTGCACTAGTGAGGAATCAAATAACCTTTCAATATTTCAATATCTAAAAAAAAAAAAAAAAAAAAAAAAAAAAAAAAA
>VXAV01037126.1:0-12787 GCA_013399715.1 Alectura lathami | reverse complement strand
GGGGGGGGCAGGTAAGCAAGCGTCTCTCCACAGACAGCACAACACACTGAGAGCTAATTAAAGTCATTATCCTGTGCTGAAGATTCGTTCTTTAGCAGTGTGGAGAAATCATAAATACCACGTGTGACCCGTATCTTCTGGGACCAGGGAGCTGCGTTTGCAGAGGGTCGGTGCTGGCTGTTCCACAGAGACAGCTTGGGCAGAGCTCAGAGCAGAGATTTGCGCAGGCTGTGTTATTTTCTGATCATTTGTCATCTCTGAACCTTGCTGTCAGCTCTCAGTAGCAAGAGTCGGCTTTTGAGAGTAAGCTGGGCAACAGACTGCACCACCAGCGGCTATCATTTTTTTCCTTGGCACCCCCAGCAGTCATTTTGACTGTTTGTTTGAATCATACCTTGTACCTAAGATGCAAGCAGTCATTTGTAGCAGAAGCTGATTTAGGGCCATCTGTCTGTTCAGAACAAACTTCTGTGCTCTTGAAAATGAAGCTGTGCTGCAGAACAAGCATGATCCTTTAACAAACACAGTTGGGTCATCAAAACCAATCAGCACAGTCACAGCCACAGCAATAAAATGATGCTAGGCAATGCTGTCTGGTTTTGTTCAGTAAGAAAAGAGGGACACGTTTATCACGGGGGATTTCAGCATCCTTGTACAGCTATGGCCTGTCCTAGAAGCGCTTCCTTGGCACAGCGCACAGGTCTTTAACCTACCAGTAAGGCAGCCATGCTGCAGACTGTGCCCTCTGCCGCAGGCATTGCGGGTGAGGCAGATCTTCGGCCCGGCAAAACCAAGTTACCAGAAATCAGCTGGGTGAATCAGGATATTTTAAGCAGTTACAGCCACACTCGTTCAAGGCCGCAATGAAGCAGTTTCAGTTTAGCCCAGTATTTAGACAGTTGCGGATGCAGGCACAGTTGCAGTCATGCAGTAGGCATGAGCTTTATCAGAAGAAATCTCTCATGGATATCTCAAAATCATGGTTCCTAACCCTTTTGGGGCAGGCTGGTATGTGCAGCCCTGGGTGTCCTGGCGTTGCTGCTGTCGTGTCTGAGGGCATTTGGCCAAGCAGGCCACGGCAGGCAGCCTGCTGGAGCTCAGCACCCAGCCACGCCGGGCCAGGAAGCCCAGGGCAGCCACGTGTAGGCAGGGCAAGCTGTGAGACCACACCGACCGTCGCCCTGCTGCCTTTTGGTGCTGGGCCTCCCAGCAATGCTGCATTTTTCTACGCAGAGAGCGTAATCAACTATTTCCATTAGCGTTTGGCTCTTGTTTCCAAGCCCTTTTACATTTCTGTTGTGTTCTCAGCCTGTTAAAACGCTTTCAGCACGGGTACGCGCTGTTTCATGCTCCCAGTGATGGCAGCAGATGATGGCTGCTGATGAATCTGTGTGCCACAATAACGAGGTAAACAATGCTAGTTCAGTTTGTGCTCTGCATTTGTTCGCTGAATTTTTCTGCTTTGTTCAAACTCTACAGCAAGCTGCCATTCTTGCCAGAAAATTCCAGCTCTGCCCACTTGATATCTTAGGTTTGAAACGTGACAGTAATTATTTTCTGAGCCAAGAACTGAGGGCTTTGTCAAGATCGTTTTTAAAGCTCAAAACCTAATGCAGTCACTACTCAGTCATTGCTATGTCCATCTTTTGACACTTTTCACCCGTTAAGCAGCCTCTTGGGCACCACCTCAGGCCGATCAAATTGCAATCACAACCCACTGGCTCCGTATTACATTCCAAAACTTTATGTACATTCTCTCCTCAGAAGCCAGAACTGC
This sequence comes from Alectura lathami, assembly GCA_013399715.1. Lineage (NCBI taxonomy): Eukaryota > Metazoa > Chordata > Aves > Galliformes > Megapodiidae > Alectura > Alectura lathami. The sequence goes on along the minus strand of VXAV01037126.1, from coordinate 11,010 downwards.
AGCGTTGCAGGACATTAAAGACTGCTTTGAATTATCAGTATCACGGAAGTCTAAGGAAAGTATTAAGAGGTTTTAATCTTAATTAGCTGTTAAAAGTAACTTTGGTCACTGTGCTACTATCAGTAATATGAGAAGCTTCAATAGTCTTCATGTTATAGGAATTCCTGTGACAGCTGTTTACCTTTTTAGCCAAGATCAGCACTTGTAAAACACACACCAAGAACCAGGCTCTCATCAAAAGCAAGTGCATCTCTTTGATATGTATTTATGTATTTTAAAAGGACATGGGTAATCTCCTTTTATGGGCAAGCTTTAAAAAATAGGAGGTAAAACACAAGTGAACCCGCAGAGGATGCTGGAGGACTTCGGCTGCCTTTCAAACAAAAAGCAGCCTGCAGCCAGCAAGGAGCACAAAACTCCGCGCGTTCACCCAGGTTGCCTCACAAGCAGCGACCGAGACACGTACCTTGCTCTGCATCAAGTATTGTTCACGCGGAGGTGAACCAAGAACCAGTGAAGCAAAAATACAGAGGTTTCCTCTCTCCTGGCACTGAACTGAGTCAGCGCTGCACTCCTCGCGGCCACAGCCTGGCAGAGGGCGAGCTCCGGGTCGTACGCATGGGTGTTCACAGGAACTTTTCTAAATTCAGCCAGTCGGTAATTACTGGAGCCATTTTCTTGTTTGAAATCAGTACGGGAGACAGCCTGTAAGAAGACAATTAAGAAATAAGCATGTTGTGCCTGAATTTGAGGCTGTGGCTCTGGGGGAGGTTACTGAGGAAGCTGCCTTAAGATAAAGGAACAAGAAATAAAAGATAACGAAGCTGTAAGAGCAGGGAGTCTTGCGAGGTTTTTGTTTGTTTAAGGAAGGGGAGGAAGACAGGGCAGGCTGAAATCCCACACAGAACCACAGAAAGGCAGGAGGAGAGCACGAAGGGCGAGCAGCCGGCCCTGCGACCTACCAGGCCCCCAGCCGCCCCCTGGGCCCCACAGACCCCACACCCAGCCCCCACAGCAAGCTGCCCTCCGGGTCCCGGAGCGCCAGCATCAGGGAGCTGGGGATGCTCGCTGTGGGGCTGCACCCTATGAACACTTCCACATATCTGAGTGCTTACCGCAGCGTGCTCCACGCCGGGCCCCGGCGTGGCCTGGCTTCCGTGATCGGGCCCAGGCGGTCAGGTCTGACATCAGCCCCGTCCCCTTCGGCGATGAGGCCTCCTGCTGCCCGCTGGAACAACGGGACAGGCTCGGGGCCTGACAGCCTGCCTGCAGCGGTGTTAAAAATAGGGAGCTTGGGGAGCAGGAGCTGTCAGGGAGAACCTGACACTGCCCCGGGCATCTGCAGGTCCCGCCCCGTGTTCGTGCCTGGTCTTGGCTCCTGCTAAAGGGGAACAGCCACAGAGCAACACAAAGCTGCCCCCGTGCCCTCCATAGCTGAGAGCCCTTCCAGCCTGCAGCCTGCCAAACTGCCCCCCAAAAATCTGAAGGGCTCGGAAGGGTCCGTGGCTGTTCCCTGCAGCAAGGAAAAGCGAGCGCCGAGGCGTGGGTGAGACTCGCTGAGTAGGTTGGAGAAATTGCCTAGACAAAATGAGAGCTTGTCCTGAGAGCCACAGTCCTACGGGAGCTGGGAATTAGGGCAGCAGGCAGCACCCAGTGCCCAGGGCTGGCACGGAACACCAGCAAACGCACCAGGGAGATGCTCCATGCCCACCCCAGCCCAAGGGTGGGAGCAGCATCCCTGTGCAGGCACCCCAGGAACGGAGCTGCTCCAAACCCCAGCGGTGACAGACACAACAGGGACACGGAGCCCAGGCCAGGCACGGGCAGCGGACACGAAACATGACCCAGTGCTGCCAGGCCACGGGGACAGCAGCAACGGTGTGGACAGAGAGGCATCTCCCTGCCTGAGTGATGGAGCCCTGCTGCCAGCCACGGGGCAGCGGCACAAGCAGGAGGATTTCCTGGCACCACGGCAGCCATCTGGACGAGCACACCGTCTCCGCTCCTTTGTGGAGTAATTAAGTTTCCGCTGCTTGCTGATACCACAGGTGATCTGACTGCAACACGAGTCTGGACACAACAGCAGTGAAAATGGAAGAGGGAAGAAATCAAGCACTCTTGTTGGGAAAGGACAGGAGGACCTACAGCATGAAGGTGATGGAGAGAGCCCAGACACCAAGAAGCAAAAATACTCCCATGGAAGGGGAGAACTCAGTGCCCAGAGAGAAACAAAAAGCAAAGCTGTGAGCAGATTTAGGAAAACAGCATAATCATGTGCTTTAAGTGTTCACCCCTGGGGAACCACCCCAAGCCGTACCTCAGGCTCCTCTCTGGAGTAAGGCGGTCCCTCTCCAGCCACAGATCTGCTGCCTTGAGCCCAGCCCCACCGAGGCCTCGCCAGGTTGTTCCACAAAGCCAAGGCACAGTCTCTGCTGCGCTTCTCCATGTGCTGAAGTTTCTTGTATTTGCAAAGAGTTAAAGGAATGGTTTGGCTGTTTCCAGCTGCACTGCTGCCACGGCATTGTGTACGTGCTGTGAAATGTGACCATTTTTTATTACAAAAAACAGCACAACGCTTTCCTCTACAATTCATTTCAAACCTCCCGGGCTCCACAGCGCACAGAGTCCTGTTATTACTGACGTTACAGGAAAAATGCAACATACAGGTAAGAAATTCATCCTAGCTGGTCTGGCTCTGGCCTACAATATCAATTTTGTTGGAAGAAGAGCCTACGTGTGTAGTACTTGGCAGAAAACGCAACTCTGATTTTGTTACGTAAACCTTTAATTTTTATTTTGGTAAGAAGAGGAGGAAGAGAGGCAGGCTCCTGGGGGATGGTATGAATTTCATGACCACCCACTTCCTGGAGGACGCTCCCATTTTTTGCCTTTGTGCATAAGTACAGGCTAGTCATTTCACACACAAAGCCTATTTTCTTTGCTGCACATCAGCCAATATGGTACATGCCAACTGCGGCAAGAACAACAGATGAAAGGCACAGACACCGCGCTAAGCAACTTGTTCAGCAACACTCAAACTCACATGTAAACAAGAGAAATTAGAGTTGGGTTCCCAAGGCCCTCGTCAGGGAGAAATACAGGGATAGTCTCACCGGGATTTGCATGCACTCCCCATTCTGGGAAGCTGACATGTAATCTGCCGCCACTAGATTTCTCGAGTCTCAGTGGAATAAAGGACCTCAGTTCAACAGAACCTTACAAACAGCCGTAACGATTCCAGAAACCTACACAGCCTGGGAGCTGGGGGACTGCGACTGCAACGTCTGCGCGCAGAGCAGGAAACCGGCACAGGATCGGGGCCAGGAAAACATGCTTATGCTTCTTTTGGCCCCGCGTCAGGCAGCCTCACTTTCCTTAAAAGAGCTGAAGACGTCAAACACTCTTTTCTCTCCACAAAGTTACCACAAATCATATATATATTTTTTTTTAAACAGAGGTTTTCACCCAACAGGATGCTGCAGTATTCACAAGCTTCCCTTGCTAAGCAATACTGACGGGCGAGCGTCTCTCTGCTGCTGAAAAGAAGCCAGCTCAAATGAAACGTGATAGTTCTTCAGTGACACAGATCTCCCGCCAGGTCCCGCTCCGTCAGACTCGCCCTGCAGCTCCAGGCTCCCCAGAGGAGCTGCCTGCTTTGGTGGAGGGAGAAGGAAGCGTTCCTCTTTGGCAGGCGAGTGCTACAGCCGACAAACACCGCCGGTGGAAAACGCAGCACTGCGGCTTGGTCTCTGCAGCAAACCAGGAGGAAGACATTCCAACAGCACACAAACTGACGACAACACAGGGACAGGTTTCTGCAGTCTGCTGCCTCTTTACCTCCTTGAAAGTTGCTTTTCTAGTCCTTCAAAGTTTCGTGTCATTAAATTCCATCACTGTTCTGTTTTAAGAATGTCCTTGTTAAAACCGTAACACCTGTAAGCCTTCCCTGGGCACTCTTCCCCATTATGGGAAAAAACCACACGTTCTTGGCATTCACTCAGTCTAAAGTGACAGGTGCTACTGAAGAAAGTACAACAGAAGTCCCCAGCACCCTGCATTTAGAGATTCTAAACTATGGAAAGGAACAGCAAGAAAAGAACATAAAAGCTAAGGCTGATTTCTTCCTGGGTACGTATTTATGGAATACTTTGGAACAAAGGAGGTGAACACTCTCAGTTTCTACCGTGCACTCCTGGATGTCCTCACTCTGGGTGCAGATATCCTCGTTAACCAGCTCAGCTCTAGAAACAAACTGCCAATTAATTGCTGCTGCACTGACAGCCAGGGGGCTGTGACACAAGACACGTCCTGCACGCACAGCCTTTTTGGACCGCTGATGCAGTTTTACTTTTGGCAACAGAATATTGGAGAAAAAAAAAAAAAGCAGATTTTTAGCTACTTGTACCAACGTTAAGGTAGATAAAGATTTGACCTTGACCTCCACAGCAGTGCCTACTTAAGTCCACAAGCGTGTGGAACCAGAGAGACCCCAGGAACAGCGCTAGAACCCACAGCTACATATGGCAGGCAATTAGCACGTACACGTCTAAGCCTCACACCAACCCATCCCTGGCGTGTCTCACCAACGAGCAAGACGGGCGCTGTGCTCTCAGCCTCGGCTGGAAGCAGCCCCCTGCCTGTCACACCACCTGCATGCCTCTGTCGTGCCCGTCTAGCTGCACCTTCAGTTTGTGGAGCTCCTCGATCTCCCGGTTGTGGCGCTCCGTTTTGTGCCGCACCAGGGAGCGGTAGAAGTGGATGGTGAAGACGACGAAGATCAGCCCCACCGGGACCATGATGATGGTGGAGACCAGCGCTGCCTGCCAACCCGCGTGGCCGCTGGGCTTCTGGATCGTGGTGGTGTCATTTTTCAGGATGGAGTCCACAGGCAGGAATTTTATCCAGCACAGCAGCACGACTTCCGCGAGGAAGAGGAGGATTCCCAGCACCGTGGAGAAGCCCCAGGCCAGCTCGATGTAGGGATGCATGCGCTCGTGCGGGGACTCGCTGATGGAATTCAGGTTGTGGATGTTGCTCACCGCTTCCACGTTCGGCAGAATGCAGGTGCTGATGAGCAGGGCGAAGAGATGCACGGCCACGAGCACCGTGGTGCAGGCGCTGAAAGCAATGAGCAGCATCTGCGGGTACTTGTACTGCATCTCCAGCTGCACCTCCACCATGGCAACCTAGGGGAAAGGAACGAGAAGCCGCTAGGCACCAGCTGCTGGCTGTCCTCTTTTCAAGGCTCTCATCCAGGAAAGCATCTTTATTCAGGAAGACCACCTAAGGTCAAGTACACACTCGAGAGCTTTTTAGAACAGCAGCCTGAAGGGGCCAGCCCTGTTTCCCATGAGCACACCCCGTCTGCAGCTTGGCCTGGCTCAAGCTTCATGCAGACGTTCCTGCGCTGGAGTTTTCCAGCATAACAGACCTCTCCTTGGAACGGCACCACGCCGAACACAGGCAGCAGGAGGAAGGCACGGGGCAGGCAGCTGCCGGCCCGCCTGCCCTGCACATTTTCTCCTTCCGCTCACAGCTCGGTGCAGGAAGCTTTGACTTCATGAGTGCAAAGAAAAGCAAAAGCAAGCAGCCCTGCTGGCCAGCTGCCAGCGAGGCTGCACGGCCTCCCAGGGGAGCGTGCAAGCTACTTTATGCCAGTTCAAGTTACTCCACGGTTAAAATAGTTGCCTTCTATTCTCAGAGCGCTAAGTTCCTTTTTATTACAAATATGCCTAGATACAAGCTATTTATATCCCCAGATTTCTCCCTTGAGGCCTAATAACTTATTGATATGTTCAACAGAGGTGGACAGCTACTGGCTCACGGGTGTGTTAACAACTCAGCTCTTGTTTCAGGAAAGCAGGCCCGTATCACGCAGCCAGTCGGTAAAGCTGCTCGCTCTGTGCAGGCAGCAGGAAGGATTTTTAGTCAAGTGAAGTTCAGAAGCAGGATGAACGCAAGAGGGCTGGGCCCTGACATCAGGGCTGCGCTCCTAGTCCAGGGCTGTTCCTGGGTTAGCACAGAGTAAGTACAGGCTCCTGTCTGTGCAAAGAGCACACCTACTGCTGGTGGTGTCACCCTGACGGGACCGCAGGAACTTCTGCCAAGGGCACCCAGGCCTGAAAAGCTATAGGGAGGTGAAGTCAGCACAAGCCCCTGGATCCTGGGGGCAGATGGATTTCGCAGGACAGACAGCTCTGCTTTACCCAGATTTGCCACGAGCAGCCATTCTCCAGCTCCATACAACGATTGGCACCACTCACTCTGGCATCAATTGTTAACAGAATTGCTGAGGCACTGAAGATTCAGGGTGGGCTTATGCTCTCCGTGGTGGTCGCTGAAGAGGAAGGAAGGATGACTGCTGTCTTACCTGCATGGACTTTGAAACCATCAGCAGCCTGAGGGAACGAGCAGGGTCAGGCCTGAACATGTTGTAACACGTGCCTGGGGTAGAAAATGGCCAGTCTCTACCTGTGGAGATTTTATAGCTATGGCTACCGCAGTAGGATTTTAACTGAGACACTAGGACTACTGTGAGAGTCCCTGGGCATTCCCAGCCTTTTGTTCTGGTGATGGGCACGTGGTTGTTTTTTTTTTGTTTGTTTTGAAAGGTCCCCATTTGCAGTTCTTGTCTCCCCTTCGCCTTGGCAGCCAGCTGGATGCTTCCTCCCAGCCCAACCCATCCCCTAGGGCGAGCCTCAGCCCGCAAGTGATGAATTTTTAAACACCGATGGCCCGGTAAGAGCTATTTCATGGAAAAACATCCACAATCCAGACAGGGCAGCAAGGCAGAAGAACAGTTCATTTAGCCCAAACAAGCACTGGAAAGGTGAGTGAGCTTTGTCACTTCACTCCAGACAGATTGTCGTGTCATTCCCTGACCGGGATAAGAGAAAGAGGACAAGCTGGCATAACCCATTTAAAAACCATTAAGTATGCTGCCTAGTCTGTAACGCTATTAATGTGTCATGTTTGATGCAATTACGCTCTTCTGTGATAGCAGCCCCCTTTGCTTTAACCAGGATATCAAGGGATTGACTTCGCAAGGCACCGAGCACTCTGCTGAGCAGCAGGGGATTGCAGCACAGGCTTAACTTTAAGCCTCGGGATTGCCCTGTTGAACTCCAAGCTCACAGGTTTGCTGCAGGAGCATGTGCTCAGAGCGTTTCGAATTCAACTGTAGTTAAATTACAAGCAATTGTGCCTTTTAAAAAATATTTTAAAGATCACTGTAGTCCAGATTGCCCACAACAGAGAAGATGCTCATCTTGAAAAATTTAGACTAGCAGAGATAACACCATGCAAGAGGATAACAAATGGCTTTGCATATACCACGTAACATTCACACAGATGGCTTGGCAGCCGGTGAAAACAATCACTCCAGTAGATCTGTTGGATTTTTTCTCCCCCCTTTTCTACATCAAATCCATATCCTGTAGCAAATGGACAAGTACTGAGAGGACTGGCCAGCAGGAACAGCTCTTATTTCCATCAGGGAAACGATTAAGGAGATTTCCTAAGCTCCTTCTAAACCTCCTCCATCTGCAGCCTCGCCGGGGCGGTTCCGGAGCCACGCAGCCCCTCCAGCAGACCTGGAAGCAGCTGCATCCTCCCGGGCTGCCCAGCTCTCCCTGCCAGGAGTGCTGCAGACAGCATCGCGTAACGAGGGGGGGCTGCAGTACTGTGCAGCCTGTCCAGCAGGAGCTGGATCAGAGCCAGTGCCTGTTGGTTAAACACCATCAGCTTGTGAGCATTTTCAGGCAGTATGGGACTGGCTGGAATGGCACACGCCGACAGGGAAGGGAATAAAGCAATAGCCAAGCCCTGCAGGACATTTGCTTACAGAGTGAAGTGCACACAGGGCTTCACGGAAACTATGTAAACAAGCACGCTGCCTCCACCAACAGCCAAAGGGATGCTCTTGTTAGAGAGGGAAGGTCCACAGGCTGAACACGGGCCTAGCAAATACCCAGGCGGCAATGGATACATCACCTTTCCCTGGAAGGTCCAAAGGAAAATACTTGCTAATCATGAGAATTCCTTGCTACAATAATCCTGATTTCTAAAAATCACCCATTTTGGATCTGCTTATCACGTTCAGCTGGCGATCGATGATTAACCATATTACACTTATTTGCTAGTTTGCTTTTAAGCTGTTAAATGGGAGACAAACAGCACTCCCTGGCATCCCCCCAACAGTCAGACTGACAAACCCAAGGGTACAAAGGCTCCTCCCTCCCCTGCGGCCTGCACCCGCGTAACTCCCTGCTCACACTTTTCCAGCTCCGCTTTGGGTAACAAAACAGAACCCACCAATTTGTGTCCTGAGGGTGGAAAAACAGGGGTGGGAGAAGCTTTAAAAAAATCCACAAAACTATAAAAGAACTGGAAAGTTCCCAAAATCTGTCTCCCTCCAGCTCCCGAGTTGCAGGATGCAACATCTTCACATCATGCCCCACCCGCTCACACGCTGCATTCAGCGCAGACCTCAGCAGCAAGCCCAGCATGCCCATTTCCTGGGCAGAGAGCCTCCCCAGACAGGTTTGCGCCTCGCTCCTGGTAAGAACTGGAGGGGAGCTGGGGAGGCTGACGGCGTCACAGCGTGCTCACAGCCCTGAACGCCGCTGCTGTCTCTGTGTTGTTTATTTGTGCACTCCCTGACACGGTTCTGACCTATGCAAATAGCTTCCAGCTAACGCCCAAGCGCTGCACAGAGCAAAGCGAGGACTAGGGATTACTCCCAACAGACAAAAATACACCAGGTCTGGCTCCCTGCAGGCTGCGCAGCCCTCTGACAGCGTGCCGGAGGCTGCAGGGCCTCTCACAACACGATCTGTTCACACTAACTCCTCCCTGGCAGGCTGCGACCCAGCCTCCACCTTATTTTAGGCAGCGTGACCTGAAAAAGCACACAGAAAGTGAGATAAGCTCCAGGACCACAGCAGCAACCAGGTGCAGCCTGGTGTGGAGGCAGGCGGCAGTCGGGATCGTTTGCAGGTAGGGGATTTCTTTAAAGGACTGCTTTGCAAAACAAACGTACCATTGCAAATCCAGAGAGCAGAGCAGAAGTTCTGCTGGAGGCTTTCAGCTTGGCTCGGCTCAGGTAGAGCTTCCTCCACGACAGGGCCTGCACCGAGTGGTGGTTGGAGGTCACCAGCTCCAGGTAGCTGCGGCGGACCCAGTCCCGGTAATCCATGCCTTTGGTGCCGGGCTCGGAGCAGCAAGCAGGAGTGGAGGGATCCACCGGGACGTTCAGCTCAGAACTCATCATGAGGGGAGCGCTGGGGAAATAACACAGCCATGGTCAGGAGGCAGCAGACGGGACAAGAAGCTGTGCTGAAACAAAGCTGTGGACAGTCAGCAGAAAAGCAGCGGAGCAAGTTGTGTCGCAGCTGCGAGGCACAGAGCCATCTGTCTGCCCCAACTGACCACGAGAACCAGGCAGGACTGCACAGTAAACCTGGGAACTGCTCCAGCCGGGATCAGGAAGGTTGCCCAGCACCCAACTTCTCATTTCCAAGCCAGCATCTCCACTTGATTTTAATTCTTCCTTGCTAATTTGCTTTACACAAAGACACCTTGGAAACAGGGTCCTCATCCTGTCACGTGGTTGTAAGCTGGAAGTTTAATGTCACACCGTGTTGTGCATCAGCTCCAAATACACCCTGTTAGAGCAGAAAGTGACCCCTGGACACGTTAGCTGGACTTACCTTGGGACTCCTTCTTTGGAGCCGGATTTTCCAGATCAGCTCATGTGGGCACAGCTCTGCCCCAGGACAGGACACAGTCAGAGCTGTGCAGGGTTAACAAAAGATCTCCCAAGCTCCAGCAGCACAAAGCTAGATTTCCTCATTCACAGGGCAGTTATCATCCCCATCAAGCCAAGAATCACACTCCCTTACTTCCACTGGTACTGGGAAAGGCAAAGACAACTCCTGGGAGATAGGCGGGCTGCCTTCCAGGCACTTTCAGTGTCTTCAGATTCCAGAGATTACACCAGGGTACGCAACGGAGCAGCAATGCTGCTCCTGTGGCCATCGCCAGACATCAGACAGCACCAGGTCCCCTCCCTGCTCCACAGCTCAGCTCTCATTATCTCTGTGTCATCTGCAGGCAGACCTTATCTTTTGAGCAAGAACTTCCTCCGCCCTGATAAACATCTGCAAAGAGCCAACTCAGGCTTCTGAAAGCCCACCGCCCGCGGGCGGCTGTGTCACCTTGCTGGCTCTGACTTCCCTGCAGCTCCTCCAAGGTGGTGCAGCTCTAATTAGTCCCAGCACCACGCCTGCAGGCCACAAGCACCTTGCTGTGTGCTGAGCCCCAGCCCTGCCCGTGTCCCCTCCTCCCCGGCGCCCCGCCATATGGGGGCTGCTCATAAAGCCACATTAGCTGGGAGATTTGGGGAAGTGGCAGAGATAAAAGGCACCAGCTGCCCACAAGCCTGTTACTAAAAAGAAAGAAATCTTTCCCAGGCAGAGCGAGGAGGATCAGGCTGCAGCAGCAAGCAGAGCAGCGCGAGCACGGCACCCCCCACGAACCTTCAGGCTGCAGCCTCCTCAGACATTAGAAGGATGGCAGCAAGAGCTCAAAATGCTCTTCTGGGTGCTTTTCAGTAAAGCCAGTATTACAGCCCCTGGAGAACTCTGAGATGCTCCTGAACTGCTAAGGAGCAAAAAGCCTTCAAATTATAGAAAATTAAAAAAAAAGTAAAAACTTCCACACAACTATAAGTAGTCAGAATAGACTAACAGGGAGCAACCTCCCTGCTTTCTGCTTTCAGAAAAGTCAAGAATCACCTGTCCAAGGAAGGAAAAACCCTTTCCTCAAGCCGCCCCAGAAAAACGGAGCAGAAAAATTCTGTGAGCAGCAGAACGCCAAAGCTGCTTCCTGCGATGGCATCCTGTGTGAGCTGCAACGTACGGCGTCGGGGGGGATCTGCTGGCTTTGCCTTGGGTTGGGACACTGAGGGCCTCTCCCTGCCACTTTTTTTTTTTTTTTTTCTAAGGCACA
>VXAV01037125.1:0-12399 GCA_013399715.1 Alectura lathami | reverse complement strand
CACCATGCTAAGCACCACAAGCACTGGGATCAGGGCTATGGGGTAAACACTGCTGCAGCAGCCACTGGGCTGTGTCGTCGGCAATGCCATTTCAAGAAAAGCAAAAGCAGTCAAAGGAAATCAAATCCGAAAGGTAATATAAAATCCAGCAAAAATGAACTTGGAGAACATGCTGGGAAATGCTTCCAGATCTCAGCTGAGCATCCCAAAGCAGTGATGGCCCCAAGTCTCATGACTCAAGAACATCTGTGTGCCTTGCTGCCTCTGGTCTGCTGGTCCATACGGGCAGGAGGAGGACCTGGCCTCCTGGAAGCATTGAGAGTTCAGAGCCTGTCGCAGCCTTCTGATGGGAGCAGGGAAGGGATTTCCAAACAACAGCATGGGAGGAAACACAAGATGAGCTCCAGCAGCAGGGAACAATCCCCTTTGCCAGTGGACGTGTTCAAATCCCAGCAGCGCTGACGGGGATTACACAGGCTCAAGCAGAGGACAGCAGGGATGCTGCTGCCTAATTCAAATCCAGAAAGAAAGCAAATGGAGGGTTACGCTACCTCCAAAACTCGGGCATCTAACAGCAGTCTGCTGACGCGCCATGGCGTGACAGCAGAGCACAATCGAGCAATGCAAGGGTGAGTGCCCGGGGACATGGGCTTAGCGCGGTGCTCCACATCCAACCAACACGTTTGGGATGGGATTTAGAGCAACAACGATTGTCTGGCTGGTAAGAGGCTCCCCAGGACTTGAGTTAGCCCTTCTGTCCAGAGAACAGGGACCACTGCTGCACATCCGCTTTGCTACCCGCTGTTACTTGCATCTCCAGCTAATTAATGGTTAAATCGTAATAGAAACATCATGGCAAAATCTGCTGCCAGGGAGGAACCACTCAGCTTTTAATACGTGCTCTGCAGGTCAGGAACTGTTTGCCCTTCAGCTCCCCATAAAAAAACCCAATGTTTTCAGAGATGCTATAAAATTTTAGATGGATTCAGTGCTAATTATTTCATTTACAAGGTGGAGCAACTGTGCAGTTAGTAACTCAAAGGGACCCTGCATCTGGGCAGGAGCAAAGCACTGGAGCTGCCTGCAAAGCAGAGGCTGGGGCATGCTCTGCAAACTCAGAGAGTTACTGGCGGCCCCTGCGTGCTTTCTTCGTGTTATTTACAGGATGTGTGTGGGGAAAAGCACGCTCTGGAGCAAGCGGTGCTGCAGCCTGGTTTGCATTTGCATGGTATGTGCCACAGAGCTCGCTCTGAGGCAGTGGCTGTGCACCTGGGTTCAAATCCTGCTCTCTCAGAGCTTGGCCAAGTCACTGAGTCTGTCCTCAAAACACTGTTGATGAAACGACATGGGCATTCTTTCTTCATTCCCAGTGCTCTCTGCTAGCAAGCACAGTCCCGGGAGCTGCCTGTTATTAGTGCAGTGCCCCTGAGCTCGAGCTGAGCCAGGTCCCAGAGCAAAGAAAATTATTAGATCTGACACATTAATAAAAATGTTATCACCTCCCTCTTCAGAGGTACCGCTTACACCAGTTACAAGCCTCATCATGCCGAGCAACTTCTCCAAAAAGCAGGAAAGACGCAAGTCATTGCACAGGCACTGCTGCAAGGAAATGCACTGCAACTACACCAGGGAGGATGCCTCTGGGAGAGCTCCCTCCTGGCATTTCAAAAGGGCGTTCTAAGGTGAAATACAGAATGAGTTTTCACTCTAATATGAAAGATTTGCCACATTTCTCATCTCTTGACCTGTATCCCAGAAAACTTGCTACACTTCAGCTCCAAAGCACGAAACAATCACTTCAATACTCAGATATTGCTCATAGGAAGCCCGTGTTGCTCAAGACTTCTTGTACCGTCAGGGTTTGCACAATACAAGTTTTCAGGAACAGGAGTGGCTTTTGAAACATGGGGTTTTGTTTTGGAGAGCAGTCCCCTGCTCCCTCTCCATTCCACGTCTTACTTTCCTCTGTGCCTATCTGAGGCTGTTAGAGCAAAGCCCTCTCCAGCCCATCAGCATCTCCTCTCCTCGGTGCTCTCCCATTTGCTGGGCCGAACACAGAGATCATTTCACATCTTGGCACGAGGCTGGCAACTTCCCTAAACAAATACGCTGAAATTCATAAATGGGGCGAGGAGGCACGGGCGTATCAAAGCAAACCTGCCTGCCTGGGCTGGGCGGGCAAAGGCAGACCTTGTGTTCAGTGCCATGTGGTGATGCTCGCCAGTACGTCCCCACGTGGGGACCCCTCCAGACCGGGCACCAGGCTGCCTGTGGAGAGGAGACAGCAAGAGAGGGACACTGTTTCGCAGGGGCAGTAACAGTATGAGCCTAGATCCAAACAATGCTTGGCTGGAATGGAAACAGGCCGGGGGAGTGGTGAAGAGTGAGCAAGCCAGCACCTCTGGCAGGCAAACTAGCATTGGTATTTTCTTTTCCGAGAAGTTTTAAGCTTAGGGATTTTGAAACAAATGGTAGCTGTGCCAAATGAGAATGGCTGAGATGAGCACTGCTGTGCAGGGCTCCAGCCTGACCCAGAGCCCGCTGGTGCCCCAGTGTCCCCCAGAGCACCTCAGTGCATGTCCCCACGCTGCAGCCCCAAAAAGCAAAACCCAAATGGATCTGGAGTGAGAGGGCACACTGGGATGCACTCGGGAGAAAAGCGGCCAGCACTCATGCAAGACAAGCACAGTGGCTTGCCTGGCTTTTTCCTGTAGTTACAACAGGATTGGAAGAGGAGAAAAAAAGCTCTGCAGAAAGGGGAAGGAATTTGCCTTAATAAGCCACAAGCTCCATGACTGCACAACGTGTAAAAGGGGTTAACTGGGCCTGTTTCAAAGCATTTAAAAATATTTTTAGCCCACAACGGCAGCTGACAGCAGTCCTCAAAGTGCTGAATGCTGGAATCTGTCTCCACTTTAGCGGTTGGCCTTGATTTTTCCTCCCTCTGCACAAAAAGGAGGATTAAAGAGCTTGAAAACATTTGTTTCGAGCTACGTGGAAAGGCCAACCATCTACAAAGCCCTGCAGTTGCTAAACAGGCAGACCAAGTGAGACGGGGCTGCCATGGACGCTGCATGAGGCAGGCAGTCGGTGGCCCCGGCGATGTCCCCAAGGTGCCACCAGTGCCAGCATGTCTGGTGGCTGAGGGCAAGCAAGAGAGGGCTGGGGACGCTTGCACCCCACTCCCCCCTGCATTAACTACAACAGCTTATAACGAGCCCAGCTGCTGTGCCGTGCCCATCCTCATGCGCCCCAGCCCTGCGTGACCAAATGCTTCACACGTCCTCGAGTTTACTTACTGGAAGACCCCCACCACAGCGACCCTTCAGGGCCCTGTCACATGCAGAGGGACACGGTGACATACCTGTGGCATTCGAAAGCGCCAGGGACTCCATGGAGCCACGCGGAGTCTGCTCGGTGGGCGTCAGGTCCTCCGTGAACTTCAGGGCGTTGATGGGGTGCCGGGTGCGGCACTGCGGTGTGGGCATCCCACCTTCCTCTTCCTCTTCATACTTGGGGACTTTGAGGCTCCCCCGGGTCTCCGGGAAGCTCTGGTTGGACATGTCGCTGTAGCTCTCCTGCGAGCGAAGCCGCCCCGAGTAGTAGTCCTCTCTGCAGTCCTGGATGAAGCTGCCGCTGTGCCCCTTCATGGCCAGCGAGGAGCTCCGCTTCGGGTTGCTGAAATGCTTGGCCCATAAATCAGGCTGTGAGCCCGGGACCTGGCTGGGGTTATAGGAAGTCCTGATATTGCATTGGCTGAGAAGCTGCAGAGGGCTTTGGGCCTGCCCCTGCTCCATTTTACTCCCGTAGTGGTAGAGCTCATCCCTGCTCCTCCATACGTGCTCCCGATTGAGGCTCGGCGTCTGGCTGGCCAGGCTCAGCAGGTCCATCTGCAGCGAGAGCGGGTCCACGTCGGTGGAGAGCCGGTTGGAGGTGACCTGCAGCTGGCTCAGCGCGCCCTCCTCCGCCTTGCCCTTGTTCTTGCCGATCTTGGCGCTGCGGCGGGACTCCTTGGCCCGCGCGCTCTGGAAGGCCGAGTCGGAGGAGTCGGAGCCGTTGGGGTCATCGCCCACGCTGCAGGCCCGGGAGCAGAAGATCTGCCCCTGCTTGGGGAGGAAGGGCCGGCCCAGGAGGGACTTCTTGCACTGCGCACAGCAGAAGCAGGTCTCGGTGGCGTGCCAGTGCTGCCCGTCGTACGTCATCTGGCCCTGGTCGATACCTGCGGGGAACCACACAGAGAGTTAGGCCTCATGGCGGGCGACCGTCGCTCCCAGCCCAAAACTCCGTGTGCTCATCCGGATGCTCATCGCTCCCAACCAAAACCGAGGTGCTGCCCACCTGGCCTTCCCATGACACCTACCCACGCTCACTCTCACAAGCCCTTCAGTGGGGTTTCTCCAGCGTGTCACGCCGGTTCCTAATTCTTTGCAGGCTGCAGGCCTTTGCTAGGGAGTTACTCAATGTTGGGAAAGGCAGCAGAAGCGAGCCTCAAGCTATTTCAAATTAACTGGGGATATTTCCGATCATAAAGCACAGGAATGCAAGAAGTTCTCCATAAAGTCCTTGAAGCCAAGGCAATAATACACTGCCTATTTAAAAACCAAAAAGCCTCCAACCACACCATAAAGAGGGATCTGCCTCTTGCTGCTCTGGTCCTGACTGCCTTCCCAGCCTTGCTTTATTCTGGCTGCTGGGGCCCCTTCTCCAAAAGGCAGAGGAAAGAGCCTGATCCAGGGAGTGAAGCACATCCCCCATGCTTTTCCCTCAGCCAGATTTCTTGGCTTGCCCCTGCCAAGCCCCCTGGGATGAGTGAAGGAATGAATGCACCAGGGGTTGATAAAGAGCCTGTCCCCAGCCAGTGACACCCCCAGGCTAGTCACAGGCATTGGCCACGACTGCCGCAGCATCTGCCTGGTACAGACATCAGAGCCACGAGCAGAGCTCCCAGGGCTTCAATTATAGCATTTATTTGCCTGTTTGAGCTGCTGTTCTGGGCAAAAGCCCCCATTAGCCTGAGAAACTGCCACGCAGGGTGCACACCGGCTGAGCTACAGGGAGCTATGCTGCACGTGTGCACGGCCCTGCTTGCATGCACGCTGCAGCTCTGCCACTGGAAGGGCCCAATGCCACTGGATGATTCACAAATGAGCAGAATGTTCACAGTCCATTTTATTCCAGGCTAAACTTGCTTTAGCCTAGTTGCTTTTTTCTCCCCTTATAATGAGTGAAATGCTTTTATACAGAGACTGCAGCACCCTTGTAGACAAAAGAGAGAAAAGACAGCAAGTGGGATTTCATCAGCTCCTTTTTCAATGATCCTACGCCATCTTGCAGAGAAAGGGGTACAGCTTCCTTGCTCAGAAGCTTTACCATACAGCCCAGCCCTTATGAGTCTCAAGCACATGCCTAACTTGAATTTCTGTGGCTGCTGAGCACAACATTTAGCAACTACTATGAGCGAGCTGCAGCAAAATGGCTGCAGCCCCTCTTTGCCAGAAACGTGCAGTTAAACAGCAAAATGGGAACCAGAGAGAAAACCTGGCAGTGGATGGGCTCAGCACTAATTCCCTGCACCAGCCTTGGCAAAGGTGCCCATGCCAGGTGATCAGCCACCACATTTACCTGTTACAGGCACCGATATTTTATCGAGGCCTGGCAGAATGAAATCCCATCTGCCACGGGGAAGGGGATGCATGAGGCCAGTTAGCTGGGCTTGGTCCATGCAGGGCACTGCGGCAAAGCCAGCAAGGGGGATGAAGGGAAAACAGGCAGCAGATGGGGGAAGCAAAAGGGAAGGGAGCGTGAGAGGCGTAACAGCTGCTTCTGCACTGCTCCGCAGCTGAGCTTTTGGGAAGGATGTGCTATAGGTCACAGCAAACAACGTCCTCCAAGCGTTTTGTTGAAGCCTCGTGTCCTCCCCTGTGCCATCTGGCCGCACAAGAGCAAAATGTTTTTTTTCTCTCCCTCCAGCCTGTGAATGATTTGAATGCTGCACAGACATGTGAGCTCACCTCCATGGACAGACAAAGGCTGTCCATGTGCCATGCTTGCAACTGCATGCAAATGCTCAGCCGAGGGGCAAAGTGAGCATGGAGAGCAGCAAGGCTGTGACAGCTGGCTTACCACCACGCAGCCCTGCAGTGGGGAAACAGCCAGCTCTGGTGCAAAGCACAGCCCAGCTCATCCCATCTCCCTGCTCCAGAAAGGCAGGTTGACTCTGATGCATTATTTCTTTCTGTCTGAGAACATCTATCTGCAGGTTAATTAAAAAAGGCAAATAGAAACAACCGTGATGCCTAATGAACAACCGTCTTTCACATCAGCAGCTCATTAACTCGTGTGCGAGCCTTCAGCAAGCTTAGCTAGGCGGAAGCTGAGATGCAAAGAGCCAGGCTGCTTACAGTAAAATGAGATTTACAAGAAAAATGTGCACATTGAATTCTGCCAAAGCTCTCCCTAGCTACAACAACTCCTGGGGCTGCTCTCTGATAGTCCTCTGCCACAAACAGGGAAGAGCACACGTACCGATGTGCTGGGCACAGGTGTCGCAGTACTCAGCATAGAGGGACTCAAAGCAGCTGCAGCAGTAGGGACGCCCGTCCTTCATGATGTACCTCTGCCCCCCCAGCACGGTCTCACACTCGAAGCAGCAGAAGTGTTTCATGTGCCAGTGCCGCCCTTCGGCCTCAGTGCATTCGTCAGCAAAAATGATCTGCGGGAAGAAAAGCAAAGGTGGAGCAGAGTCGGTCAGAGAGGGAACCCGGAACGTGGGCTCCAGTCTTTGTGACTCCTTTGCTCACGCAACCTCTGAATTTTACAGCTGACCCCCGCTGCAGGAAGCTCCCTGGGTTTGGTTGCAGGTGGGTGCACCATCATCTCCTAAGGGAGGAGTGCCCAGGGGAGCACCCTGTTAAAATGCAAATACACCAGGACGGCATCGGTGCATGGTCCAGAAAGCGTTAACGCCCAGCTCGCAGTAACAGGTCCTGGGGGTGCTCGTAAGCACATCCATCAGCAGAAGGGGTCGATCAGGGTAATAAACACGCTTATATGTAACTGATCGATCCGGGGGGCTTTGGAAGAACAGAACAGACACTTATTAAAACACATCTACCCGTCTATGAAACAGCGACCTGACTACAAAGGGTGATCGAAAGCACAATGAAAAGTGGCAGGTCTCTGGGGGGAAAGAAGATGGAGCTACCTGGCTCCTCTCCATCATCCCTGCCCCACTGCCACCTGCTTGCACTGACAGCGTTCCCCTTTCTGAGTTTCTTCCCAGCAATTAGGGCTGAATGCTTCAGTGGAAGAAGCGCATGTGAAAGAAGGAGCTGAAAGAAAGCCTTGTATGAGAATCTGCAAGGATAAAAAGTACAAGAAAAAAAATTACCCAGCTTAAACCACAAGGAAACAGGGCCAGTTGCATGGTTAGGAGTTGTTTTTTCGCTGGTAACATTACAAATCTAATTGGATACATACGTCAATGTTCTTTATATTTGAAGTGCACATAGCCTTGGATTTTTACCATTATATGCTTGCATAGATGGGACTTGGTATTTTATAGTACATATGGTTTTCCACACTATGGTTTTCCTAACTTTAAAAGCCAGAACAATTTCCTTCACCAGCCTTTTAAACAGAGATTGACACTTGAGAAATGTTCAGAGTCAACTCCGCACGGTTTTCTATACTCGTTTTGTATTCCATTTGTTCAGCTTCCTGTATCCCTCTAATCTCCTCTCTGAAAGCCTGTTTCGGCTCAGCGTGCACTCAAACACCACTGCTTATAAGAAACACAACACTCATCCCACCAGAGGCTTCTTCTGGGGGGAAGAGAGGAGAAGGAAGGAAGGGCACACACAGCCAGGCTGAAATTATGCAGCCCCGGTGGGTGTGTTGTTACTGGAAACGCTCACGGAAAGCCCTCCCTGGCTGCACGTAAGCGAGGACCCGTCTTGGAACAACTTTGGGCAGATTTCAACTCAAAACCCCACAGGATACCAAATGGAAACCCTAGGAAAAGCTTGCATGGCAAAGCCAAAGCATCATACTTCGTGTCCACTCCCCCTGTGCGTGGAGGGGAAATACCTTCTTATGCCATCCCCGTGGCAGCATCCATGCTGGGGTGCATCTTTTCGGTGGGCAGAAGTTGGATGTTCCCCTTTGTTCCAGCTCCCAAACTCAAATCCCTAGCAACTGAGGATTTTGTTTTATTCTGATGAGTCACTCAAGAAAAACCTTCAAGCTGCAGAAAGTCAGGCTACAGAGGTGGGCAGCAGGGATTTTAACGGGGCTTGCAGGCTCTTACCTCGTCGCACGCCGCGCACCGGGGTTTGAGGCACTCGGCGTGGTGCCTGCCGCAGTAAATCTTGCCGTCCTGGTAGAAGTAGATTAGGTCGACCAGCAGCTCATTGCAGACGCTGCAGATGAAGCAAGGAGGGTGCCAGCACACGCCGTGTCCCGCTCGCGAGGCGAAGACGGCCATGTCCCCTCCGTTGATCTGCCCGCCGCACTGCCAGAAAAGCCAGTGTGTCACACAGGGCTGGTGACACTGCTGTCACCTCTCCCTAACGAGATGTGTTTGCAAAAGCGGCAGAAGAAGGTGCTAGTTCGCTGCCCAGAATCCCCCCTTCCTGGTGCCTCTCCATCTCTGTTCATCCCCAGGATCCTGGCAGCTCCCTCTGCACAAGCTCTGGGATTAGCCAAAGTAACTGCTCTGGACCCCAAAACCCACAGGGTGCTCGTGGCATGCACACAGCACTCTGTCGTCAGCTACCCACCTGCTCGCAGATGGCTCCTGTCATGGTCACAGGGAATGGCCGGACGTTGCCTCGCCCTAAGTTTTCCCTCTTCCTTTGATTGCTGAAGAGCTTGAGCTCCCTCTTCTCCTCCTCATCCAACGAATTGCAGTAGCGGACCTAGGAAACAGAAGCGTTGCTTGGCGCTCCGAGTCATGGTCCCTTGGGCTCTGCAAAGCTCACTAAGGAATCCAGGAAAACACACAGCCACCTCCAGAGGTGGAATTTCAGCAGGAATCCAAACACTTCCCAGCCACCAGTTCAATGATGCATAAATGAAAAACAACTGAATGTGCACGACCAGGCCTGCTTCCCCCACCAGCGACCTTATGGCAGAGGTTTTACAGCAGCTTCAAAATGTTTTGTTGGCGTTTCTCAAGCTCAGGCCACTTTCCCTGTGTAAATGATGGAGTTCCAGCTATTCGGGACCTCCGGCTATTATTCCAATGCAGGGTAAAATTGCACATTTGCAAAACTTCTGTGTTGGAAGGCAGTAAGTAAAATAAAAGGACATAAACAATAAAACAACAAAAGGATGGAAACAATGAAATGTTACAATTTGCCCAAAGCTTATAAAAGTGTGAGGTTTCTCTGGTTATTTTCTTCCTGCAGGCTGAGCTCTTGGCTGATCAGATCTCAACTGAGAATACCAGAGAGACAAGGCTGCTTTGGAGAACACAAGTGGGGTTAACCCATGCATGCAGCCAGCACACCTCGACTTTTCAGAGGAGTAAAACTGAGTGCAAGGGGGAACTGGATGTAAAACGTGCGGGGAAACCATGCAGGCTCACGCCTCCAGCCCGCAGCAGCACAGCCTTGCTGCGTGCTGGTGTTTTCCAGCTGCAGGAGGCTGTGGGTTTCCAAAGCTGCTGGGGAGGGCAGGCGGGCAGGTTTGGGCCTGGGGGTGTGTGCGAAGCCCCTGCGCAGTGCCGGCAGTGCCGGGCTGCTCCCGTGGCACGCAGCCACGCATGGGCAAGCTCGTTACTGCCTGGCCTAGATGAGACAAGATACTGGTAGTATTTTCCAGAGAGGGTTCTTCAAAAGGCTGAACGAAACTTTTTTTGTTGTTTAAGCAGGGAAATTTTGCAGGCTACCAGAGGCCAGTGTTCTCCCTGATGGAAAAGGATGTCAGAGACCGGACCCTTTTGCTGTCTCACGTCTCTCCTGTGAGATGCAGCGAGGTGTGTTTGCTCTGCTGGTGTTGACTCAGACCCTGACTTCCCAGGCTCACAGCTCGCCAGCAAAACACCTCCTTGGCACACGCACTCGAGCCAAGGTGAGCAGGAAGCAGAGCTTGGGAAAAGCTTTTGTAACATTGCATCTGACTGATCTGAACAGCACTTGGAGCCGCTTTTAGCTCGGCCTCCAAGGGCTGAGAAAGCACTTTTATGTCAGAAAAGCAAAGACAATTTCCAAAAAGAGAGATGAAGCTTTAAAACAAACAGCTCCCAACCTCCAACAGAATCCCAACAGGTAGCAGACAATTCTGTTTAAACAGCAATGACACCGAACTGCGAGCAACCCACCCAGCTCACCCTGAAAAGCAGAAAGGGCTGCAGAAAGAACCAGACGTGCCTCCAACAAGAGGCCCCAGGAGGAGCGACCTGTCCCCTTCCGTCACTCTGCCACTGTCACACCGTCACCACGAGGTCACTCACCTCATTGTCATGCGGTGGCAGCTGGTGCAAAAGCTGCTTGATGCGAGATTTTTCTCCCGGGCTGTTGACGTAGGGCACCTTGTCTTCTGGGAGGCAGCTGTAGTACTGGTGCACCTAGGGAGCAAGAGAGGGGACTGCAGCGGCCCTCCCCGCGCACGGAGAGCAGCCACCCCCCCCACCAAACAGCGCTGGTTATTTCTGATCAAGCAAAGAAACGCAGCCACGTGCTGCTTCAGTTTCGCTGCCTTTTTCTCGAAAGAGGGCTCGAGAAGGGCGGCAGGCTTGTTACCGTTTGCTCCGTCAGCCTCCATAGCGTTAGCATGCTTGGCTGGCTGCGGGGATGTGTCAGCACCTGCCTCGGCAGGGGAGGTTAAAAAGGCTGCGCCCCGGCAGCCTCCGTTTTGCCGGCTATCTCAGCCTCCACCTCCATCAAAACCCTCCGGGCCTTTTCTGCAGCAATTTGTGAAAATAAACAGCAGATAAAATCTGTTGGAAGGCTTGCTTTGTGTTCTTTTCCTTCTCTTTCGTCTCAGAGAGCATAATTAAAATCAATTATTAAAAACACAGCATGGTGGGGCCTGGCACAGGAAGAGCCTGGTGGCAGCGCGGGGAGGAAGCACGCCCTGAACTCCAGCCTCTCCGCTCCGGCTGCCGCACCTGGGACGTGCACTGAAGGGCCGGGATGTGGCTCCTTGGCCCAGCAGCAGCCCTGAAACGGCCACAGAGGAGTTCGGCAGCGTGGGAAGAACCAGGAAGGGGTGAAGGTAAGGGAAAGCTCTCGCTGCTTGCTGAGATCAGGAGTTTCTGCAGCCTCTGGATGCTCGGGCAGGAGCAGGCGGACAGATGGCTTCCCTAACTCTGCGCTCGGCTTGGAGAGGCGCAAACTGCTTTCCCGGTGCGTGGAGCTTTCTGCTTTTGCCACCAAGGGATTAACCCTCCCACAGTGTTTCCTGTGCTTTCGGACACTACAGAAATCCCTTTCAGAGCAGCTGCACCGCCAGCAGGTTTCACAGCACATTCCCCAAACAGCACGTGCTTTGCAGTGGCTTTGGATGAGCTTTTTCCTTACCTGCATGGTTTGGGCTTTGGCTGGGAAGCAGCACCGGGTCTCTGCTGACACAACCGCACAGCACCCGAATAATTACTCTGCATTCAGCTGACTCCCGGTTCTCACCCAGAGCTACCTAGAAGCAGAGCTGCTGCGGTGTTTGCAATTGTTTTTCCTCTCAATGGCTCCATTTTATGGCTCTTCTCTGAACCAACCCTTTGATCCAACTCTCCTATCATTGGATTTTATGAAAAAGGAGCTTTTCAGCAGGTTTCAACCTGACAAGGGAACTGCTCGTCACACGAAGCCGAGGAACGCGCTGAGCGTGTGCCACTGCGAACCCCTGATTTGCTTTGCTAAAGCACAGCAGGAACAGACCCACCAGCTATGGAAAAAAGCAAGAAAGGCTGCTAAGGACCGTGTTATGTTAAAAAGGGAACAGACTACGTACATTAGAACACTTACTTTGCATTTATAGAGCATCCTTCATCCACGGACATCAAAGCACATTAAAAGCACTTAAATTCCTATGACATTGTGTACGAGGGAGCAAACATATCCACTGGAAAGCAGCAGTTGTGGCATAACGATGCTCAACAAGCTGCCCGAGTTCATGCACCTAGTCCACAGCAGAGCCTGCAGCAGCCAACTTGCCTGTGATGTCCCCCCTGCCATGGCCTTTGTCCTGCTGCTGGGCTCCTGCTTTTCCCCACAGTGCCGTCTCGGAGCTTCCAACGCCCGCTGGCTTCACCTGGCCAAACCTCCACGTGCAGACGGACGGGATGTCTGTTCCACCCGCGCTCAGGGTGCTCACTTTGTTTTTCTTACGATGAAGTTCTTTTGCCCGATGAGTCCTTGAAGTTGGCAGGGACCAGCAACGATTTTTTTTTTTTTT
>VXAV01037124.1:0-11212 GCA_013399715.1 Alectura lathami | reverse complement strand
GAAAGGAAAGGAAAGGAAAGGAAAGGAAAAAGGAAAGGAAATCACAATGTGCTGACCTCAACCTTCTGCGGTCTGTCACCTCAGCAAAGGGACTGGGAGGAGCTGAGCATAACATGCGATGCAAACAAGGGGCCTTGGGACTGAGAAAGGGGAGAAAGGCATTAGACTGCAGCTGAGCCTGGGGAAAGGCTACGTCAAGTCATTACTCTGAACAGGTCAAGGAACCAGTGAGGCGTCTGTTGAATTTTGGTTGTCAAACCAGCAGCACTGTGTTTGCAAAGCTTTTCTCCAGGGCTCATGCTGAACTCCCTCCAATTACTTGAGGCATGCTGTGTCCTGGCCTCCAGCCCTGCCACAGACACTCCTGCTAAATTCCTCCCAGAGAAAACCAAGCTTGTATCTAAGACTTTAAAACATACATTTCCGTGACATCTCCGTCCTGGCTTCACGTAGGAGACCTCTCTCCAGGGGTTTGCAGCAGACGCTGCAGCCCTGGCCTTTGCTGCAGCATCCCCAGCAGATGTGCCACTGTGATCTGGTCATGGGACGGGACTTGTGCAAAATGCAGCTGTCTCCCCGTGCACCCACCCCACAGGTGCGTCAAGAACACAGTGGAAGGAAGGAACGCCACGCTGCCTTCCTCCCTGTAACAGCTGGGACAGCTGATGTGGCTGCAGCACACACACGGGGCACGGGCGTACTGCCTCTGCGAAGAGAGCGGGAGTTTGGGCAAGGAGGCAAAATCAGGATCACGCATTCTCATGGAACTTCAGCTTCATGTTCCCTGCTGCGATAAAATGTTTTGCACAATGTGTGCTGTCATTTGGGTATTCCGTATGGACTGCTAAAACGCTGTGAGATCATTTACCTTTCTCTCCTTTTAGTACTTCAGCAGCTTTGTGTGCACTTTTTTGCCTAGACTGTGAACATTTCGAAGGTGGCAAGATGTTCTCCATTTTTCATTCTGCTTCTTCTACATTAGGATGCAACTGATTACAGCAGATGTAAACAGTTTCAGAGTTACAGTGTGAGTGACTACCTCAAACTTCTAATAGCTCCCTCTGCGCCTTGTTTACAAGTTTCACGAAAACATGCGAGGTAGCAAAGTGCTCTGGGCTTTTACTCTTGGCACTGAACCCCCAGTGGCAATTTCTCTGCAGAGGGAAACCAGTGGAGAATGTGTACCAAGAGGACAAACTGGAGCAAGGAAACTTTTCTCTCCAACTTCAGCCTACTTAAACCACCTTATCTGAAGAGCACTAACTGGCCCCCGGGGCAGGCGTGGTGCCCAAGCCTGGGCTTCGTGCAGCACGAGGGCAGAGCTGGCCAAAGGAAGAGAGAGGGAAGGCAGCGGGGCTGCAGGGGCCATGGCTGTCCAGTGAGCAGCCATGAGGACTGAGCGCTGCTCCCTGGTGACGGGAGAGCCTTTACTTGTCCCTTCCTAATGCAAGCTGGCCAGGAAGAAACACTGACCCTGGGGCTGTGTGCAGGCGTTACACCTACCCCAAAGCCCGCAGGGCAGTGCTGCCCACAGGTAACAGGTCACTTCACATTGCCTGGTCCATTTGTGCCTGCTCTTAGCCCATAAACACAAGCAAATCAGGTCAGCTTTGGCCCATTTTATAGCTGCATTGCATAGGTGCCACCACCACTGCCATTTTCCTGCAACGTGAATGCCAGAGGTCAACTAAATGGGATGAATGCAACCAGTCCTGCCCCTTCCCTGCTACAGAGTAGCTTGGGGCACTGCCGTTTTCTTCAGCCAAAAAAATCTCCTTGTCAAGCCTTAGGCAAAAACGCCACACTGTATTCCATTACCACTTTCACAAGATGCAGTGTGAGGCTTTTATTCTATCTTGGGCTGGCCAAGATGCAAATGCTCATTTTTTCTTATTCTTGTTTCTGGGCTGCTCTAGATAACAGGGAACTCCAGGGCAACTTATCTGCAAAAAGGAAACTCTTTCTCAGAGGAAAGTATGGAGAAAAACCTGGAATACTGCTCTTACGAAACCTGATGAGAATTCGGTTCCAGAGATCAGACTCGTGCTGGCGGAAAGGAGACACTGGCCCAGCCCCTGCCCAGAGCACAGGTTGCTCGGGGCAGGGCCAGGTGAGTGCTGAGCATCTCCAAGTCCACGACTTCACAGGGCTTGGGTGCAGTGCTCGATGGATTTCTCCCTGACACCCAGCGGGGATGACGCTTTTTGCAGCTTGTGCTGGTTGCCTCTTCTCATCACCAAACAGCTGTGAGAGGATCCGTCTCCACTGTCTCTCCCTGCTCCCATAAGGCAGCCGCAGACCACAGCGAGGTCTCTTCTTCACCTCTTGCTCTCTGAACTGAACAACTCTCAGCCTCTCCGCATACGACCTGGTCTCTGGACCCAGAGCCCCCACAGGACCACCCGACAACGTCAGGCTGGCACAGGGGAGCTGGGAGCTCAGGACACTCCGCAGTATCAATGCTATGGTGAAACAGGGTGCTTGCTGTCATATGACACGTAAGGCTGAGTGTTACAGCTGTGGTATTTATAAGAAAATCATACAGAGTGTTGCCTGTGGAGCTTTTAAAAAAAGAATGTTCAGGGGAAAAAGAGAACCCAAGCCAGGGCTACAGTTTGTGCTGAATCTGTTGGAGCTACTGTTCGGGTGACATCTGGCAGAGCAGTTTTAGCACCGTCAAAACTGCATCAGTGACAGCCGAAATCACCGAGTAGAACCAGCACAAGCCCATCGCAGCCAACAGCAGAAACTGCCATCAGCAAATTGCTGAGCCCTGGCGTCAGATGCAGCCACAAAAAGGCCAGGGTGAACGGGCTTGCCTCGCCAGTAGGTGTGTGTTCAAAAAACCAGGAAGAAAAGTGCGTTCAGCTTGCATATGTCAAGGGAACAGCAACACCGTGAAAGCAGTGGTGTAAAACCATCGAGATCGCCAGGGAAGAGTGATCAACCAGCCATGCTCTGCCTGGAGGCCAGTGGCAAATGGGGCACCACATGTCTCTGTCCTTCGACCTGTCCTGCGTAGCACCTTTGTTAGCAGTATGGAAGTGATAGCACCCTCGTCAAATCTGGGGACGACTCCAAATCGAGGAGACCAGTGTATGTGCTCGAGGGTTTTCATTCCAGAGGGACCTGGACAGGCTGGAGGAACGGGCCAAAAGGAACCCCGTGAAATTCCACGAGAAGGCATGCCATGCTCTGTGCCTGGGGAGGAAGAGCACCTGGCAGCAGGCTGGGGCCGCCCGGCCAGGCAGCGGGGCGGCGCAGGAGGCCCCAGGGGCCTGGCTGAGCAGTGAGCTGGACACGGGGCAGCAAAGGTGGCCAAGAGCATCCTGGGCTGAGTGAACAGGAGCAAAGGCGGTAGAACGAGGCAAGTGCTCTCTGCTCAGTGCTCCTGAGACCATATCCAGATGCTGGATCCAGTGCTGGGGTCCCTAAAACATCAGCAGGCTGGAGGAGATTTTCAGCAGAGAGCCACCGTGATGATCAGGACCGTGAGCAGAAGCTGGGGGAGATGGGCTTGGTCAGCCTGCAGAAGTGTTGGCTTTAGGTGGCCAAACAGCAGCCTCACTGCACCTGTGGGGAGGGTTCCAAGAAAACCATGCCAGACTCTTCACAATGGGGCCTGGAGGGACGGAGGAGGAGAGGCAGCAGGCAAAATTCAGGCGAGAGGTTTCAAGTTCAAGACTCTCCCTTCTAAATGGGTGTAAGGAGGAACAGCAGTCTCTCTGAAGATCGTGAGGCAGTGGGTCAGGGTGGATCAGGGCCTCAGAGGAGCTGTGGCATCTCTGGCCTTGGAGGTTTTCAACACCCGACTGGCCATAGCCAGGGCAGCCTGGGCTGACCATGGAGCTGGTTGTGCTTTGGGCAGAGGCTGGGCCCTGCAGGCAGATTCCTGCCACTGGGAACAGCACCGTTTTCCTTGGCTCTGTGTCCGATGGAAGCATTCGTGCCCAGGCGTAGGCCTACCAGGAGCTGGCACTGCCGCTGTGGTGAGCTGTGATAGAAGTGCTGGTGGTGTCTGCCTGAGACAGAATGCATCTGTCAAAACAGACAGGGAGACGCGACTTGGAGAAGTTCACGGTTTTATAGCAGTACATTTGGGTTTTGGAAGGCACAGCACCTATAACTGGAGAAGTTAAGGGCTAAGAGTCTGATTTCCAGAAGTGCTGAGTACCCCCAGGAGCTGGGCCCAATCCTTGAGGTTACACACCCAAGTTCAGGCACTCTGTTTAAAAACCAAATCTCTTAACACCTCACAAATTCATGGAGATTGAGTTTCTTACTGGACCCCCAAGGGTTAATTTGATATGCCTCAGTAGACCAGAAGAGGATATAAACATTGAAATATCTTCCCATAAAAGCTGTCCTGAAGAAATTACCACAGCAAATGGATTGCCAGAACTGGGTACTAAGTTCCTGGCATCCGCACAGATTTCAGGACATTTTAATATTTCTGTTGTTGAAGGTCTCAGCAAAGCCCTACTTCGAATATCAGCGTGGCAGGAAGTTTCTCCAAGCACTACCAGCATGTGCCTTCATCTGGAAGCCAGGGAGCATAGGCAGGTTCCATGGAAACGATGCACCACTGAAGTTCAGTGTGAAACAGGGAAATGATCAGCGTGCCTACAGGAGAGAGGTAAAACTTTGTGAAGTCAAAGCAAGCGGGTGTGTCACAAAGTCCTTTTGTCGTGGTCCTTCTACCCTGCCAGCCCAGCTTCCCTGAGAGCTTCACTCCCCCAGGCAGACAGCTCTCGGAATCACCGCTTTCCGTCCTCCTCTTACAGCCTCCGACGTCCTCTCTGACACAGTTTTTCCCCTCGCTCTGGTAGCGGTCCCCTACACTCAGGGCTGTTGCCTATGCTTTCCCCACCTCCCAGCTGGCAGCACTGTTCAGCGCAGACACAGGGATTGTTACAGGAGCAGCTGCCGTTGCCCTGTCATCAGGAAACACTGCAAAAAGGTCGCAGTAAAGCGGTTCCCGTGACGTAGATCAGTTTTGAGGTGAGACTCTGACCACTGCTCTGCTCCCCTTCTGTGCCCGCTTCTGGTCTCTTCTGAGACTGGTTTTCTTCACCGGGCCCTTTAGGGTGAGTAGGGCCTTGGCCCACCCCCTTCCTGTGTCAGTTTGGTGCGTTTGGGTCCAGAGGTTTTGAGAATATACAGAGAAGTGTGTAAGAACACGTTCAGTCATTAGCCGTGATCAACGTGAGCTGCCAGAAGTCTGTTGGTTGTTGCACTATCGATAAGCTTGGAGTCCACCACAGCATTCTTGATAAGGTTGGTGAACTTCTAATACCTCTAATACCAATCCAGACTTACTGCGATGTTACAGATTTTACCACCTCTTACTGCCTTTCTGCTGTCTCTGCTGCTATTGGTGGTTGATGTTATGCCCTTAATGTGCACCGCATGTATATTTACTTCCTGGTATAATCTATAATCGTTCATTGTCTATATAACTCTCCATACACACTCACTTCATTAATGATAGTCTACTTGCTGCTGGTGGTTTGTGGTGATCTGCAGTAAATACAAATCTTTAGCAAATAAAGCCTCCGCGTCCTTGAACACTGCGGAATCCTATGAGCCCCTGTTGCCATCTCCATGCACCGGTGGGTCTGGTAGCCTGGGCACCGGTGGACTCCTGCTGCAGGAACTATTTTTTCTCTCCAAACTCACTCCCTGTTGCTGTCTTCACATTTTCTGAGTTTCCCATTTTGCATCTCCATGGCACTGTATGTTGAACTCCAGCATAACCTGTGCTTGTAGCAGGAACCGCCTCGGGCTCAGAGCAGGCAGCATTCACCCCGTGTGAGTCCACGCAGTCCCTCTGCCCAGCACCTCAAGAGCCCACAGGACTCTGCTCAGTGCATCAACCAAGTGCCATCAGCTGCTGACAGATCCAAGTCCTGCCATGGCCAAGTTCTTCCCTAGTTCCCCAGACCACTCCAGAGCCGTGCACAGCCTGGGACACGTGGGCATGGTTATTGTAGGTGCAAATACCCTACAGTCACCTGGTGGCCACGTTGCCCATAGGGTTGTGGCTGCAAGTGTGCCCCGTGGCCAGCCCTCCTCCTGGCTGCCTCTCTGCTGGCATTGGCCCTTGTCGGCACCTCGTAATCCTGCGACAGATAAAACAGTGCCATGAGGGAGGACACAAGGACTGCAGGTTCTCCACCTCTTGGAGAAGATCAGGTGTAGTATCTGTTCTTATCAGTTTAATTGGCTTAATCAGCTCCCAGCCTGGAGCAGAGTGGGAATCAAGGTGGGTCCTGTGGGCTCAGGTCCTGGTTGTGTGGGCTGATTGGGGGAACGTGTCTCAGCTCTCTGCTTTTGCCATCGAATGGGAGCTGCCTCTGCAAACCTCTCCCCACGGCCCTCACAGGGCTAAAAGCTGCTCCTCTGCACACAGGCGCAGGGCTCCTCCTCGTGCAGGTAAGATGCCCTGGACAGCAGCTGGGTACATTGCTAATTTTTCCCTCTTACCAAGTACTGGATGTCTGCCACAGTTTGCTGTTGGACGCGGAGGTGAGGGAGGGCAGACATGCTGCTCGTGGTGCAGGTGGCAGCCCTGCTTCTGGTGGGGTGCTCACAGGGCTCTTGCTCCTGGTGGGACCCTCTCGGGGGTCTCTGCCAGCACACTGCATGGGGGCAGTGCCTGTACTGGTGCCCAGGGCTGCTGAGCGGGCCAGGCATGCAAGCTGGGGCTGCTGGTGATGCGTCAAGCAAACAACCCAGTCCTTTGCAGGAGAAATTACTGCTGCATTATTGCTGGCTCCCTCAGCCCATCCATTGCCTCCATCTGGGACTCTGCCATATCCAAGGCTCAGGATCCTGTCTCCTACACTCCAGGCTGTCTGGTCTGCTCACCTGGGTGCAAATGGCCCATGATAGCCAAGAGAGGAAAGCCACATCCCTCTGCAGGAGCAGCTGGCTTCCCTGGGTGGGCACCCAAAACATCTGGCCTCCTGCAGGAGGGAGGGTGGCATAATGCCCCCCAAAATGCTGGAGCTATGCAGAAGGGCATGGAGGTGACAGAAGGCACCTTTGTGAGGGGCTGCACCAGTGGTGAGCTGGGTCTCAGAGCAGCGCATCACCGTTGCACTGCCTTCTTCCACCCATGGGGAGTGACAGACACCAGCTGCCCTCTGCCCACCCACCCGAGCTCTCTGCCTGGTCAGCTGCGAGTGAGGGGGCAGCTGCACTTGGAGGCCCTTGAGGTCATCAGTGGCCGTGAGAAATTGCTTTCAGTGCAAGAGAGGGCAAGGGAAGGAGCTGGGGCAAGGTGCAGACTGGACATTAGGAAGAATTTCCTCGCAGAAAGGGTGGCCAGGCATTGGAAAAGGGCTGCTGGCAGGTGGTGGGGTCCGTGGTTTAGTGGTGGACTTGGGAGTGTTAGGTAATGGCTCGACTTGGGGATCTTATGGGTCTTTTCCAACCAAAATACTGCTCTGATGATGCTAGGCAAAGGTAGATTAATACTACAGCTGAAAGATTTACTCTCAATGTTAAAACTAAAACAAAAAACAGGGAGTAAGAGAAATGAAACAGGGCTAATAGCAGTAAAATTCTTCATGAAAACCTTAAAGCTCTTTGTCTACAGAGAAACAAACAGAGACAGATCACAGTGCACAGGTAGAAACAAGAAGATCCTGTCAGATTGGAGGCTCCTTAATCTGGAAGAGAAGACCTGAAAGTACGAACAGAACAGAGCTGACATTCAAGCAATTCCAACAGGAAATAATGCACAAAAATGTTACCAGTGTTTTGATACTCTGTTACAGTAAGCGGGCACAAGAATAAAGCTTCCAACAGAAGCTGTAAATTCTCCACTGCGCTGTGCGGCTCTGCAGCCAGTCTGCCCCAGCGCTCTCCAGCTCTGTCTGTTTCCTTACTTTCATGTTTCTGGGCGTGAGCCTCTCTGTAAGGTTTTCCTCACCAGCCAAGAGCTGCTGCTGGTTTTGGACTGGCTGCACGTGGTGGGTGCCTGTGCTGGGAGCTGGCTGGGACAGCTCTGTGCCCCAGGAACAGGCAGTTGCAGAGGGTTTTAACCTTTCTCCCAACCCCAGCTCTTCAGCAGCCTCACACAGGCTGTGCTGGGCCAGGCCCACGCACTGAGGGAGACCAAAGCTCCTGGGCAACGTCTGCAGGGCCCCGCGGTGCTGGCACAGAGGGCAACAGCTGCCCCGGACGCAAGAAACCACCAAGTGCCACCTTCACCAGGCCTTGGCTGAAGCGTGTCGGCAGCAGCTGCTGCCACATGCCCCTTCCATCGTGTGGACAGGGTCAGCCTGACTCCGCAAACCAGTCAGCTAAACCCTCGGGTCAGGGTGAAGGTGACAGAAATAGGATAGCAGGAGAGGTGAGGAGGCCAAGGCCAGCAGCGATCCCTGATGGCTAAAGTTTGCCCCTGGCTCTGAAAACACAACATGGTGAGTCTCCCTCAGTTGAAACGTGACATTTTTTTAAGTACTGGTTACCACAGAGCAAAGCGCCCCAAAAATGGCAGAGCAAGAGACAGGATGTAAAAATGAAGCAATCTTTTAGCTGGGGCAGGGTGATGCCACATTGGCGGCCAGGCAGCCGACAAGGGTTTGTTGGCCGTGGCACCCAAAGGACCGTGTAACCCTGTCCAGGAAGCAGGGACGCGTGTGGTCACCGTAAGTGCAAATGGGAGGAAAAGAGAGACATGCTGGTTGTCTTCAAGGCATGGGTCTGACTGACAGGACGAGCCAGGACCCGTGGGTTAGTCCGGACACATGTTGGTCACGGTTTCTTCTGTGTGACCCTTGCAGTCAGGACTGAACACGGGGTAGCACCTCCCTGGACAGTAAAACGCTGCTCTGTGGAACGCCAGCATGGGCAGCGCTCAGTCACTGCGGAGATAGGACCAAAGCCCTTGTATCAGTGAAACCCTTGTTTCTTGGGTGGTTGTTCGCAACTTCCACCTTTTCCCAGTGCTCTTTTTTGCCCACAGACCAACCCAGCTGGCCCATGGCAGGGGAGAACTGGACTCAGGTGACAGAGTTCATGCTCCTGGACTTTTCCAATGGCCAGGCCTTCCTCTTTGTCCTTTTTCTGGCCATGTACCTGGTCACATTGCTGGGGAACTTTGCAATACTCGCCCTCGTGTCCCTGCACCCCCATCTCCACAACCCCATGTACTTCTTCCTCAGCCACCTGGCCTGCCTGGACATCTGCTACTCGTCGGTGACGGTGCCCAGGATCCTGGCAAACACCCTGCACTCGCAGGCAACCATCTCCTACCACGGGTGCCTGCTGCAGGCATTCTTCCTGATGGGCTGTGCGGGCTCTGAGTGCGCGCTCCTGGCCGTCATGGCCTACGACCGCTACGCAGCCATCTGCCACCCGCTGCACTACGCCCGCACCATGAGCCGCAGGGTCTGCGCAGCAGCGGCTGCGGGCTGCTGGCTCTGGGGGATGCTGGACTCAGCTGTGCACACGCTCCTGGCCTCCAAGCTGTCCTTCTGCAGGGCTGTCCATCTGCAGCACATTTTCTGCGACGCCCCGCCGCTGCTGAGGGCTGCGTGCGGCAACAAGCGCCCCGTCGAGGTGGCACTCCACGTTGCCAGCATCTCTGTGGGCCTTGGCCCCTTCCTGCTCGTCATCATCTCCTACCTCCGCATCCTGGTGGCTGTTCTCAGGATGCCCATGGCTGTGGGCCGGCACAAGGCCTTCTCCACTTGCTCTGCCCACCTTCTCGTGGTCACCCTGTACTTCGTGACGGCCAACCTGAACTACAACCAGCTTGGCGCTGGCTACTCGCCAGCAGCCGACACGCTGGTCTCCGTGCTGTACTGCATCGTCACCCCCATGCTGAACCCCCTCATCTACAGCCTCCGCAACCAGGAGGTGAGAAGGGCCCTGCAGAGGGCCCTGTGTCTGTGGGGGGTACGGGGCTCCCCTGGCAGCAGTGCAGCTGTGGAGCTGGCCCAGCGCCGTCCGGCTGCAGGAAATCCCTGAAGGAGGCAGCAGGCTCTGGGCTGCCTCAATGAGCAGGGACTGCTTGCGGCACACCATCGTCATGTGCCTGACCCTCAGTACCGCTCTGACGAGAGAGTGGCAAAATTAAACTGAGATCAAGGCCACAGTTCCAGGATTATGCATTCAGTTTGCATGTATTGCATGCTGAGCTCAGTGCAGGACCTGCTGCAGCCACATTCCACCAGAGATGCCGTCAAAGGCAATTTCATGTGGTACCAGATGCATGCTGGCTTCACCGCTGCCAGGAGCTCTGCTGAGAGCACCAAGCCAGGCCCTGCAGGGAGAGCAGCAGCAGCTCGTGGTACCAACTCTGGCCTTGGCAAACGGGCTGCCAGGGCAGCCTCCCCCCACGCATGCCTTGGCACCAGCGTTGGTGTCTGCTGGCTTTCCCCAGGCTTCCACAAAATCTCTGCGATGTTTTGTGCGTTAGCACAGCAGCCAGCAGTTTAAACAGACTGCCTGTCATCAAGCAGCAAGTTACCACCACTGAGCTGTGAACTGGCAGTGTGTAAATCCTCACCAGAAATGCTTGCTTGGCTTTATAGCAACAAATTAAAATTCAGCTCAGCATGGATGCTGGTACACGAGGGCTGGCTCGTCATCTGCGGCATCCAGCCTCATCCTGCTGCCACTGCTTTGTCGTCTTCTTTTTGGCTTCTTCTCTCAGGAGCTCTGCTCTCCTCAAATTCCTCCAAGGGCATTCCCAGTGCTGGTCAAACCTGCAGGCAGGTACACCAGGGCCAGCAGCATGCAATGCCACAGCAGAAGCCACCAGCGCAAGGTCAGCATCCTGGTGGCTGTCCTCGGGATGCTGGGTTATGACGCCAACAGCTTCTTGGGAGCAGTTTGCTTGGTTTTCTTAGAGCACAACACACTCTGATTTTATTCTTTAGGTGAAAATTGCTTCCGTAATCCCTGTGTCCCTGTGCTGGGCTATCCCTGTTGCTCCTGCCCAAACAGGCTGCAGACCTTTCATCCTGCTCTGCTTTTCCTAGGCCCTTACTGACTGTAAAAAATTATTGAAGCACCTGTACCTCACAGTTTCATTGTAACAGAGTCTGCTACCATGAAGCCCATTCTGGAGAGCCCCCTGGGAAGGAACACTAGGAAATAAAGGGTGAACTGAGAGATGAAAAAATATTGGAAATGTTACTTTGGGGGTTGGGAGTTGGAAATGGAGATAGGAAAAAAAGAAAAAAAAAAAAAG
>VXAV01037123.1:0-12271 GCA_013399715.1 Alectura lathami | reverse complement strand
AAAGGTCCCTTCCAACTCAAATGATTCTGTGATTCTATGACAACCGGCATCGTTTGATATGTGTAATTAGCCAGTACCTCAGTGGACCTAGAAACGTTCCTCAAATAGACTTGTCATTTTGAGTGATGAAAACCTTAGTATTTCCTCATCCAGTTGCAGATAATTTAAGAACAGAAGAAAATAATATTAATAGAATATGTTTTTGGTGCATATTACTGGCTCAGTTCTAGCATTATGTATGCAAATCAGGTAATTTTGTACCTAATTGCCTGATTTGCATGCATAAATGTAGGTTGCACATGTGCAAATGATTTTATTCAAATTTAGTATATGCCTAATATGTAGAGTCGCTGAAAACTTGAATCTGTGTACATTGGTTTGAATCACTCATAATTTTCACATAAGGAAAAAGCAAAATTTGCCTCTGCTTTTGGAGGTCAGCTGAAATGCAGGTGAACTCCTGTGATGGTTTTGCAGGGGCAGTAAACCTGGAGCTGTGCACTGTCCTCCAAAAATTAGCAATGATGTGAATGCCCGGAGAGATAAGTAAATAGGAGGGATCCTCTTGCTTTAAATGCCAGTAGAAAATCACAGGAAAATGTGTCACTTGCCAAATGGAAAAAGACAGAATCACTCAGAAAGAAATGTGGGTTTTGCAGGTGGTTTAGCAGACAAGGAAAACTTAGATGAAAAGTGTGAAAATATCGTACTAAAATCTGGGTGCATTAAGAATTCTTTCAGATAATTTCATGGCTAGGAAAGGAATGGGACTGACAGTTCTTGTGAATGAAGTTATCTAACTGGAGGAGAAGGAGCTCATGGGCAAGGGATATAAAGCTTTGCTGGTGCTGCCGTGTCACGTTCTTCACCTCTGGTCAGGCCAGGAAGGGAGGATGAGCTGGACTTGGAGGGTTGTTAGAAAAAGAGCAGCTCGGGCTGCAGAGCCGCTTCGTTACGGCTCTCCCAGAGGAGTGCCCGGTGCGGGGTGGGCTGTGCTGGCCCCAGTGGTTCTCGTAACCATGTGGAAGGGCAGGAAGCATCCGGGAGGAGGTGAACCCGAATCTCCCAGCAGCGTTTTTCACCGTGATGTCAGCTGCAGGCTAATAACAGTGGAAGGCTGCTTTCTCCCCATTACTCAGTACTCCCCTGCAAGCTTTATCTGCATACAGATGGGTGACAAATCCTCCTAAAATAAGCGTGTAGAAAAATTAGAAGCAATTTGTAGGCAGCTATGGACACCTGGTTCCAAATTCTCCCTTACGCTTGTATGAAGCTTGAGCAGGGTCAGGCAGGTGGGGTGGACACTCGTTCCACACCCCCATCACACCGCAAGGCCCATTAAGAGGTGTGGGCAGCAATCAGAATTTGGCACAACATGCTCTCTGCCCACCTACGGCCAGGTTCGTCACGGCTCTGCTGACCAGGGTATGGTACCAGGTGATTTCCAAGCA
Organism: Alectura lathami; assembly: GCA_013399715.1. Lineage (NCBI taxonomy): Eukaryota > Metazoa > Chordata > Aves > Galliformes > Megapodiidae > Alectura > Alectura lathami. The sequence continues at coordinate 10,820 of VXAV01037123.1, read as the reverse complement.
AGAGAGCTTCACTGGTAAGAATTTTGAGCAAGGCTGTTTGTAATGGCAAACCCGTGCTTGTCTTGGAATGGGTTATTTCACTTGAGAAGGGAGACAAGCTGGAGTACATGCTGCTCTCCATAGGAAGATGCAGCTGCCCGCCGTAGGAGGGGAAGGTGGGGAGGGCTGCTGTCCCCCCTGCAAGGGCAGCAGGGCAGAGCGGGGCTGCGGCTCCGCTCCCCACCCCCCAGGAGCCTGCCCTGCTGCCTCGCTTTGCCAGCTCTGGCTGCATCTGCTGCCAGCTTACCTGCCCTGCAGCGCTGTTCCCCAGTGCAGGTCTGATTCCGAGCTGCTTTTTTTGCTCCCAGGAGTACAAAGCAGTTTGGATGTAAATGAGAATTAAACTCACCTTATTTTCCTACTGTTCCATCACCGGGAGAGACAATACAACTTGACTAACACCGTGTCTTGCCTCTTTGTTTGTATGCTAACCTCATCGGAGCAGCACATGCAGAGCTCTGTGCAAAATAAATAAACCAAAACCCTGGGCTGTATTCCCAACTCGCTGAGTGTTTAGCTAACACACAACTTCTGTTACATTGGAGAGATGCTCTGTTATTTGAATAAATACTGTTATTTCTCCTTATTTTTATTCCATCATAGAGTAAAAAGACACTTCCTATTTTCCAATTTTCCAGCAGGAGTGAAAAACGCTGCCTGATAGTTGTGGAGATTGAAGGTTTCTTGTTTTTCACAGAATGTACACAGCTCGCATAGTATTAACTTCCTCTACAGCTTCCCATTCCTCCACGGTTTAGCGTGCAGGACTGATTCCATCCTTGATCTCTGAGCCCTGTGCTTTGGGTGTTTTCTGCAGGCTGGGCGATTGCTGCCTGGTGCAGGGGAGGCTCTCGTGGAGGGCAGCAGCTCTGTGAGCGGGGCTGGAGCCACACGCCTGTCTCAGTGGCACAGAGCGCGCAGGGCGGCTGTGGGCTGCAGGGGCTGTCAGCACAGGTGGAATTAGGATCTGGGAGCATGTGCATGTCACATACGGGGTGACTAGGGGACAGGGAGACTTGTCTCACATATGGGGTGGCCGGCACCATTGCTGTCCACAAAGCAATGGCCCCGTGAAGGGAGGGCACTGTGACTGCTCCAGGGCTTGACACGCTCCTGCCAGGATCTCAGAAGGGGAAAAGCCTTTGCATTGTTCATATTTTTATTGTTACTTTGGAGGTTACCTTAGTTTCTTGACACAGATCCCACCTTGTTCCATACTGTATTTTTGCAGAGATATGGTTTTCTCCCAGTTGCCTTTTTTCCTCAGTTTGTAATCCCTGGCTGGCAGCTACAGTGGTCTGACAGTTCCGAGTGTCTGATAAGAAAAATGATGGCCTACGAGAGAATTGTTTCTTGACTACATCACTCCCCTTGGATTAAATATAGGTTGCAGCATCTCAGGAAAATGGAAAGATTGGAAAGCATTTATGTACTGGTATAGTTTATGCGTTGTAATATTTGAGTAGAACATTCACAATTGTGAAAATCATGCCTGCAAAGACAAGCTTAGTCACTTTCTGGTTAATGAATCCATATTTTCAGTCAGCCTCTCCCTTACTGTATTCAGCACATGCACTAAAATACTCCCATATAAACCGAATCCTTCAGGCTTTGTATTTTATTGCCCTGTGATTTGCTGTTGGCTCCAGCATCCTAGTTTATGATCTTACCATGTGCACTGCGGTACTTGCGCTAGTGCCGTGATGCAGGATTGCTCAGTGCGCTGGACCAGGGACGTCCAATCCTTGCGATTCTGAAAAATAAAAGCAAGTCTGGAGAGGTTTTACCGCTGTGTAAAACTAGATCTGTGTTGTATTGTTGTCACAAAGAGGCACAATGCAGAACACATTTGCAGTTGCTGTAAACTCTTCACTTTGTAACCTGAAATCATCTGTAATGCTAGGATGAAAATCTTCAGATTCAGAAAGTGGTTGAAATTTGAGCTGTAAAAATAAAGCCTGAGAAACATTTCTACTTCAAACACAATCCCCATATCTTTTCTACATATGCACATGTATGCACATGCATTCCCCATCTTGCATATACATTCGCAAGCTCACACATTCGCGAGCTCACGCACACGTTCACAGGCTCCCTCGCACAGAGAACGTGCTCTGCAATATAGATGGTGCACGGGGTATTTTTGAAGGCAGAACAAGATGACTGTAAATCGACACTTCCACCCACTAATGAAAAAAAGCCAAGAAAACCTCAGTACAGAATGAGTTTTATAATTAATGCTGAACAATTTTCATTGACAAAGCAAAAAGAAGCAAGTGGATGGCTGATTTAAATGTTGAATGATTTATGCACGGCAAGGCGGCTGAGGAAAAAGACAAATTCAGGAGCAGCTATGGAAATTTATGTATGAGGGAGTCAGCACCATATTCTGTTCTCAGTTACACAGTTGTAAATCTGTTATCTTAATGGAAGCATTCAGCTTTTATATTTGCATACCAGAAGTGAAAATAGAATTTAACCCAGAATGTGTTTGCAGTTGTGCATTTGTGGGACTGAAAGGGGAGAGATGTGTATGTTTGTCTGTGATGTACTGCAAATGCACGAGAGTTTTTGTGTCTCTCAGTGAGGCACGGGGACCGGCATGCATGTGTGCGTGTGTACGTGCGTGCCAGCTGTGGGGCTGTCTGACAGGGAGTGGGAGGGTGAGAACGTGTTTGTTCCTAGACTCCCTGTCCGAGTGAAAATGGCTCCTGGAAATGCCGCTTCAGATTAGAGAGCGACGGCTGGAGAGGTGGAGATTTCATTACCTTCCTCTTTGTGTGATGTTTTGGACTTGGTAATGTAAAAGCAGAGCTATAAATAATCCAGTCACAGCGGCAGCGTCCTCAAGATTGATAGTGCCCACTATCGCCAGGATCTTTGGGGTGTTTCACTACATACAGTGAAACGAGGAATAATCACCCCGCAAACTATCGGGCATTGCGGACCCACCTGTGCTTTCTCACATGGCGAGCAAGGAGAAATTCTCCTTCCCTGCAGACGCCCAGCTCGGTCCCTATATTGTGCGCAGCACCCACGGCTGGGTGTGCTGCTGGCTCTCCTCCTTGCCCCTGGGGCTGGGGCTGCTCTCCCCGCCCTTGGTGCCTGCGCTGGAGAGGAGGCTGTGGAGGTCACAGGCAGCAGTCTGCTGTGTGCAGGCTTTTGAGAAGCAGGCGCTGTATTTTTAGCTGCTCCAGATTCTCTCGTGGCTGGGTTATGAAGCTGAGGAGTTTATTGCCGTAAGGATGTGCCTAGAATACCAGGCAGCCTCAGAAATTTACTGTGCTGCAGAGCCCTGACTCAGTACTGCTCTGTGACTTTCCTGTGTTGCTTCCACGCTAGAAAGAGAGAAAAAATGGTTCCTTGTGTTCCCGGCTGCTGCCGGCGCTGGAGGGACAGCTGCTGTGATTTAGTGAGAAGCCCCGTTGTGGGGAGGGACAGCAGCTTGAGGTCTGGCCAAGCTGCAGCCTGGTCGGTGAAGCTGCCCTCAGATTTCTTCTCAAATATTACTCTCCGGTTTCATCTAAACAGCAGGAATAAACACATGCTGCATTTCATTAGTGTGCTTCCCAAGCACGTCTGCAGTGCCCCTGCAAGTGGTGCTTTGCAGATAACGCACTAAAGGCTTCCAGTCGCCAGGGACGTGTCACAGCGGAGTTGCAGGGCAGGGCGTGGGGCGGGTGCCCACAGCGGCTCGCTGTGCCTGGAGGAGGTGGGCAGCCAGCACCCCGCAGTGAAGGGCGAGGCTTCGCTAAGGATGCTCCCTGCAGTGAATCCGTGGAAAACGGCACTCGTGGTCTGCCGCACTGGTGCAGGCGCACCTGCAGGCTGGAAACGGTGGCTTCTGCCCCCAAACTCACTTGCATTGTGAGAGTCAGTATATCTGCAAAGTAAGTTCCTATATGTGAAAGCTGGAGTTGACTTCCTGGGTGTTTAAATCCAGTGGAGTTAACTCGTAAGGGGAAACAGCAGAAATGCTAGCTGAGGAGAGGCGACACACATCACATGGGCACGGGACGGACTGGGGACCTGGTGGGCACTGCCTGGCTGCCGGGGCGCGCTGGGGACACCGAGCGTTCTCCTGGGCTGCGGCTGTCCCGGGCGCTTCAAGGAATGGGCTTTCCTCCACCAGCGCTCGGAGGAGGCTGCACACGAGCGGCTGAACCCCGGCAGCTCCTGCCCGCGTCCAAGCGCTGAGCGAGGCTCCCTGCTGCCCCCTGGTTGCTGGAAGTGACAGTGGGAATGGCACGGGCTGCTCTGCGCTGCTTGGGATGTGAGCTTGACTAATATCCTCTCATTTGGGGGAAAGTCGTAGACCTCGCATAGGAATGTCTGTCTCATTGCTGTGGTATCCGGAATAATGAATACAGCAATTACAGCTGTAATGCCGAGCATTTGTCTGAACTGCTTCGTTCTCGGAAGTGCGCACGCGAATGAGGGGCGAGCTCTGGAGAGGCAAGGTTTGCAGGCAGAGGCGATGTCTGCTTTCAGCTTTTAATTCTTGCACAATACAGACAGCTTTCAGACATACAGCTCGCCCTTCACAGGCTTACTTTTTGTGCATGCTTAGGTCACCGCAGCTAGGAAAATGTACTGCTGTAGCAGTGCTAGAGAGCAAGGCTGCAACGGCAAAAATACTTGCTTTCCAAAGTGGCCGTGCAGAACACAGCACACACACAGCCTGGAACAGCTCTCTGTGGGTACAGGATATGCCACATTTTAATTTTGTGTTATTCATTGTAAGCTTTCCTTGGATCAGCAGTGCTCAAAAGCTGCTGCCATCCACGCTGCACAGAGGAAATGCATTTGAAATTATGTTAGTGGATCACAGCTCAGCTCCTGCTTGGTTTGGTGGTTGGTTTCTCTCATGAAAGAAATAATCAGATCAGATTTTGAATTCCTCCTTGTTTGCAAAGGCAAGGGACTATGAATGGGATACAGAGAATGAACTCTACTCTGTCCAGCCATGAATGGCAGCCAGGTCAGGACTGAGCCGCGCTGGCAGGAGGCACTGATGTGGGAAGCCTGCCCTGCCATTATCTATTCTGTAGACAACCAGCAGATTTAATTCTCTGAGGATCCCAGCCCTATAATAACATCTCAATGGGAATAAGAGCCCTAACCCAGAAGGCAGTGGCACATTCTGCTCGTGCTCCGTAGCCGTGCCCAAGCAGGGCTGGGTGCCCAGGGGGCTGGGTGGCAGCCCTGGAGCCCTGCTGGCCCTGGGTTCTGCTGCAGCCCCGGGTGCTACGGGACGCACCTGTGCTGCTGGGGGAGAGCAGGAGGAGACAGCTGAGCGTCTCTAACAAATGTAAAAAGCACGTGTTTTCGTGTCTGTTTTAAGCGAGAGTTCTTTGCTGCTGGGAGAAAAGTGATGTGCGTGCTCTTTCACTCATCTTGCTGCTTTCTAGGCCTGCATCGACAGACATGCATTGAAAAACTGGATTTCTTCTTGAACTGGCATCACTGGGTGACCTCATGCAGCTACTTGTCACCTCAGCACTTTCAGCTTCACTGTTTCTGCCTGGAATCACTAAGAAAATATTTAGCATCCAGGGAATGGAAGGTGCCTGTGGCTGGAGTGGCTGCTGTTGCTGTGCTCCCAAAGCCAGACCAGGAGCAGCAGCCTCAGGGTGGCAGGCAGCAGAGGGGACAAGGGGAGCGCAGGGCTCTGCGGCCCCGCAGGAGCAGAACAGGAAAACATCTGCAAAAAGTGCCTCAACCCTTCGGCACGGATGTGCCAGTTTATTTATAAAGGAGAACAGAACTGAAGCTCCTCTCTGAAAGGAGCTTTCCTGACAGCAGTGGGGCAGGCTCCAGCCTACCTACAAGATGTGGGACGGATGCTGCCTCCCTGCCAGCCCCAGCCCTGCTGATGTGGCCCTCTGCACAGCCCCCCCACCAGCGGCCATCTTGGTGGCCGTGGGCTGCAGCCTCCACTCCTGTGCCCAGCGGAGGCGAGCAGCACAGACCCCTGCCCGCACCCCCCACGGACATTCTGCACCCATCTCTCAGCTCAGCAGAGAGCTGGGAGAGGGATTTTAGTGACACCAGGGAGCTTGGGCTGGTGAGTTATGACCACGGCCTCACGTGCTGTGTAAGGAAAGCTAAATGTGGGAAGCAGGGCTTCTCCTTCCCCTGCCGCCAGGCCTGGGTGGGCAGCTCCATCTCCCCGTGACTGTGCAAGGCAAACCACCCCCGTACCACATGTCTTCGGCTTTTCCCCCCAGCTCCCCTTCACGGGAGAGGGCAGTGGGAGCGGTGGCGGGGCTGGCTGGGGCTGCTGCTGCTCGGCCCTGCAGCAATGGGGCCGGAGGGTGGCGGAGGGGGGGCTGCAGAGCGTGCTGCTGACCCGCTGAATTATGACTTTAATGCAGTCACTTCAATAACTCGCTGTAGCTCCAACCACCAGATGCAATTTATGGCAAAGCAGGCGCCCAAGCATTTTTCTTTCTATGAAGACTAAGCAGATCTCTGATTACCACCCCCTCCCCCAGCCCATTACCTTCCCCCGCTTGCTCTGCTAATGGAAAAATGTTATGTGTCTGTGTGCTTTTTCCCCAAACCCTGTTTTCAGGAAATGGTGGAGAATGAGAAACTAACACATGCATGCACGCGCTCATAGGAAAGATGGCTTTTATCCTCCCTCCTGCAACCACACAAAATTCCTCCTGCTAGCAGAATCACTTCTGCTCTTCCTAAAACCTTACAGCCTCAGCCAGGAAGAAGGCAAATTCCTGGACATATTTGTAGGGAGAAAGAAGGGCACTCCCCCGCCATCTGACCAAAATCACCTGAAATCTGACTGTTTTCCCTGCATAATGCAGACCCACTGCCTCTTGGAAATCTCCCTACTGTAAGGAAAGGTTAAACACAACCCCAAACAAGCAAACAAAAAAGCGGAACCTGGGAATGATGGATGGGCAAGCAATTCAAGTTGGAATTTTGTATTTGATGCTTGTATACAGCGGTGATGGGTGCATTAAAAAGCAATGCACAGACAGGCAGGCAGATCCCCTGCCCGGGCTCCTATTTTAAAGACCCATTCAGTCTGAAGGATGAATTCTTCCTCCCACTCTCCTCCTCTCTCTCCTTGTCTGTGATTTGCATGATCATTTGCTACATACACTATGAATTACTGTTTATCTTAGTCCAGGGCTTCAAAGCAATTTCCCAGATAAATTTCACCAGATCAATAAACTCGGAATCTGTTTTCTTTTCTAAATTGAGGGAAAGAGAAATAATAAGAGAAAGTAAATGTTTTCTTTTTAGCCCAATGGAACAAAAATCCGAGTTAAACAGATGTGCCCATTTCAGAATTCTGAGGGTTCACACAGAAGCCTTGTGATTAACCTGTTTTGCATTTTATTTTTGCTTTCCCTTTCTGAAAAAGTGTGCATTTGGAACCCTGAAAAATGGCATGTGCTGCTTTGAACCCATTGAAAGGGTGCCCATACAAGGCATCACAGATCCCTCCTTCGTGACTGTTAAATATTTATCAGCAAGGCAAATTGCTCCTAGGTTACAGCAAGTACAGTTTGCGGTGACCTGCCTCTGGGCTGTCAAAATGAAGTAGCAGGCTCCTTCAACATGTTCAGCATCTCATTCAGCTGCAAGAGCCTTGTCCTCTGGAGCTGAGAGAGAGATAGATTAATATGTAGCAACGCTGTGAATTTCTTAGCAAAGAAGTAGCAACATATGGGAGCCTTCAAGTTCCACAGAGAAGAGTGTAAATTGAACGCTTCCACGTGAGTTAGGTCTGAGGCGTCTGTCTTGCTCTGCTTAGCGTGGACTGTCCAGGACCATGTTCCTGGCTTCAGGACTGGGAGGTGCACCTGCATGCGCACCCCCAGCAGGGCAGGTATTTCCTTTAGGTGTGAGGAAGTGTCTCTGAGCAACTGAATTTAGCTCTGCTGACTACAGAGGGAGCCGAGACCAGACTCCTGGCTTTCCGAGGGTTAGAGTTAGGTGAAATGAATCTTTGCTCAAGCATTCAACCACAGCTCCTTGGCTTGTGCCGTTAGCTTCCTGAATTCCCAGATGAGCTCCCCACACTGTTTAGCCAGGCCTGGAACCACTTATTTTCTCAGAACTGATGGGACGAGTTGCAGTGAGTTCAGCAAAGCCATCGGCATTTCAAAATTACATATGAACACATGAGCTTGTTGTCTTGTTTTTCAAATGATGCTATGAATATGCCTCACACTTAAAGCACCCTCTGTAGTCGTGATCACTTCAAAAAATCCAATTCAGTTTTTTATAGTGCCATAATGGAAAGCATCCACACCACGATCCCTACAGCAGGAGCACGTCTGCCGTAGTGAGCAGGCTGCTGCCATTGCAGCTCGCTGCCTACGGGGCCGTACCAGGCCTGCAGGCCCTGGGCAGTGCGGTGGGACAGTGGGATGGCCAGAGCCTCTCTGGTCTGCCCAGCATGGCTGTGGAGGAGCTGGGATCTGAGGGAGGAACTCTGGGAGCTGTTGGGAAGCCGAGGAGCTGGGGGAGGCCGTTAATGGCGGCAGCAGGGAACACAGGCACGCTCCGTGATGGTATAGCTCATTCTGAAGGCTCCTCTGATCCTGCTATGTTTTTCTTTTTTGAACCGGCCCTTTGATTAAAAACGTCTTGCTTGCAGCTCACATTGCCTTTTAAATGGCTCTGCAAAGCCCTCTCGCGGTTCCCAGCTCACATCAGAAGCGAGAGCTGGAAGTGTTTCACTGCAGAATAAACATATGGGCTGTAAATCCTGTGATTCAGAAGATTCGCCTGCAATATTCCGCTCTGCTGTTGCCATAGGTAACGGGCTCTGCAAAACACCATTTACCCTGGAATGCGGGGAGATGGAGCTCAGCAAGGGCACTCCGCTTAACCCCTTCCTAGCAAAACTCCCTCTGATGACTCCAGCAGGAGCACACCACGCTGCTCCTCGCTGCCAGATGTGTATATTCGCACACACATAAACCCACGGCCATGAAGTTCAGGCAGGCTGCCTAAAGCCTCGCATAAGCCCCAGGCATGTGCACAGCCCGCCTGTGAGGGGGGTGGGTTTCTTCTCGGACCCCCAGAGCCAGTAAGATGGGGAGCACGACTGGATGCCGAGCCCTAGCGATGCTGACTCAGTGGGGCTGCGTGGCTCTGCTGAGCACCAGGAAGGGGTTAAACTGCTCTGCTGGAAGCAGATAAAGGAAGGAACAGAATCCGGCTGGCCTGGTCTGCACTCCCAAGCGAGGTTTGTGGAGCAGTATTTGTCAAATTACATTTTGTTAATAAGACAGGAGCTTCCAGAGGAAGGTTTTGATTTCTTAGTCACCACAAAGATTTTTTTTTGTAGGTGACAGGGGATGCCTAAGGTTCACGCAGGTTTGCCAGTGCCACATAATGGAGACCGATCAAGTGGCACGGTGAATGCAGTACAATGCAGTACTCGCGCTGTTGTTTCCGTCTGGCATTGCTTGGCCGCAGGGGCACCCCTAAGGTGTCCTCAAGGCCCTTCTGCCGCCCCATCACCCGAGGCGCTGGGAGCGGCCACCTCCAGGGCCTGCAGCTGGGACCGTCCAGCTGGCGGGGCTCCAGCTCAGAGGGGTCTGCGGGGCACAGCCCTGCTCTCTGTCACTGCTGGGGCCCCTCCTAGGCTAAGGACCATCCAAGATGTCATGACATGCCTCTGTTGTTATTCAAACCACAACCATGCTCCATGCACATACATCACCTGTGGAAATACCCGTACATGTACAACTGTGTCACCAAACTATGTGTTACAAAACATTCTGGATTCATTCATTAGAAATAGTCATATAAATGCCACGCTACAACAAATTAAACAGAAACAAATGAACAGAGTTTAAGATGAGCTACATTTGCATTTGCTGCAGCTTAGGAAAATGGCAGGAACTGGCTCCCAATTTACTTTTATTCCTCTGATTCTGACTTGCCTGTGGGCTGCTGCAGACCCCAGCAGAACTGAAGGAGCCGAGGTGAGGTACCCCCCGAGCAGCGCATGTTCCTGGAGACCAGGCAGCAGCACGGGCTCTGCCTTTGCCCTTCTCCCCACATGGAGCTGAGGAGGATGTGCGTATAAATAAATAAATCCCCTGCACTCAGGCAGTGGCTAATTTATACTGCAGAGGAGCTGCAGGTGAGGCTGAGGATCTGTCTCATTTCCCATTTTCACAAATCCTGTTACAAAAATCCTAAAGATGTTGGATTTCAAACCACTGCTGTCTTCCTCTTCATACTTGCCTCTGCAATTCAGTGCACACATACATACACCCCACCAAATTATTAATTCTTTTATAACACAGTATGGCTCTAGGGTCATCTACAGATAGGGAAATTGCAAAGTTCCTGCCCCAAAGGGTTAACTGTGTCAGCTACTTTTACATCAAAGGTCTGACGGGAATGCAGAGAAGTCAGGAAATGTGGATAAGGCTGAAATTACATTCATAAAGGGTCTTGCAGTGGTTGGGAATCACAGCCCATGCATGGACAAGCCTGTATTGAGACTGCTGTAATCCCTGGGTGAAAGAGGGGGAGTGAAGGAGAGGTCAGTGCTCTTTGTGGGATTCTCTGGCATTACGAGGGCAAGGGGAGTCAGTCCCTCTCTGTTATTTGAACAGTGAACAAGTATTTTTTTAAGATCTCTTTTTATGTTGCCAGAATAAAAAGGAATAGGCAAGAGAAAATGACCCCACATCATTATGGGATTGCTGACTGTGGAAAAGTGCAAATAAAGAATAAGATTGTTTTCCTGCAGAATACTTTTTTTTTTTTTTTTTTTTTTG
>VXAV01037122.1:0-12202 GCA_013399715.1 Alectura lathami | reverse complement strand
TTTTTTTTTTTACTAAGCAGAGGAAATTTGTGCAAGGATGGGACTTAAGCTAGCGTTACTGTAGTGGCTGCCATTTAAAAAGTCAATTTTTGCCTACAGGCAAGATATTGTTATCAGTGTTCTACCTGTTTTGCATATATACGATTGTATCTCTGCTCCCTCTCAGGGGTGATGGTAGCAAATGCCGAATTCATAGTGCTGATCATTGAATTGGAGCTTAAAGTGAGAACTCACAAGAAAAATTAAGAATAAAATAGTGGGTAGCAGGTCTCTAACAGACCTTTATTGTTTCCTTCTTTTTGATTCAAACAGGAACTCCAGGACAGCTTGATTTAGGATCTGATTTTGTTTGAGGGAACAGCTAAAAACCATCTTGGTTTTTCATCTGATTTTTCACTCTTTCTTAGTACCTTCAGAAGTGCTGGGGAATATGCTCCTTCTCATCTGGGTGTATTAGGGGGATGCTCCTAATCCTATTTCGGGCTCAGTGGATGCACGTCAGGCCCTTCCCTGCAGCAACCCTCTGCACCTCTGAGCCTTTCCAAACAACCCTGGCCACTCCCTGGAGGTGCTCTCGTGGCTGGCACTGCATGCAGCCTGCGGCTGGTATCCAGGAGGGCAACGCAGTTTTGGTTTTAGGTTTGAAGCATTGTGATCAATGGTTGTGTATTAGCTATGTGTTACCGAGTGTAACCTTACAGTCTGTGCTGTGCAGAGGTGTTGCTTGGCTGTGAGATCTCTTCCAAAAGGTCATGGGCGGTAGCAAGGTGAGGCTCCCACAGGGGATGTTTTCCACCTGGACTGTGGGGTGTTAATTGAGCAAATCCCATCAACAGCAGTGGAAATGCTCTGTATGTTCACCGGTGAATATTTCCATAATATGAGAATATGTGTCTGCATAATGCAGAGGTGCTTCAGGTGTTTTCTTGTTTTCACGCAGATTCTTCTTTGTGACTGCCTTAAGGAACATCATGTGTTACTGCACCTTAGGATTCCCGACTTAAAATGTCTGATGGTTTTTTCATTCTTTTGGGCATATTTGCCTTAGTGAGCTTTAAGAGATATTCATGCCATGCAAAATCAGTCACCCATCTGAGACAGACAGACCTTGTTTAGTCACCCCTGGTTTTTCTGCTGGCAATGGCATCTCATTTCCTCAGCCACGACAGCAGCGCTGTGTCCCTGAGCTCCCTGCCTAGATGGGGGAGGCTCTGCAGGACCGGGCTTGGGAAACCCTGGCGGGCTGCGAGGTGCCACTGGTCCTGCTGTGTGCTGGTGAGCTGCAGCGCAGTGATGCTGTGCCGTGTGCGGACAGCCAGGTGACTGTCGTGGTTTCCTTTTTGTTCCCCCAGTGAAAAGCTGAAAGTTATTTCTACTTTTCTGATTGTCCATGTGGATTGCAAAGAAGAATTTTTGTCAGGAAGCTGATAACAACACCGTAACAGATTGCTTTTTTATTAGGGGCTTTTGCCTAATGGTGATGTTTATTAAAGAAAAGAATGTAAATTCATATTAAAAAGAAATACATTTGTTTAATCTGAATGAGCGTGTGCAGACTGCCCCAGAGGGACAGAAGTGCAGCATTCGCCAGTCTGCGAGCTGTTTGGAGATGAGCAACAGAAATAATACAGTTGGTTTTCACTTGCAATTGTAACATCTATGCCCACTGTGTCATTGCCCCAGATAACTACACTAATGGAAGCTCTTTGGCCATAGCTGGTACTGCTGTACAGTCTCTATCGTTGGCTCCTCGTTCCAGCTCACCCATGTTCACTCCAGAGGCACCGACCAGTGCAAGGATAACAGAAGTTCTCTTACCTCTTGCCAAACAAACAAACAAGTTTGACGTTTATCACACCTTGATGCCTGAAAGTATGTTTCTCAGTTAAATTGTTCATTTAAGTGTTTTCATTTTGCTGTGTGTTCTGTTTTAATCTCTCGTTTGACCAGTTTTCTGCTTCCCCGATGCAGTCGTGGAAATGGTGTAAGACTTCCTCATAGTCTGTGTATTGCTGAGTGTAGCTGACAACAACTGGCTTGTATCCTGCCAGTCATGTTAATTATATACTATTAGAGACCATTAATCTGGTGATTATTTGCACAATAGGTTTATAGTCTATCATGTCAACGTGTACTTGGGAAACTTCAGTCTGAAGATCAGAGACACGCATCCACAGGAGCTCGCGTATTTACAACCCCACCGCGTGCTCTCCCAAACGCACCGGGCTTGTGGCGGGCTGACTGCCCCGGGCTGGGATGTCCCTGGACCACGGTGCGGGCGTGGGCAGGGGCACAGCCGGTGCTCAGCTCCTCAGTGGTGCTGCAGGTGCAGCCCTCTCCCACCGGGTGAGCTGGAGCCACAGCAGTGGCTTGAGCTCTAGTGGCTCCATGCCACCACAGTGGGTGTGGGGACAGCGGGGGTCTGGTTGGATGGGGTGGGAAGGGACACCTGGTGCTGAGGTTGTGCAGCGTGCCAGGCCTGTGCAGGGAGTGCAAAGGGACCTGCACCTGCTGAAACTCGGCTTAGGGCTTTGCATGTTCTAAAAGCACTTGGCATATTCCGGTGGGATGTTTGACAAGTATAATGGTGGTTTAATTTCAGTCTCACAAGAAGAGATGCCAAGTAGATACTGGTCATTCCTGTTTGTCTGCTTTGATCTCTTCAACCCGATGTTGCCAAGAGGACCAGAGGGTGGGCGTACTCATGGCGTGTGGCAGTGCAGGGGGCTGCCTTAGGGGAGGAGAGGAGACCAGGGCTTGTAGCGGGATGCTCAGGTGCATGCAGAGACACAGTGCCGTGAGGGATGCCGGTGCATGAAGCAGGCTGTGTGGCTGTGGGCCTGGACACAGGGCTCCGTTTTGCCTTGTTTGGGCATTAAACTTGAAATAATACAGCTGTGAGCCTGTCCGAACACCAGAATACACGACACGAGTCCAGTTGTGTAGGAGGTGTGCCAGTGAGGTGTTTTCATTCCCCTCTAGCTGTTCTTTGTGGCTTGTTAGCTTCATCCAGACTTGTTCTGTGTATGTGTATGGGCTTGCGTGCTCAGGGAAGGCTGTTTTTTCCTGTACAGATTTTGCATTTCCATGGAAGCTGATGGAGTTAGTCCTTAATGAACTGCTGTGAGAGAACAGCCAGACCCATCAGATTTTGGTCCACAAGAAGTTTTCATGTAAGCTCTTAAAACAGAGGCATTTTCACAGAAGGGCTGATAGATTCTGGAGTTACTGGGCTAAAGTGCAGTGCATTCCTATAAATGATCTATAAATGCAGTTTCTCAGATTAATATCTAAATCTAAAATAAAGCCGTGCAGGCAGGGTCCCTCTGGGACTCTGAAGCCAGCAGATGGAAGATGCACAGCTTCATGAACTCCTTTGAACTTCCAGATTTCATTTTTCTTGTAAACTGAAAATTCAGCAGGTGAGGGTGGGCCCACCTTCAGCCCTCTTGAGTGCCCCATGGCCCTCCCACGCCACTGCAACGCAGGCGCTGCCTTGGAGCAGGGAGCTGCCCTTGTGCTGGGTAGAAACTTGGCGCAATCTCATCCCGAGTCCCTCTGGGACCGTGCTTCTTTTTAATGGTCATTTTAATATTGCAGTGTAGTGACATGTACTGGAGGCAGTGAACTCACAAGCTACCCTATAAATAATTTGGCATCTAATTCTGCATATTTTGAGCTTGAGGCCCCCTGAGATGCTGAAAAGAGTTTAAAGCCTGTTGTGCGGTTGGGCTAATTTAGCCTGAAAAAAAGAATACCTGGAAAAGAGGCCACAGATCTGTATAACGAGCGCGTCACCAGAAGCACCGGAGTTGGATACCAGAGCCCATAGGTGCCGCTCCAGTGCCTGCGAAACCTGCCAGGAGCTCCCATCTCCTCCTTCCTCCCTGGTTCCCAGACCCCTTCCCTGGGAGCTCCTGCTGGGAGCGGGGCAGCCCCGTGGCTCTGCCAGACCTCTACGAGTGCCGAGCATCCACCGAAAGCTGTAGGAAGGGTGGGCTTTAGTGGGTCTCATCCCAAAGCAAACACAAGCTTGGAATGCTTTGCATTTTTGTTGATTTTCTTTACATAGCTTCTAGAAAAATCAAAGTCCCCGTGTTATCATTTTTCATTAAAATGATGTTTCTAACCACGGCGGACAGCTCTCATATCCCTTGAAAACTTATAATAGTAAAATTGTCATAAGGATGAGGCAGGAATGCAAGATTTTATTAAACAATCGTCAGCTCATAAAAGACATCAGTGTTGTGCCATTCTAGATCACATAAATATATTTCAAAGCAGAATCATATTTCAGCAGAGAGCTAAAGCACAAAAGAACACCAGTAGCAGATACCAACATAAAATATGAAACCTCCCAAGAAGGGGTGCAGGGGTTTATCCGCACACGCAGGTCGGGGGCCCGCGAGGCTGCGGCGAGGCGAGCTGCTGGCAGTACGTCAGCAGGGCATGGCTGTGTGCAGCGCGCGGCCCTGCGGGCTGGGGTTGGCGTGGTGCTCGCGTCCTGCTGAGCCGTGCGAAGTGCTCCGGAGCAGGACAGGAGGCTCCGGCCGGCGGCCGTCACAGGGAGATACGAGCTCTACCTGGATAAATAAGTATAAATAGTTCTCTTTCTGATATGTGACCAGATTATTTTCCAGTTGATTTCCAGCCAAGGTCCCAAGTGGGCCACAGATCAAAAAAAGATAAGGGTCAGTTACAAGGTTGAGCTCATTCAGCGTTGCCATGGTAACTGACCCCCGGCATCCCTGGGAGGACGGCACCCAGCTCCCCAGGTGCCGCGCTGCTGCCGCACCATCAATCCGCTGCCTCCCGCCACCCAGCCGCGGGGCGTGGGGACAGCTCAGCGACGCCCGCCGGGGTTCGTTACGGAGTCCTACCGGAGCGGGGTGGTCCAAACGTGCCCTACAGTGGGACGGGGCTCGGAAACAGCAGCGGTGGAGGAATGCCATCTGGATAGCAGGCGTGAACTGCTGCGTATCTGCCACCGCCTTGCAGCGGCCATGCCCCGCTCCCAGCCCCAGGTTTTGCCTCCACGTTGGATCGCTTTTAGTGGAGCCGGCAGCGAGGTGCTGGCAGCCAGGCTCTCCCGCGGCTTTGTTCCGCAGGGGTGTCCATCACTGTCAGCTCCCTGGGCCCCAGCCCCTCGCTCCCTCACAGCCACAGGGAAAAACACTGGGGAAGCTCCTGCTTTTCTGCTGATATAAATTCTTCCCTTTGCTTACTTATTTACTGGGGAATGAATTGCATAAACAGAACAGTTTCATGCAGTCTTCATTTTATTTCCCCGTGTTCATTCCAGTCTGTATTTATTTCTGTTACAATTAGAGCACTCCTTACATGGCCCATTTAATTCCACCAGATTTATGATATAAGGGACAAGAGAAGGTTCTGTTTGAACATGGTGTATTAATGCTTTGTTACGCTGAATTACAGCATTTCAAAGTTCATTAGAAGTGTGGTTAAGTCATGCACGTGTATCTCCGAGCACAGGAAAGACATTCCCTTTATTGCCCTAATTTGCTGCGGCGAGGTACAATTCACTGCTTTGGAGCTGCGGTGTGGGATGCGCATGTTGTTGTCGGGAGCCAGCATCAGATTGCCTTGCATGCTGCCTCGAATTAGGACTATAGCGGTTATTCCATGAGGGAAGATTTTGCTTTATTAAATCAAGTTGAAGAGAAGTTTTAACTAACGGTGAAGACAATGCCATTTTTATTGTTCCATTTGCAGTTTGTTATTGGTTTGATAACATGGTGCGTGACACTGCTAATGCATCGCTTTATTTTGCCATTAATACAGTTATAATTAGAAATGCAGCTGATACAGTGCATGGGCTTAATACAGCATTATTAATTATACTGCATCCTCGCCAGGAGGCTGCCGGCATCGGCTCTCTTAGAGGCTCAGAGGCTCGTTGTAATGTGTATTAAATGCACACCGCTGCAGCAGAAATGGCTTTCTGGAGAGGAGCGTTCCCACTCTAAAACGGGCAGGATGTTGGTGTAAGTGCTGCCAAGCACCCTAGCCACACATTTAAATCCGTCCTGCGAACGCATTTGAACTCATGAACAATGAGCGACGTGCTGCACCGCTGCCGTTCAGCCGGGGCTGCGCAGCCCCTCATCCTCGCTGACGGGCAGTCAATTATGTACCTCAACATTTATACAAATGCCTGCCTTTGACATCAGTGGGCACCACCCATGTTTCACCTTCAGGATTCAGATAATCAGCTCCCGTTCCTACTGGCTTCCCTCAAGACCAGTATGGAAATAAGTGTGTGTCTGCCAGGGATCAAATGCTTTCAGAGACAAAAGTAGGTACTGAAAACATTACAGGATACTGTCATCTCCCCACGATACTTTTACACAAAGCGCTCTGTTCCTCTTTTGGCCTGACATAGTTTTAGCCTGACAGAATCCAGCAGGCCTGCTTGTCTTAAACAAGAGCACATCCTATTATTTTTTTTGAGAAATGAAGTGTAAAATTAATACTTACTATTCTGAGCACAGGAAAAAAAAGGCAAGAAACCCAAGATTCTTGTTTGCCGTGCACTGCCCGTTTAGTGCTAAAATCAATTGATCTCTGCACAGATGCACTTATGGAGAAATGGGAGAAGATCTAGCACAGTGAGCTGTAAAAATCTGCATTTTATTTTACAAATGAGAGGGGCTGCATAATTCACTTGAGTTATGTAGGTCTCCTAGAAGCCTGTCTTTTTTTTTTTTTTTTAAAGAAAAGGAATAAAAATGAGGGGAATGATGGTATGTTTTGTGTCGCTGACGCCCAGTGCCGCGTGCTGGACCACAGGGCTGGCCACTGCGCTCATTGTCAGGAAGCCGCCTCACGTGCACCTATATGATCTTGTATAATTCAAGAAAGTTGTTCTCCAAAGGTGACTGAGTGCCCCTACACATGCACTGTGTTTCTGTGTAAAATAATATGCTGTAAAGTGCCATGGAGAAGAGAGTGATTATAGCAGCAATTCTATCTATATCTTTGGGCATTTTCATATTTTGAATACACATGCATGAAAAGAGAAGCGTTTGTCATGCTAACCATGGTACTTTTTTCCCCCTTTTTTCTTCCTGGATGGTTTTATAGACACAAGAAATACATAATGGACTCCTGTGGGAGTGGAATAAAAACCCCCACCGGTGAGGAGAAGGCCTTATAATTCAGAAGTGGATTTGCAAATCAAAAGGTCTTGCCTCGAGTGGGATAAATTTCCAGATCTGCAGGAACCCATTATGTTTTATTATTTTTCATTCGAGTTTTAGTTTGTTTGTTATGGGTTTAACTATTTAAAATACTGCAGGGATCAGCCAAGAAAATACACAATCTCTGTTACCTAATTAAACATACCAAGCCTGTAAAAATATACTTCAGTTGAAATGCTAAATGTTGCTCTGTTTTTTTTTAGTTTTCCTGAAATTATAGATATTTAGGCTGCAAAAAGAGCAGTCTCCTAATCACAAGTATGTGTCTGTCCATATTTATGAACACACGTGCTCACACAGGACCATGGGCTGTACATGAATCACTATTTTCCAAACACCCAGTATGTGGAGAGTAGAAAATTAATGTCAAACATGATTTCTCTGATTTACTCGCAGAAGGAATTTGTTCCATTCCCCCAGTCTCTGCTTTGTCCTCTCCAAGTTTATTGCAGCTGCTGTGGCAGCTGTGTGCTGGGCATGCTCAGGGTGCTTAGCGCAAGGCACGGATCCTTCCCCTGTTCCTCTCCCCTCTGCAGAAAGGGGCTGGAAACCCGTGCCTCAGGGAGGACGGTGAGCCCATCCATGGTGGCTGCCCAGACGGAGGACGGGAAACTCACGGTGTCCTACTGCTGTCCCATGCCTGGCACTGGCCGCCCAGGGAGCTTGTGGAGCTGCTGCCCTGGAGCCCTCAGCCCTTCCATCCTTCTGCTCTCGACTCTTCCCTCCCTTCCCCTTTTCTCTTTCTTTCCCCCTCCCAACCCATCTGTTTGCCTCTCCCCACCTACTCACTGCCTGCCCATTTACCCCCATGGCTAGCAGAGCCCTCCTGTATCCAAGCCCATGGCGGCCACCTCGCCACGCATGCCACAGCCTTGTGGCAGGCAGAGACCCCAGAGGGACAGGAGCATGCCCCCTGCACCCAGTGTGTCCAGCTGGCCCCTGGCAGGAGGGACTGGTCCTGAGGCCGCTACGGCTCTTGCCATCAGTGCCCTGTGTGCCACTAGCACCATGCAGGGCACAGCACCCATTGCCGCTCGGGTTCCCTGCTGATGGGCAGCGT
This sequence comes from Alectura lathami, assembly GCA_013399715.1. Classification (NCBI taxonomy): domain Eukaryota; kingdom Metazoa; phylum Chordata; class Aves; order Galliformes; family Megapodiidae; genus Alectura; species Alectura lathami. The sequence continues at coordinate 3,922 of VXAV01037122.1, read as the reverse complement.
GGGCGGCTCACCACCAGCACGTGCCACCGTGCAAGGCTCTGTGTAGTGATATGTTTTTTAAATAATTTCTGTTTTTCCCGCTGCCTCGCACAGAGGGCCCATCAGGGCACGTGTGCTCTGGGAACTACCCCAGCTGCAGCTGTGCAGATGTGCAGGTGTGGGAGCTGCCGAGCTGCTGGCCCAGCACGCAGCGCTGCTCTGTGTGCCTGCCCTGGTCTTGGACCTGGTGCTCAGCTTCCCACCGTGAAACAGGGCTCTGAGATCCTGGGAGTGCCAAAGGCCTTAAAGAAACAAAAACTTCCCTCTGTTTGGCTGCGTTAAAGCTACTTTAAAGCAATTGTAAATAAGGGCCATGCTTTTGAAGGCTGACATTATTTGCAAGATCCGAATGCATTTGGCGAGAGATTTGTTCATGGTCTAATGCAGGTATCTGGGAGCTAAAAACTGAAGTTAGTGAGGTTTGAAGGTATAAAAATAAAGCTGAGTCTAAATCAAAAGACAGTTTATTTAGTTCTTAAAATACGTGTTCATGACTGTTTTATGTGTGCTGCTGTAATGAAGGAAAGATGTTTTTGGGAGGTGCTTACAAAAACCATGTGCAAAATCTTTTAAGTTTCAATGTTTACTGGTTTGTTTAAAATGTGTATTATAAACCTATGTTTTTTAAATTTCTACTCCCTCATTTCAAGAAAACCAAAGGATTATTTTATGTTCATTTGTGGAAATTGCCTTAATATGGCTTCAGTAGCTCAAAAAAGGTGTACATGCAACAAAAAAAACCAAAGTCAGTAAACAGAGAAACGTATCCTCTTACGTGGTAGGTTGGAAATAAGAGTAGTAATTGTTATTATTTCCCTATGAGTTTGGCTAGAGTACGGGGGCATTTGCAGTGGGCACTGTGTATTCAATGCACCTCTTAGGATAATGCTTAAGATATATTACATGGAAATTACACTTTCAAATGACATTTAAAGCCCTTTAATGGTCTCTCTTCAGCCTGGAAAAAGCCAAGAGGTACAAAATTAAGGCTTGACCCTGGTCTGGGCTCCTGCTATCCTCCCATAGTTTCTTCCTCTCCTGTATATTTGCAGTGTAGTCTGAGGTGGCGAAGCCTACTTTCAGTGTAGTTGGTTGAATTCACACTGTTAAATCCATTTTAAATGCTGTTTGAGTATTTAATAATACATACCCAGAGCAGCGATGTCCCCGCTCCGTGCTAAGACGCGAGGAGCGGCTCGGGATCGGCACAGCCCGGAACAGGCGCACGCTGCCGGCGGTTTGATCCCCGCGCCGCCGCCATCCCCCCTGAAGGTGGACGCCCCTAAACGTGGCCTGGGCTCGCCTGAGCTGTGGGCGTGGGGCCACCGCCATGGCTGTGGCTGCGGCATGGGCCCTTGGAGCTGCGCGCGCGGCGCGGGTGTTTCTCGCCGACTGCTGCATCCCAGACGCTAATGTGCTGTGTCACTAACAAGTTGTATCATTTGAACCTTGCAGAGGAAGGCATCAATCATGAGTGCAAGCTGTGTAACCAGATGTTTGACTCTCCGGCAAAGCTCCTGTGTCACCTGATTGAGCACAGCTTTGAGGGGATGGGAGGCACATTCAAATGCCCTGTTTGTTTCACAGGTAAGACAGGGAGACCAAGACAAGGCTCAGTGTGCATGGCTTGATCCAGAAATGACACTCGGGGGATTTGTAAAATACCGTATGCCTTTTCTGGGAAAAAGAAATACTGTGCTTGGAAATGTTCAGAATATCTCCTGTCTAAAACTGCAGCACTGAGATGTTTGACATCGTGCAGCGCTGTGCAAATGCAGCAGGCTCTGCATTACTGCTGGCAATTAGAAGCCTTTCATATTGCAGCCCAAAGGTGAGGTGCATCTCCAAGCACAGAACATGCAGGGTGGGTGCCAGTTCTCACGATCCCGCACTCGCCTGAGCAAAGACTCTGGGAGGCCGGCAGCCTGTGGGTGGTGAGCTTCCTGGGAGACCAAACAGCACAACAGTGTGGTCTGACAGCCGCTCTCCCAGAGGTTTCTTTAAGGGCAGCTTGCTCATGTCGGCACATTTCCAGCTCCTTTTCCAACAGTGCCTGTCTGAGTGCCTGCTCTGTTTTCCTTCCCTGCAGTTTGTTTTCAGCTGTCTCATCAGTGCAAATGATCCTGGGTGAGCTTGCTTAAAGGAGCTGCAGGATGCATTTTAAGGGTGCCTTTTACTCACTCTTCAAAATAGTAGTTAACGTCTGAGTTTCCAGGCTGCTTAGAGGTGACTACCACAGACCAGTGGCTGTGGGCCTGGTGTCGTTGAAGGGGCACATCAGCTCCTGTGATTCCTTTAACCTCATGCTCTTTAGGGTCTGGCCCACAGATTGAGAACCTGCTTTTTGCGAGTTTGGAGTTAATTTTTCCTTTCCTGAGGCACCCTGTAATGTGTTTGACTGCCTGACTTTAATTCTGCTGAAGAAGCTTTTTTCACATGTTGATGAACAGTCATATAGAATGAAACACAAATTAAATATGTTGTTAACCAGCTAAAGTCAGAGTTCAGTATGTTTCTCGTTTCGCTTGGTAAAGGCAGCGTAATTGTCAGTTCAAAATCATAATGTAGATGTTGCTATATTTGTAATGTGAAATCCTGATCTTTTTTCTATGCTGAAAGGACAGCCCATTTAGAAGGTCTGAAAACTGTGACAGTCTGCCCTTTCAGGTTCACGTGTCTGCCAGAAATGCTGCTCTGGGCATGCATCCTCCAGACCAGCCATCAAGGCCGCTCCTGGCCCAGTTGTCCCGCATTAAAAATGCATCCAATGCACCTGCTGTGGGCCCAGGGCTCCCTGCAGGAGCGGTGACATCCTCTGCTTGGTCTGATGACTGAGGTCTTCCAGTCACCCGTGGACAATGTTAGCTTTATGTGAAATATCAAAAATCCATATAGAATTTAGAGTCCGTCAGAAATAAGCTGGCTGCCAGCCTGGAGACTCTAAACTGACCGCTTGTAAGGAAATTCTGTTGAACCGAGTGTATTGGCACTTCTCTGGCAGATATCCTTGGACTTTTTAGAGGTTTTGCAGTCATGAAAGTGTAGTACGTGGGATGTGTTATATGAAGCAATCTTAACTAATTGTATGGTGTTATTTCAGTTTTTGTACAGGCAAATAAACTGCAGCAGCACATCTTTGCAGTCCATGGACAGGAAGATAAAATTTATGACTGTTCCCAGTGCCCACAGAAGTTCTTCTTTCAAACAGAGCTTCAGGTATGTTTGCAAGAGGAGTAAAAGCAAAGCTAAAGCCGTTGATTTCTCTGTGTGCAGCCATCACCCTTGTGCAGCATTTAGAAGGGGTGCATACCCCAGTGCCGTCTCTCGGCCTGCTCTTAGACTTTGTCAATCTCCTTCTGACTCCCTGGGTGCTACGAGGAGAGAAGGGTCTTTGAGCATGGCTGGAATGAGTAAATAAGACAAGACAGATATTACGATTCTTTATGAGTATTTCTCTTGACAGTAGAGTTGCTACATCCTGACATGTCTACGTCAAACACCTTGTAAATAATTTCTTTTTCTCTATTAATAATTTAGGGACTGATTAACATACAAAGACTAAGCAAATGGTAGGCTGTCTCGCCCCCTTCCTCACTGCTAAGTCAAAAGTAAAGGAATTTTCCCCACCTAGGTATGAGAGCAAAGCATGGGTACAGCTGAACATGATGCTTCATTAGCGACTCCACCAAGGCAATAGCACATTAATGAGCAGCGGGTTCTGCAAAGCAGGCATCACGTACTGGCTTCCCTAGGGACCGCAGTCCCTTCAGTATTAGCTGCTGCAAAGCTGGTGCTCGTCCTGGCTGCAGCAAGCCTTTCGCAGGGACCAGGCCCTGACCTGGGCATGCTGCTGGAACTGCTTTCAGGCCCCGGCCCCAGGGAG
>VXAV01037121.1:0-12049 GCA_013399715.1 Alectura lathami | reverse complement strand
CAGGGCTCTGAGCACCCTGACCCAGCTGTGGGTGCCCCTGCTCACTGCACTGGACCAGACGGCCTTTAAACATCCCTTCCAACTCGGATGGTTCTATGATTCTATGATTCTTTCTGTCTGCTTTGTCTGTAAAGCAGTAAAGCGACTTTAATCACAGAAAAGGGAGGGCCACAGCCCACTTTTGTGATGCAGGCTTTTCCGTTAGGTCTGAGGCCGAGAATGGCTCCTGTTAAGAAATGCTGGTTTATTGCAGGGAGCGATGAGATGAGATAAGGGCGAGATACCAAACGTGCACATAGCTGCAGAACGCGTGAAAAATTGGATTGATAAGGTCTATGGAGCAGGTTCCTGTTCAGGTGATTGAGGTGCCACAGTGCATCATATTTGCTGGGGAAGCTGAGGAAAATTGCGGTATAATCAATTAAAATTGGTGCCCCTGTGCTTGGGCCCAGCTGTCTAAGAGCAAAGTGTAATAAATAAAATTCCCTTTTGCTTTCTGTGAGGGCTGCGTGACTCTGCAAACAGCCTGCGCAGCCACAGCTTGTGGACCGCTGCTGCCAGCAGGGCTGAGGCACTGGGACCGGCCGGTTGTGGCCCTGCACAGCCGCAGCCCCGGCACATGCACGTCCTGCAGGGCCGCTGCAGTTTTGGCCCAGGAACGAGCTCCACGCAATGTCCCCAGCCGGGTGACAGCCCCCATCCAGGGGCCTTCTGATGGACCCCGAGGGCGGGTACGGGCACTGCGGGTGCTGCAGGCGGGCGGTACCATGCAGGATGCAGGCACGGAGCCGTGCTCCCTCAGGAGCCCTGGGCATGCACTGGTGGCTCGTGCCCGTCCTGGCCCCTCTCGACGACTGCCGCTGCGCGCTGCGTCACGCAGGGTTTGCGGCGGGATGGATGGGGCTCTCCAGTTAATGCTCCCGTTGTGCCCACACAGAACGCTGAGCAAAGCCTCCCTGTCCCTGGCACTGCACTGATGTTATTTCTCAATTACTTTTTGTTAAGCAAATATGTAGTGTGCCTTAAGTGCTGCATCCAGCCATTATGTTGAACCCTTCAGCGCTGCGTGATGGCTTTCTCACAAACCCCTTCATTATACCTGTCAGATGAACTTTAAACACTTGGCAAGGCAGGAGGAGCACGTTTGAAAAACACAGAGATTATTTTTACCTGTTAGAGAACATTTGGGAGTGCAGAACTGAATGAAACCGAGGTGTCCCACGTGGAAAAGAGAGTACACAGAATGCCTCTGGTAAATAACTTTGTGTTGTTTATAAAAACGGCAGAAGTAGAAATGTTCAGTACTCGCACACACATATGCTGTCTGGGAGGCTTTGTTGTTCGCACGCAGCTGCAGTTTATGCGCCGGGAGCTGCCGATGTCACAGAGCCGGTATCTCAGTTCTCCTAATGTCAAGGTGCAGTTTTAGATACAACTCCAACAAATAATGCCATTCCTCATTCTCATTAATTTTAGCAAACAATTTCAGGGATGACTGAATTCTTTCAAGAGGTTGCTGCCAATATATAATGTGACTAATTAAGAAATCTTGCATTTAAAAAGTGTTCGAATACTTTACAAGACTATCTTTAGGTATGTAACCGATTTTATGGAGGATTTCCTTCTGGTTTGCAGATGCACATATTGCTCAAGAGCACCTCTTCTTAAGGACACGGTTCCACCTTAGCCAGGAAAGAGGAAAATTGCAGTGTGGAGGGGAGGCAGCACTTCCAAAGAGGAGGGTTTACGTTGCAGCTTAATGGCAAGGGCGGGAGTTAATTAGCACGGCTCTCCTATCCAGCTCCTCCTGCCTATGGAGGAAAGCCTGGCTCTGTGGACGGACGTCGCGTGTTATTCCCTCTGCAGCCCATAGGTCCTGCGCAGCGCTGGCAGAGGCTCGGCTCCGTCTGTGTCTCAGCCATGGCTAATTCAGAGGATTCGGGCACTTCAAAGCTTTCAGCCGATTATTTTCTGTATGTTAGTTACATTTCAAAGTCAAATGATTTTTCAGTGAAAACTTTTATTGTCATTTAAATTGGGTTCTTTTTTTAAACATCAAATAAAGTTCAATAAATTTTTGGTTTTGAAACACTGAAATCAAGTATTTCACTAGAGTTGACATATTTCATTTCAACATTTATAATGGAACAGTTTTGATCTTTAATTTCCAAAGAGCTTGTCCAAGTGAAGTCATTAGTGCTTATACTTAAAAAAAATAAGACTTTTGAAGATTAACATCGTGACAACATTTCAATTTCATTAAAGCAAAATGTTTGCATTAGTTCTAAAAGACTTTAAAATGCATTATAAATTTCAATTTACTTTAAATTTGAAGGAGGAAAATAATTTTCTTGAAAGAGAAAACACAGATCCTGCACAGGCGCGGCGCGAGCCATCACAGGAAGCTGGGCCGCGTGCCCTCCGGTGCCCACCCAGCCCCAGGCCCGGGGTCTGCCGTTATGGGGTGTCCGGGCAGGAGCACGGCACTGTGCGTGGCGGTACAGGGCAGGGCGCTGGAGCGGCAGCACACCGCGCCTGCTTGCTGCTGGAACTAAAAGGTGGCGAACCGGCCCAGGAAGCCCTTCCTCAGCTCTGCGTGCATCCATCCAAAGGAAAACCCTCCTCCCTGCTGGCTGCTCGCTGCCTGCGCTGCTGCCTGCCGGCTCCCCGCGTGCCAGGGAGCATTAACGACCGCTCCCAGCACAGATCTCTGCATTGCAGTCTGCGAACTCAATTTAAACAAGTGTTTCCAAGAAATTTTGTAGCAGGAAGGGACATTCCTCTGACTAAAGTGATTACATTGGCAACGTCTGAAATCAATTAAGTGTTGCTTAGGGTCTGTATCGAACCGATCCACCATAAATCTGGGCCACTAGGCAGGCAAATGCTGCACAGCGAGAAGGGCAGGAATGGCCCAGCCCACCCAACGGGTTTTCGCAGTGTGAGGGGCTTCTCACTGCGCCAAACGCTTCAGGAAGGGTCTTGTGCAAGTCTCAGGAGACGCTTCTGGCAGTAGAGCAACGCCAGCACGTGCTCGATGGCCCGAGCGCAGAAGGCGTTCACAGCGAGTGAGTTAATTCAGCAATCCAACAAGCACAGCGTGCTCCTCCTCGGTCTTCACAATCTTGCTGCTGCTCAAGTAGTAAAGTCATAGCCGGTAGCTTTAGACAGGGGTTACTAACAGAAGCTTCATCAGGGCTTGGCCTGTGGTCCGTGATGTTCCAGTGATATACAAGGTTTGTTGATACAGATTGGCTGTAAAATTTCTATCAAGAGTTAATTGCTGAGGAACTGACTCTTCTGAAAGAAATGGTAGGCTGTTTAATAATCTGAAATCCTTGTAAAAAACATTTCCATTTGAAAAGAAAGTTAACAATTTCTCCAGGATTCTTTTTCTGATATTTTTTTTAGTGGAAATGTTGATAGTGATTTTATTTTTTTCTTTTTTCAGAGTCACACTTTCCCCACGAGGGGAATGTACTCCTTTGAAATGCATGCCGTGTTCCTGCTGAATACATTTTGGTAACACTGTGCACACGGCAGCGTTCCTCTGCACTGACACGTGTCACGGTGCTGTAACCGCCGAAGGCTGGAGCCTGCCGGGTGCCAGCCCGGGGCTCTGCACCCGCCGGCAAGCACCCAGGCGGGCGCGCAGCCCGTGGGCGGTGCTGGAGGAGCAGCACTGGTGTTCGTCCCTGCAGGGTTACTCAGCAGGGCCGGGCTGATGTTGGGAATTGATCCCCAGCTGCCCACTGCAGCATTCCTGCTGTTATGTAGCCTCCGAAGTTAATTAATGGCTTGAACTTTGAGTTCTCAGAACCTCATTGATTTGGAGCAAATGTGCTCTATCTGTTTACAGAATACAAATCACACCTGGCAACAGTTTTTATTACATCTCTGCAGCCTGGAAGCCTACCTCATGCCATGTAAGAAAGAGGAGAGGTGTGCACTCATCTGAGCTGGGGAAGATTTGGCCAGGGAGGCGGAGTTTGACCTTTGTCGCAGACCTGCTGGCTGGCCAGGTCCTCATCGTCTGCAGTGAGCGGGTTTGGAGGGACGCTATGGGCCCAGGCCTCCGTGCCAGCAACAGTCTGCAGTGGGATTCCAGTTCCAGCTGCTTTGAAAATCAAAAGTTATCCAAAACGCACAAAGGAGGAATATGTCCTGAAAACACTCCAGAAAATGACATCTGTCTGAGCTGCCAGGAAGCCCGAAATACAGATGTACAGCCTGTACCTGCTCGTCCCAGCACAGAGCCCTTGCTCGACTTGAGGTTTCAGGAGCCCCACCAGAGCTGGCGCACAGCGCGGCTGCAGTCGGATGCTGGCAGAAGGGGCAGGGACCTGTGGCACAGCCCAGGCTGCGTGGCACTGCCTGCCCAGGGCCCGCCTGGCCCCGAGCTCCGTGTGCCCCCCCACTGCGGCTGGAACAACCAGCGGGCTTCCAAAGAGGGGAGGAAAAGTCAATTATCCGAGCAAGCCTTGGAATAATCAAATTATTTTTCACTTAATTACAGCTATTCTGGAAAAATGTTAAATGATTGCCCTACTTTGAAAGTCTTTGACAGTACTCCTTTCTGAGGAAATTCATGTTTATTAATGCCATTAGTGGGAACCCTCAGTTAGATAAGGACACGTTAATTATATCACCGTGACTACCAGGCTGACCAAGAGGAGAGCACTCATCTGTCTACCAGGGACAGGGACCGGGCCACGTGGGGCCTCAGGGACCGGGCATGGCCACCACCACCGCTGCCACCACAGAGTGCTGTGACACACAGAATGCCTGGGAGCTTAAAGCACTTCCAGCCTGATGAAGTAGAACATCTAAAATACCGATCGAGTGTGCTTCACACGCGGGTGTCTTTTGGAAGGAGGCCCTAACTACAGCTGACCACAAGGCATCGTCATCCTGGGTCAGCTTGGAAGAGCCAACGCCGAAGCAGAAAACCATCGGCAGGCCTAGAGCCTGGAGGCCGTGAACCACCACACTGTGGGGAGCCGATGGTGGAAGCAAAACGTTCAGTACATGGAGACAACATACAGCTGGCAGAATTTATTCCAGACATTGGCACCTTGCTGTCCCCTGCCACCACCCCAGGAAGCCGCTCCCCGCCCACTGCTGCTGCTGACAGGAGCCTTGTGCTCTGCGTGCTGCCGGTGCGTGGGTGCTGGGTGCCCCCACACCACGGCTGCTCAGCTCAGAGCAGTGCACCCAGGACAGAGGCTTCCCCCAGGTCGTGCATTCATCACCGTGGCTTTGTCACCCACACATGCTCCTGCTCCCGAGTAAGTCAATTTGATTTGGGGCGCAGGATGGGCAATGGGCTGATGTGCTGGCTTTAGTACCTGCGTGGCGTGGAGATCTGGCTCTGTGGTGTTTCCGTGGACTGCTTGCTTTCTTCTATGTGAGCATGGGGAAAAATAACGGAATTTGCTGCTGCATTTACTGCCTGCTGGTTTTAAGCATAATCTCTTAGACTCCATTTGCTATACTTGGATGGAGCCTAACAGCCCAGCCAATGTTATGAGAGAACAAGACCTCCAGCCCTTTCCTGCAGCACACCGCCAGAGTGCTCGGCCCACAGCTCCATCACTTCCCACTGCCGGCCTCCAGCCCTACAGTGCCCTGTTCCTCACACCTTCCTTTCCTTTTTCTGGGGACATGCTCTATGCATAAGCCAGTCGTCGTGACCAGTGGGCCCCCACGGATCCCACCCCAGGGGATCCCCAAGGGAATCAGAAGAGGTTGTGCTGGAGGTGGAAGTGTCTCAGGCCCAGCAGTCTGTGGCACACGCAGATACTCACAAGGCCTCCAGTGACAGTGTTTCCCCTATGTTCCGTCGCCGCAGGCACTGTTGGTGACAGTTGACTTGAAAACAACCTCTCCATTAATTTCACCCCATTACTCCTAGTAATTTCTCTCTTCCACTACTGTAAACAAATCTCCCACATCCGTCGTGGTTATGCCCTTCCAATAGATTCGTTGGCTGCTGTGCCCCTTAAACATATTTCTCGAGTCCATGCAACTTCCAGGTTTTCACGGTTAAGTGAAAAATGAACGATGAGCAAGAACAAAGCCTCCTGTTACGAAGTAAACCGAAGCGTGTATTAATGGCTGCACACAGACATGGTGCGGAGGGAGGTGAGCCTCAGTGGCACGGACATTTTCTCCTGCACTCTTACAGTGTGCAGCCCCACACACCTGGCCAAGGGCAGGAGAAGGGCTGTGTGTCCTGCTGTCCGGTGTGCAGGGGGTGAGCGCAGAGACCAGCACGGCTCAGAGGAGGGGATGAGGTGTAAAGAACAGGCAGTCCGACGCGTGCTGCGAATGCAGAGTGGCTAGCAGGGTGAGGAGCAGTAACAACATGCCTTGGAAAACTGCACCCTGGGAGGAAATGTCTCTCTGCTTCCCCAGCGGAGCACCCGGAGGAACAAACTCTTCTCCTCCTCAGACAACATGTTCCTGGCTGTGGGCTGCTGACGTCTCCAGCCTCCCAGTCACCCCCAGCCCCACCCCCTGCCCCGCTCCTGGTGCCTAGCACTGGCAGGATTTTCCCAAACTCAAATTGAAGGAGATCTCATTGCCCCCTCAGGCCAGGCGCAGCCCCGAGGGGCAGGAATGCCAGTCGTGGAGCTGTGCCGTGGGGGTGGTGGGAGCCCACGGAGCACATGGGCACCTGCTGGCACACACATGCCGACCAGCCTGCATCGAGCTGAGAGAAGGGAGGAAGGAAGCACGGCTTCGAAGCTCAAATGGAAGAACCAGCCTGTTGTTTTAATCCAAACAACAAAACTGCCAGGTAACACGAAGAACGGAATGCATGTCACGTAATAAATGAATCACATTTTTAGTGAGGGATGGCAGCAAACCAAACTGTTAAGTAAAAAGAGTACTGACAGAGAAATGAGAGGCATGTGCCCTGAGCCGCAGCAGGGCGGCTGTCTGCACAGCGGTTGGAAAGAAATCCTGCCCCTGGTCTGGGCCTGAGGACATCATTTTATTTCCCCTTCTCTCTGGGACCCCCACAACAACCAGTGCCTGCTCTTTGCCCAGCCCATCGCGCACTCCCTCGGGAGCTCAGGGTACACGGGCCCCGGCCCCCACTGGGGACATCCCGCTGTCACGGCACACCCAGAGCCACCGAGCCCAGCAGCACGGCACCCGCTGCCCGCTGCCCGCTGCCGGTCCCTGAGCGCTGATTTGCTTTCACTGGGCAGCTGTCGAGGAAAACGGTCCCTTCAATACCTTCCGGAGAGCCTCTTGGCCTTTTTGGCATCACTGTTTGCCGGCTTGCAGCACTCTCTCTGCATTTCCTCGAGGAGATCGCTGCCATGGCCACTGCTGCCCTGTGTGCGCAGGGAGGGGCAGACTGAAATGTCCATGGTGCCTCATTTACAGCGTGCTGTCGGGACCTGTTTGGCTTTATATTTTCAGATCAACCTTTGCTCGGTTAGATCTCTGTTGCTTGAGCTGCTTTTCTTAACCAGTCCCCAACGTTACGAATTCACCAAGAACAAAGCACACAGCAAATAGTGCACAGCCTGTGGAAAAAGGGCACACTCAATTTTCAGGGTACCCAGGCCCTATAACCACGCGTGATGATCCTTTCTAATGAGCGCAGGACAAGCCCTTGCTGCTGGGGCAGCCTGCAGAGTGCGCGTGCTCACGGTCCCAGGACTCGGGCCTGGGTGCAGCGGGTCCCTGTGCCCCGATGGCTCTGTGAAGTGCTCATTTCCCTGGGGCTGATGCCGAGCGGCAATTCTGCCCTTATCCTGTAAATCCTTCTACCTAAGAAAAGTGGCAGCTGCTGATGAAGTGACAATACCAGCCAGCCAGTGACAGCTGCAGGTTGTCAGCTGGGGTAACTGCAGGGCTTGGGAAGTTTAATTTCAATTTGAAATTATTTTGTATGGAAAACCCATGAGTGATAGGGTTATAACAGCAGCTGACAAACACGACAGCATCGCTTCACATTTGTTTCCCATTAAGTAACCCTGCCTTTCTTCCTTCTAATGTCACATACACTTTTGGAGTCATGTTTCAGCTTAAATCTTTAAACTTCCTGGGGAAGAAGAACTCTCAATGTTTTGTTTCTGCAAAGCAACAAACAGAGGGTCAGCAGCTGACACCGCTCTCTGCAAACTGTAGCTCACCGGTTTGATTTAATCTCTGAGAAAGTGGGTAGGCGTGATTGCACTCGACATCCAGCTCCCCTCTGATGTCGAGAGCATCCAGAATCTGCCTGAGTTGTCAGAAGGGTAAAAGTGTCCCAGGCTGCTCAGCCTCTCCATAAATCCCGCCGTTCTCCAAGCGTCATACAGTGGCCTCTCATGGTCTCTCACTTGGAGGCTCAGGGATGCTTCTGGAAGCCAGCAGGAACCCGCTGCAGCCAGCTCTGCCGCCAGCACGGCCCCGAGCTGCTGGTGCTGAGGGTGGGGGGGCTCTTCGCCTGGGCACCCCACTGGCAGTAGCCCCCGTGTGGGCCACATTGTGCAGTCAGCTCTCTTTTAAAATACATATGCAAATACATAGGGATGGTGATTTTGGAACAAGATGCTGTACTCCTTTCGGCTTCTCTGGGTCACATCATAGCTAAATTTTCACAAGGGTCTACCTCTGAATGCATGTTGCAGATAGGGCTATTTGCTATTTAAAACTAATTAGTGTTATACAACCACAATAATCTGATCTCCAGAGGGTGAACATCATCAGACCTGTGCTTTACCAGAGAAGGACACCAGCTCACATCGGGTCCAAGGCAGTGCACTGTGTGTTTATGAACCTGATTTCATTGGTGATACGTGTCAGTAGGGGAGAGCTCTCCTCTCACCAAATGCTGCCTTACTGCCTTGGGTTCTGGCCCGCGGTGCAAACTGCACCCTGCTGATGGCAAGACGGTTCCTCGGGCCTTGTCCTTAATTTGGTCAGAAGCCCTCATAATGCTGCAGAGCTTCTGACCTTTATTTATAACTCGTGACCTCAGGCTTAGCGGGCTGATGGCTCTGGATTCCAACGGGTAGAGCAGAAGTCTGCACAGGTAAATCTGCCTGAAGCCAGTGCAATGCTGCCTTTTGTTGCCCTTTAGCACAAGTTCTCCTCAAAATAGAAATAATTAAAAAATATTATTTGTCGTACTGAGAGACTCCTCCTGAAAGCTGTCAACATATTTGTCTGTATCTCTTTGGTGAACCTTCTGGAAAATGATTCTACACTTCTATTCATAGTGTCAATTACTCAAGGTAGGATTTGCAAGAGGAGACTGATTTAAAAATAGCTCCTGGATCTGTGCCTGATGCTCTTTCTGCACAGGAAAGCACAGAGCCTCCGCTGCCCACCGCAGGCAGCACAGCAGGCGCACCCGGTGGACAAGTGACCCCCCCACCCCCCCACTCCTGGCCGTGCAGAAACTGCACCCTAAAGCCTCGTGTCCGGCCCCAGGAGCCCGGCAGCTGGGACCAGGCAGCCCCACACCCAGCTCAGACAAAAAGTTCGTGAAGTCTGCCAGAAACCAGGGTGACGTACAAACAGAGAGATTAAAAAGCACATTTCCAAACAATAATAAAAAATACAGCAGCAAAAGCTTGTAATTTTAATGCATTTATAATGAGAGGTAACAAGATTAATAAAAATCAAATAACATCTCCTTACTATTCCAATTAAAATATGTTTTGACATAAAACCTTAGTTTTGACCCCAAACCAACTTGCTAGTGTTCTCTGGAACGACAAAACATAAATTCAGTGCTAACCGTTCCTCTACTGTTTTTTGTTTCATTGCAAATTGAGGAGAAGCTGTTGAATACAGCATTTTTGTTAATACCTACACTTCTGGAATTCTGTGGCTCTCCAGAGCCTGGAGTTGCCCATGTGACAGTGTGAGGAGCAATTGCTCACCTATAAATTCAATTTTCTAATTCTGAACGCTGACAAGTGGGAGACGTGGCTGCAAAATCCAGGCACGGAGCAGGACAAGCAGGCTTGAGGCCGGCTTGTGCTGTGCCTGGGCTGCTGCAGTGCAGCTGAACCTAAATTAAGTTGGTTCCATTTTGCTCATGAGATCTGGGCACCTCGTTTCCCCCAGGGCATGAGGAGTTCAGGAATTTAGTGTGGTTCACGTCACCACCGGTGCCAGGCTCCACAAAAAGTCTGCTCTGATACAGTCAGAGCTGCACGCTGCAGAATGCCACACCGCATATTTACTTACAGTTTCGAGGCAAAGCAGCGCAACCTTTGTGGCCGTGCTGAGACAAGAGCAGGAGCACGGGGCGTGCCCAGCAGGACTCAGCCTGTCCTTGCCTCCGTCACCTTTAGGGCAGCTGCTGTGGATTGGGATGTAAGGAACGGTTTGGCGACACTTTGGCTGGTGAAATGAACCGCTCGTGTTTCAAGTCCTCCTTCTAGAGGCTGCACAAACGCAATTGAAGTGATAATCTTTAGAATCTAAATACCACAGAGAAACAGTAACTAAATGATCAAATTATAAACAAGGATCAGTTATTCTGTTTCAACCTTTATAGTGAAAATTATTTTCTTATTTAAAAAAATCAAAGAGCTATTACTGTTTTCCTGGGTTCTTGAAGAAGTAATGAGCAGTAAACTCGAGCAATTATTCGCACACATTATTAAATGTCACTGTGAAACAACTGCATATTATGTCGAGGAAGAGATGTCAGTTCACGGAAGAAACTTTGGGCTGCTTCCATACTCTGTGAGCTCTCGTTCCCCAGTGTGATGTCTGAATAATTTTATGCACAGCATTTCAGACAAAGGTGGAATTTTCTTGATATCTGTTTGACTGTGAGTTTAACTGAAATGCTGCTTACACCATCGCGTGTGTTAATGCGACCAGCAAAGCCCCCTGTGTGCTCCTAAATGATATTAAATTAGATACTCTGTCATGTTTTAAACATGATACATAATGACACTAAAGGATTTATATTGCTTTTACCAATTCACTACCTCAGAGTTTTCAGTTCTCTTTATCCACAACAACAATTTCTCCAGCAAGAGCAATTTTAATGATATGCTGCCCTTAAAAACCTTAAAAACCTTAAAAACCCTTAAAAAAGGAACAAGGTCAGGAGTCTGAGGGGAAGCTGTCCAGATCCTTGGGAGATGGAGGAGAAAGGACACCTAGGAAGTTTTCTGTCAAATGCTTTATTTATTCTGATGGCACCTGAAGGATAATCAGAGTGACAACAAATCCTATTATTTTTTTCCTATTTAATATATTGTTCTTATCACTAAGAATTTGGCATGTTGACCTCTACACTAATATGGAAACCAAACTGCAATAAAATGTGATTCAATACAGAATATCTTGGAAATTAACATAAAGCTGTATTTTTCTAATAAGCATATAACATTTATTCTCCTTCTAATTCCAACTTTTCTGTTATTTTAGGTCCATCTCTGTCAGAGAATGCAAACTGCTCAAAGCTGCGGAGCAGTGGCGCTGCAGGGGAGCCCCAAAATCCAGCCGGATCCACAGGGAGGGCTGCAGCCGACTGCCACGGGTGGGGGCATCGTCATAACGAAAGGAGGAGAATGGTCTAGAGAGACCAGATGGCAGCTATGCAAACTTCATTAAGAAAACCACACAAAAACAGGTAAATATTTTTCAAAAGAACATGCCAAGGTCTACAGGTGTGTTTGGTCTGTGAGGAGGAGGTGCTTTGGAGGCCATGAAAATACAGAAGGAGGCAGCAGAATCAGGAGCCTCAGGCACTCTCCTCATGCAAGCAGGGGAAAGAAGTCAACAGTCTGGAATGGTTCCTTTTGGGAGTCACTAACAGCTCCCAGAAATTACCTGAGAGACCACAGATACCGAGAACCTGAGCACGTTGTGCCGAGTGCACTGCGTTGTGAGGCGGAGCTTCAGTCTGAGGGACATTGCTGGGAAACCTCCTGGTGCTGGCGCAATTCCGGGCAGCCCTATCATCCCCCGGGAAGAAGAGGGAGCTTCCACGTAACGCAGGGGAACTGCACCTGGGCTCATTGCTATGGGGGTGGCCAGACGCTGGAACAGGCTTCGTGGCGAGGTGGGT
>VXAV01037120.1:0-10758 GCA_013399715.1 Alectura lathami | reverse complement strand
AAAAAAAAATTGAGCACAGATGCGGAGAGAGAACAGAGCCCAGGGCCATGGGATGAAGAAGGAGCCGGGAGCTGCTCAGGGCCACCACTCTTTACTGCATCTCCTCCCCAGGCTGGCTCGTTGCACAGAGGGGCTGAATGTGAGAGTGGAGTCAGCCTAGAGGTGACACAGGCGCAGATGGAGCGAGGAGTGTGGGGACAGCAGAGGGGGATTTGGGTGGTTTCAGCACACAGAGACAGACAGGTTGTTGGGGGACAGCAAGGGCAGCTGTCACCATATAAAAATCAGCCGAAAATCTCAAAACTCCTTGTCTTTCCCCAGGTCTCTGGCGACGCAAAGCCTGGTGTTGCACCTGCTGTTGGTGTGGGAAGGGGACACTGGCTGCGCAGGGACATTCCAGGGACCACAGCGGGCTGTGACCATGAGCATGACCTGGGAGGAGGGAAGGATAGTGGGGCAGGATGCAGATGCCTCGGACCCCAGCCAAGCTGAAATCTCTGGAGTGGTTTTGAAGCCTCATGGGAGAGCAAAATATTTCAGACCAGCAGCAGACCCGCAAACACCTGGGAGAATCCCCTCGGATGGGATTTTTGGGAATTATGTGCACTGCTGATAAACCCTGCAGCCAGCAGCCAAACACTCCTGTACCATCATAACTGGCCGTGGGAGCTGGCTGTGCAGTGCTGCAGGCAGCTGAGCCACTGTAGCAGAGTGGAGGCTTCTCTCCTTGTTGGCACTGCAGCACGTTGAGCTGCCTGCATGAATAGGAGATGTGATTTTTCAAAAAAGAGCTAAATAAAAGCCCCAGATTATTATGATGGAGGCCCATGGTCATTAAAATAATAATCAGGATGCAGCTTTTTGCAAGAGCAAAACTGCTGTTTCTGGTGATTGGACATATTCTAAGCCTGCTATTAAATGTTGTCTGCCTAAATTACCTCCACCTTTTCAGCTGGGTGCAGTGCTCTTCATTTTCCCTTCCAGATGAGCAGGTGCAGAACAACTCTGTGTCTTGCCTGGAAATGCTTAGCCACCTGATGAATGGGAAAGTAATGTGCATTGCTGTTGTACAAGGAGTATATGCATTTGGCAAATGTGAAAATAAATATTGCTCATAGGATGCTGGAAAATCAATGGCACAATTTCTACTACAAGGATCTCAGTAGGAAAAACCTGTCTGAGATCACTTGTGCATGCATTTCTGTAAGCAGCTACATGGCACGTGCACATTCCAGCGATCTGTCACTATTCCATTACAGAAAAGGAACGGGACCTGTCAAGAAACGAGAAGCAAGCTGGCAAAATTAGAAAAGGAGATGAAATCTGCCATATGAAGTTCACACAAAACCCCTGTGTTGCACAGGAACGCACCCCATGATGCAAATAACCTTCTGCCTCAGCCAGCTTAAGCGACGCGTTCCCTGCAGGGGTGGTGGAGCCTTGGGCTGGACGAGGCTTCGCAGAGGAGCAGAAGAACTGGGCACCCAAACCCAGACCTGCTCTAAGCCGAGTCACTGCTCCAGGAATCAAAGCTCCTCTGGTGGGATGCAGGGATCCAGCCGTGCCTCTCGTTGGCAGCAGCCCCCCCACGCTGCCTCCACGGCTCCAGCTGCACCCCGGCTCCCACCGTGCCCCCGCTGCTGAGTCAGCTTGGCGTTGTGTAGAAAGAGGGAAAATCAGGTGGTTTTTGGATACATGCCCAGCGCTGGGCTTGTCAGAATTTAGCTCCGAATTCGTGTTTTTTCCTTCGGATGGGATCAACTCCTACTCCTGCCAGGGAGACAGGCTCACCTTTAGATCACTGAAACGCTGTTGTCGCTGTCTTTGGCAGCAAACATACGGCTCCAGAACTTTTCTCCACCACCAGTCGAGGAGCTTCCTCCCTTCAGCACTGCAGGCAGTTCTCACATCCTGCACAGAGAGATCCCACCCCACAGGTGCAGGCTCACAGCCCTGACCCACTGTGGCCCCACCTCCGCGCTCACACCAAGCCCAGCACCTCGTGTTTGGCCGGAGCCAAGCATTTCGCTAACCCCCTCCACTAATTCTTGTGGTTCTTCCCTTGTCATCCTTCTAACTTTAAGCCTCTCTCCAAATTAGGGAGTCCTACAAGCTGTGCTGGACTCTGGTGCACAGCACAGAGCTGAGCATCCCGTCCTGCTTCTCCTCAGGGCTCCCCGCTGACGGGTCTGAGGATCCCTGTCCCTGCTCTGCCGTTGCATGGCGCAGGGAGCTCTTTGCCGTAAGGAAACCTTCATCTTTTCTTTTTTATTTTCTTCCAGGAGATAGTGCTCCACGCGGTAGGAATGAATTCTCCCCTTTGTTGCTGAGCGTAGAGCTGGCACTGCGAACCACCGCTGTAATTAGCAGTCATTCTTCCGTTTACCCACAGATAATTGATGAAAATGTTTAATTGTGCTAATCACTGATGAAGCTCTGCAGATCATACCACTCCCAGCCCTCCCTGAGGACGAAGTGTCAGCTCTTCCACTTCTGCATTAGCAATACCATGAGACTGCTGGCTTTTACCGCAGTAAAAATGCTCTCCCCCACCCCAACATCCCATTCCCAGTTGCTGATGACTTTCCCTCCAGCACCTTCCCGGGCTCTGGGTGGCAGCCCTTGCAGGCAGCATCGCACGCTGCCCTCGGCACCAAAGGGCCCAGGAAGCGAGCCCCCATCCTCGTGCAGCATCCCGCTTCTTCCCAAACTTGAGGTAGGAATATTTGTCAAACCACCTCCATTTCCTGGGACATCTCCAGCACTCTCTCCATCTTGTGCTGGCTCTGACACATTGCTGGGATTTGGGCCTTTTTGTTTCTTGGTTGTTGATACTACCTTTTAAATTCTTCTTCTAATTCATTTAGCCCTGCCAAACATGGGTTTTACTCATATCTGTCACTTCCTATAGCTATTTTTTAGGCTTCTTGACTTCTGGTTTGGTACTACTCCCTGAACACTGTTCTGTTTTCTATATATTGATGTTCTAATTTCTAAATACTGTTATTCCTGAACTACAGGAGTGTTTCCTCTATTTCCTTTCTTTGGGGACTACCCCCTAGACACCAAAACTGTTCTTATGAAATCCACAGTTCCCATTCTACATCTGTTTTCCCTTCTGCTCAGTTTTGCTCGCTCTTTTTCTCCTCTGCAGTAACTTTCTGACCCAAAGCCCAGTGTGCTAAGTGCTTCTGCCTGAGCCACCCCCTTCAAGCCGTCACCAAATGAAATGGAGCTGATGGTCACCAAGGGACGGCCAGCATCTGACTGGAGATGAACACAATGTGTCTTTATCCTCAAAGCTGGCTGGGGATAGAGTTGCGTCGTGTGGGCTGAGGTCTGCCTCATCTCTCAGCTCTCTGGCTGGCTGCACTGAGGACAGGAGCACAGTCTATGGAAAATGCATGCAGAGTGGCTGCACGCTGCAGAAATGCCAGTGCTGGAGATCTGGGAGGCTGAACTCGGCAGCAAACTTCCTGCCAAGTTTCTCTTGCTGGGAAGGTTTGCTGGTGTTCATGGGGCATCCTCCTACCCGAGCAATTTTTTTCATGTTACTAAAAACACACATTCATGAGAGAATGTCAAAAGCAGTAATGTGTAAATTCCAGATAGATATAAAACTTCTGTAAAGGGTGAAGAATTGCTGTCTGCATTGCTGCATTTCTCCCAGGATGATACAGCAAGCAACCAGAGATGACATGCACATCCCTCACTTAATGATCGTGCCGTGCTCCCTTCTGCTGTGTGCAGCACGCTGCCAGGGTGCTGGCAAGTGCACGCCGCACAGTGTTTACAAAATGCCACGCTCTGTCTGGACCCACTCAGTATGGGGAGACAGAGGTCTCTGCATTTCCTCAAAACATCCTCATCTGCCTGCTGCTCCCTGCTGGACTGATACGCCAGCCCAAGGTTCACACAGTTTGCGTGTGTCCCCTACAGAATCATGGATGAGCTGCCCAGTGCTGGCTGGTCACACCCACTGAAACGTGCCTGGGCTGTCACAGTGTCCTTTAGAGAAGGGCTGTGACAGCACCCAGATGCACCTGAAGATCCTGAGGTTTCTCATAGGCGTGAAAGCAAGTCCCAGCTCTGAACCGCACAAGTTAGTACTCCTGTCACATCACGGAGACGACAGGTCCCCACATGGAAAGTGCAGAGGAAAACAAAAGTCCCCACCTTCTCCCAGTGCCCTGACATCTCCACGGTCCTTTTCCAAGGTCCAGCTGCTCCTCCTGCACAGTCCTTGGGGGGCCCTACACACCCTTTGCATTTTGGACCCCGGCACAGCTGGGCACCACCTGTTCATGAAGTGACGCACGTGCCCATCCCAGAGCACTGCTCCATGGCTCCTGCTCAGATGTTAGCAAAGCTCTTTTGCCAGAGATGTCAGAGCTCTCTGGGTGTCTTCTCCAGGTTCGATATCCTTGCATGGTGGATGAATCCATCCTTCATGGAGCAGGATGGATCATCTCTGTCAGCACACAGGACCAAGCAGCAGTGCTGGCATGAAGAGCACTCTTGATCTCAGCTGCTCAGCACTCAGCAGGAGGCACCAGGCCAGCTCAGGTTTCAGGGTGACATTTTTTTCTCATTAGCTGAGGTCTTGGCTGCACTTTAATTGTTAATGAGAGTTCAATAACTGAAGCTTGTTACATGTAAATGGAAGAAATGCGTGGCAAATGTCTCACAGCCTTCAGCTTGTGTCCAACCAACCCTGCAGGAAGCCAGGGGCACAATAACTCTGCAGATTCCTTTACTGCAGGGTAAGGACTAGGGACTGGTGCTTGGAGGAAAAGCTGTGCCATGCAGTGTCGAGCCAAAAAGCACAGTGCCTGTCCCCAGAGGGCTGCATGAGATTGCCTGTCCCCAGAGGGCTGCATGAGATTGCCTGTCCTGGGAGCAGAGCAGAACTGCGGGCACCAGAAAAGTGGTCTCAGCCTCTCTCCCAGGAACAGTGGCATGAATCTGCTTCAGCTGGACTTTTGCAGCTGCCCCAGCTGTGGTCTCAGCCTTGGTCTAAGACTTTGAGCAGGGGGCTGGGTATGCTATAAATCTGGGTGCGCTGTATGAGCATGCAGAACGCGAGCCTGGGACAGGATGCAGCCAAAAAGTGATCATACGGGAAAGGCAGAACAGAGCAAAGGGCATGGTCCCACAAGTCTGTAAAATCACTCAGGGCTATGGGATGCTGGGGTAGAGGCTTTAAAAAGAGATCAGACAACTACAGTCCAACAGGACCTTCCAGACAGAAAGCCTCCAAACTGCTTGGTGATGGAAACTGGCATCTACCAGTGCAAAAATTGTTCTTTGCCTGTCACATCCCTTTCCTTCTTTGCCCTAGGAATGGTGAGGATGCTTGTGGGGCTGGATGTCCTTGCTTTCACCCATCACAAATCCATGGTGCCACGGTTTGTCCTCTTCTGAGGAGCTAGATCCTTACGAGTGCTTTGGCATGCCCTGTGCCTGCACGCAGAGGGACCATCCATCCACTCTGGGTGTGCTCTGCACACAGGAATAACTCTACCAGGAGATTTACAGGCAGCTGAGTGCCACTACAGCACAAAACCTTCACCAAGCACCTTCTGAGAGGGTGCAGAGGGCTGCCCTTCCCTCTGGGGGGCTTCGAAAAGACCTGACGCCTCCTCTCAGGCCTGAGCTGTGTTCAGGCTCCATGCAAAGTGGGTAGCGAGCTGAATATTATAAATCCTAGAAGGAGTTCAAACAATTAATGTTTTTCATGAGATGTAATTTATAGACCTCTCCCTTGATGTTTTAGGAGGGTGTAAATAGAGGAAAGCAGTCCATAACTTAAAGGCTGGAATGTGCTAATTAAGTGTGCAAAAGGAATGCTAATTAGGAGAAGGTGAGCAGGAAGGGCACAGACAACCCCAGGATAACTCCCAAGGGCAAGCCCAGAGGCTGTCACAGCCTGCAAGCCCAGAGCCGGGGGTCCTCACACTTTGCAGCCCCAAAAGGCAGACCTGGAGCTGGGTCCCCGCTTTGGGCCACACCGAGGCCAGGGCTGCCTGTCCCTGCCAACCCCGAGCATCCAGGCCAGCAGGCAGGGAGGTGAGGTCCTGGCTGGTTGGAGACCGCAGCGTGGAGCTGCACGGGTCCCTGCAAGCCTGCTGATTGCACCCCGCTCCCCATCCTCCAGCTAATCACCAAATAAAAGCCGGCGATTGCCAGGCGTCCCCACACTGAGCCTGAGAGCTGATTGCAGCCTGGTTCTGTTAACACAAGGGGAACAAATGACAGAGGGAGCTGCAATTTCCCAGCATTTCAGAAGTGTTATTTTTTGTTCTATTACAATGTGTGAACAATGGTCAAGTGTCTCACTTCTCCATCCACAGCCCTCACAAATGAAAGGGATTACAAGTGTGTCATTAATATCACGGCGACCTGGCAGCATGTCGACAGATTTAATTTGCTGACACGATGAGTGGCACCAGAATTCTCCCATCTCCCCAGAAAATGAAAAATAGATTCTGCCTGCTACTAGTAAATATTGCTGGTAAGTGAATAAAAATTCAAAAGGGAAAAAGCAATTTTCCTTCTGCTCATATTGTGTTTAGTTCTCAATACACTTCATGCAAGAGGCTCCCCTGGCTGATGGATTCCTCCTAGATTATATCATGCCTTTAAATTTATATGCCCCAGCTCTTTAAAAGACTGTTTGCCAAGGCCTTTGCATTCCATGTTAGTCTGGTAACTGCTGACATTTGAAAGATGCCATCGAAGACAAATCCGAAATGTTTTTTTAAGTAAGAAGAGGAGACAGACCTAGCAGGTAGAGGGAGATTAAAGATTTAGTCAACACCCGAAATCAAAGTTTTCATGAAGTGGTAATGTCAGGAAAAGTTTACAGGGCCTAATAGAGGGCTCGTGTGTCATGAAAACCCAAATTAAGTTTGTGGGGTTTTTTCCTCTAAGAACTGCACATGAATTTTTCAGGGCTCTGTCTTCTCTGAAATGGCAGAGCAGCAACCCAACACACAGCGGCGCCAGGCACCGCGCTGCTGTGAGCTCCAGTCCCACATCTCCCCGATGAACCAAGGAAAATCCCACTCGTGGCCAGTGAATTTGTGTTAATTATCTGCTCAGAACAGCTGCTATCTAACGTCAAACACTGGAAAAGCACAGCAAATTGTCAGCATGCCTCACAGTTCCAGCCAATGCCTTTGCAGCCCAAGGTGTCGCTGCAGTCTTGCAAACTGTTTTTCACGGCACCCACCTCTGATGTGGGGCTCAGCACTGAAATCGGCTCACACTCCACCTGGGGACATCTGACATTTAAGGGTGATGACAGCAAGGGAGATGTGAGCCTGCCGAGGTGAGCGGCAGTGAGCAGGGACAGCGTCCTCCCCCTGCCACCGCTCCGCAGACGGGGCAATGAAGTGGGCCTGGACGCACAGAACACCCACCGGGGCAGCTGGTATTTGTGGGTCACGGCAACAGGCCGGCTGGTCATGAGAGGGAACGGTGACAGTTCACCTCCAGGCTTCCTGCGGGGAGTTGTGCCATGCCCATGCCCACGGGAGGTGGTGTGGCCATGCTGTGTCTCCAGCTGGAGGCTGGACATGGCCCTACACCCGTGGCGTCCATTGGGTGGTGTTGTCTCGATTGCCCCTGCCATGGGGCAGCCCCATAGCCAGCACCAAGGGAGAGCTCTGCCTCACCCCCCACACAGAGCATCCCCACACACGTCCCCGTTCCTCAGAGAAACCAGCACTTCGCCACCCTCTTACTCCGCAGGCCTCAATCTTCACTCACCCAACCCAACTACTGCCAAGAGACATCCCAGCTTTGGCTCAACCCTCAACCCTTCTCTGCAGCAAAGCTCTGCCTTTCCGGCACCAGTAGGACCCCATCGAACCCTCCCTGGCCACCTCCCTCTCCCACCCCATCCAGCTTTGTTGGCCCCACAGCCAGAGGAGGGGTGAGGGTAAATGATCAGCGCTGGGCAGCAAGGAGGCATCTTGGGGCTGCTCTCCAGCCCTGCCCAGTGGAGAGGTAAAACTGAGCTCTGTATCTTCTCCTCAGTTTTCCTAATAAAAAGATTATTAAGAACAAATCAGGAGCTTTTCATACCTGCGATCTCTAGGCTGAAAATTGCCACCAGAAGGTGTGCTTCTAACCCTTAAGTAAAAACCTGATTAGCAACTGTGCTTAATTACTGTCGCTCTCCTGCCTCGGCCTGGACTGCCCAGTGGAAAATGTGAAAGATTTTTCTTGTTAAGATGGATGAACATACTCCAAAAGCTACAATTTAAGGAGCAAATCCAAATCCGAGTAACGTCTCTGACCTGGATCTCCGTAACAATTTGACCAATTTTAGTCAAACTTTGCAAGAAACTTCTAATTAGCTTCCAGAGAGCGCTCATCAGTCTTCAGAGCAATGCAGCTGGGTGAACAGCTAAAAATAGGGCCTCCACCAAAACCTCCCCCAGCTCCTGCGGTGAAGGGGTGTGACACCAGCGCTGCGGAGCCTTCTGCTGCACAGGGTCCACGGGGCAGGTGGATGTGGTGGTAAAAGTGGTGCCAGGTATGCACCCAGACGTGGGAGATGGGGAGCAGGAGGCTACCTGAGCCCAGCGCTTGGTCTGGCTTTGCCTGGCCTAGAGGGGGCTGATCCCAGTGCAACCCCAGGTTTCCTCCCTGCTTCCTGCACCCACCCCTCCCTCCAGGTGATGGATTTACACTCAGATAGATTATTGCCATCCTGGGTGTTTATTTAAAAGCAAAAGGTCAAGGGAACAGCTTGTTTCCAGCAGGGAAAGATTAGTGCTGCTCTGCGCTAAGCAAAGGCATTAGGCAGTCATTCCCACACAGCACGCGCTGTGAGTTCTTTTGGATTTCTGTATCCATTTAGTGTAAATCCTTTCAGAAGGGACATAAGTGTGTTACCTGGCTAGAGGCTCACAGCACAGCAAACCCATGTCTGGCATGACTACGGGACAGCTGTGGCACTAACAAGCAGCCCCTGATCCTAACTGCTTTTAGCAAAGCTATTACTTTTAAAACTCAGCCAGCCTATTCATGTAATTCCCTATTACGCTCAGAGAGCTGACGCTGTAAACACTTGCAGGCTTGGATGATGCTCATTGAGGGCTGCTGCCTATTCGGCTGTTGTCTTCCCCAGTTATTGGGAAGATCAAAAAATGTTGGTGTGGCCTTTGGTGTTCCCCAGACTCCTTGCATCGGGTCCTCCAGTCCCAGGGATGTTCAGTGCAGGGATTTACCATGTGCTGTGGAAGTTCATCCACCAGCATCTTCCAGCCTTCGAATCCCTTGTCCCCAGGTGACATTTCTCCTGCTCTCAGATGGTTCACTGCAGTCCTGGAGATGCAGCCACACTGTCTGGAGCCACTGGAGGGTCTGCGGCTCCCGGAGGAAAGCAGAGGCAGGAGGAATCATTGCTGTTGGGGCGGGAGGAATCTGTCTATCCCCAACCTGGCTGCCATGGCACAGTGCGAGCAGCGCTTGAAGGCTGGACCAGCCACATGGGAGGATAGTTGTGTGGAAAAGAGGGATGGAGGCCCCACACTGTGTGTGCTTCAGGGTCAGAGAAGCCTGACCCTGCAGAGGAGATGGGCCTCTGCTACCTGGAAACAGTAAAGAATATCTCACAGGACATGACTGCCTGTGTTGGGAGGGTAAGGACCCTTCAGCCCACCCCTCCCCTGGCACCAGAGGGGGGTTAAACAGAGGAGCAGAATGCCGTCAGGTGTGCTGAGATTCCAGTCCCAGCTGCTTGCTGGACCTGCCAGCAATTTGGACCAAGAGATGTGGAGCTGTGCTAGGTCAGCTTCCAGCACTATTTCTGTTACTGCCCAGTTGTTGCTCTGCCAGTGACCCCGGCCATCCTCCTCGTGGTCCCTTTGGGGCTGGTGAGATGGAGCTGCCCCATCACTGTTTTCTTCTTTCCACAGCTGGGTAATTGTCAGTGACACTCTTTAAATCACCTTGGGGAGGCTCAATGAAACCAACTAGATGGAAATCAAATTTCAAGTAACTGGTAGGAAATTGAAAAGAAAAATGTTTATGGAACAATTTTCTTTGCCTCCACGAATGGTGGAAATTGTTGCTGTCACTCATAAATTATTAATTTCAATTTGTTCTCTTTTCAGGGTTGCAGACACTAGAGGAGCAGGGGCTGTCTGTGGAGACATGCCCCAGCAGTGCTCCGGCTCACCAGGGAAGGGCAGCAGTTGTACCCAGCACCAGGACACGTGTATTCAGCACTGTGAAGAGCAGATAGGATTTATTGGTGGGAAAAAGTCCACTCAAGGTGGGAGCAGGTTGGTGCTGGGACCTGCTGTGATCAGAAAGCCACCTGTAGGCAAATTAATCTGGCTGATGCCCACCTGGAAGGTGGCAGGGGTGATAGCACCAAGTGAAATTGTCTCAAGGACTCCTGTAATGATCATGTTTGTAGGATTACTGGAAACAGAGCTAGGAGGCACTCTGGAAAACAAGATGATTCTCCCCAGTTCCTCGGAAGATGGAAGGACCTACAGCCAGAAGTGGCTTGCTGGTGTTGCAGAAGGGAAACATCCCCATCAGGGAGGTAAATTGTAAGCAAAATCGGCTGGGGGGGACAAACAGTGACAGAATAGCGGGAGTGAAAACAGGGAGTTTTTCTTAGAGCCATAATCAAGTAAGAGGACATCTTTAGCCACATGCCCACCCTCTTCAGTGATGCAGGCAGCTTAACAGAAATTTAAAAAAAAAAAAAAAAAAAAAAAAAAAAAAAAA
>VXAV01037119.1:0-11927 GCA_013399715.1 Alectura lathami | reverse complement strand
AGTCCAACCATCAACCTAACACCACTATGCCTGCTAAATCAGAAGTACTGAACACCCCTGGGGACATGTCCTGCCTGTTGTCACAGCCACAGTGTGTCTGCAAGGACACAAGTCGTTCAGGATGAGGCAGCTTTTGACTAGCCTCAATGCTCAGTCAGAAGGCATTTTGGGGTGAGACAGGAGGTGAAAGAGGTAGGGTGAGACCTCCCGCAGGCTCATTGTGCTGGAGATACAGCAGCAGGGTTCAGCAGGACAGGAAGAGAAAGACCAGAAGGAGCCCAGCCTCTTTCTGCTACGAGGGCCATGGGGGAGACCTGCTCCCGCCGGGTGTTACAGTCCCTGCTTGGGACCCTGCCAGGTTCACCAGGGAAAATGGTACAGGGCTTTTGTCACATTGTTCCTGATGGCTGGGCACTTCCTGAGCCCTTCCAGCATCATGGGGAAGGGGAGTGAGAGGAAAACGGAACCTTTTTTTATTTTCCTTCCTTTTGCAATTTCTCTGCGATCACAAAAAGCCATATTGCAGCTAATTTTCCTGCCTCCATTCACATGGGCATTTTGCAAGGGCACAGGAATTCCTCTATGAGGGCCGTGGGCTCCTCTGATGCCCCGCGGCCACACAGTGCCTTGCCATGCTCCCCAAGCCACCAACTTATCAGCTTCCTGCACTCAGGAGTGCTGGTGCAGTATCAGCCCAGCCCACAGCAGCAGAGGCAGTGAGCGGAAGCAGAGGCAAGTGCAGAGCCCTTTGATGGGACAGAGATGGGAGAAAAGAGGAGTAGGTGAGAGGCTGTGCCTAACCTGGATGTTTCCAGGGCCATGACAGGAAGCAAACCCATGCCAGGCAGGACATGGCATGGATGCTCCTGCTCATGAGAGCACATGTGGCCGTGCTGGTTTCCTCTCACTGTGCTGCAGTTTGCCATTGAGCAAAAAGCAGTGACCTCCAGGGCATTTTGGCAGTTTCTGGGCTGGGAACAGCCTTCCTCTCACCCCACACATGATTAGAGCCCTGAGCAAGCAAGGGGGCCTGGTTCCGAGCAACCACCACTCCTTAATTCCTCCCTGGTTCAGCTTTCACTTGCTTTCCCTTAGTAAGGACATTCTTTTCTCTTTACCAACTGCAAAGCTAGGGAAACCTAATGCCAGTATTAAGAGAAATACTTTTCAAATTATCCTTTAGTTCCAACAGCTTAATGTCCTTACACATGCTTAGTGTGGAGTTTCAGCCTCATCTGTCTGCAGCAGGAGAGCCTGCCCCAGTTGGGAGCAGCAGGACCCCTTTCATGTTGATGTGCCAGTTCCCTGGCCAGATGCAGGGAGGAGTGTCCATGTGGAGCATCGGCCCTGGGAGGAGGCTCCCAATACAGCACAAATAGTGGTTATGTTTCTAAGGCTGTATCCACCTGAGCCAGAGGGGATGCGATGGGGTGGGTGGCTCTTCTCTCACCGTGGATGTTGCTGAGGGTTTCTGCACTCCTGAGCTGCAGGGCTGGCTCAGAGAGCAGGATCTGGTGGCTGTGACTTCGGCATGGCCAAGGCCATGCTTTGTGCTCCATGGGTCCAGCGCAGGGAAGGGCTGATGCACGGCACAAGCCTGGGGGTTTCACACTGTGTCTGGCTTATTGGGTGACCCTTCCTTAGACAGCCTTAAAATGCAGCAGACAGCACCTAACTGTTGATTCCTGTGTACCATTAGTTCTGGGGCTAGATTCAGAGTATGCTGGAAGCTGTGAGCTGGTTATGTTGGACTTGGTGCAGAGACCAAGGCTTCCTTGCTGGAAGCTGAGCTGCCTGCAATGGCCAAGCATTCTCAAGCCCATACTCCTTCACCTGGCTTGCTTGAGGCCACCAGGTGCTGGCAGGAAGCACGTGGCCCAGCCCACCCAGCGTTGTGACACCCTGAACAGCCACCCTAAGCCTTGCCACTGGGGAGGGCTGGCTGGGGCTGACTCAGGGGAAATGCCTGGAAGATGCAGACACAAGTCAGAGCCAAGGGAGGAATACGGCAAATATTGTTGTTGGAGGATGGTCGTGGCAGGGGAGGTTGATGCACTTGGAGCAAGCAGGCCAGGGGAGAGCACTTATGTGTCCCCACACATTCCCAGTGGTGGTTGCTGAACTTTTGCCATGTCAATAGCAGAAAAGAGAGTGTCTAACGACGTGAATGGTCAGGGCAAAACAGGGAAAAGGCAATACCTCATGGATGTACTTGTGGATGGGTGGGATATCACAAGGGATGTCACAGCAGCACCTAGTGCCCTGTTCCTTGCTAGGCACAGCTGGGATGCCATTAACTCAGCAAGCCACCAAAATCCTCTCCACCAGGCCTACTAGCAACGTGACACTGAGGGGAGTTGATGGTTTGTGGGATGGGTCCCTCGAGGAAGGCACAGCCTCTCTGGGTCACAGTGGAGTAGGGACTCCAGATCCCCATAAAATGAAACAAGAGGCATATGCCCACACACATTGTCCCCACTGGGAGGGCTGGGGACCGCCAGCAATCCAAAAGGAACAAGCCAGAGTCAGCCTGAAAAATGGCTGTGAACAACCCCTCCCCATCTCTGCTACCACAAGTAGAAATGAAATCTGTCTTCTCTGAAGCCTTTGCTGCCCCAGAAAGGGGATTGTTTAGCTAAGATTCACGCTCACACAATGAGACCTTTATGGCTTATAGGCAAAGAAAAGGCACCAGTGGAGTCACGGTCTCTCGGTAAAACAAAGGGGTTGTTTTCAAGTAACTGAACCTGCTTCTTACCACTGTAGGAAAATACTAAAACTTTAGACAAAAACTAGTAAAGTGGATTTTTGCAAGCATGATGGAAGAGCTCCATTCCAGCTCAACGATGTGCACAAAAGAGCAGTCTGATGCACAACATGCTCACCACCCAGTCACCAGGGCAGTGGGACCTCAGGCAGATGGCACGGCCTGGAAGTGCTGGGAGAAACAGGGAGGGAGCAAGTGTTCCATGAGCTGGGCAGAGCATCATGACGGTGACGTTCTGCAGACCTGGGGCTCTGGGCTGCCTCATCCTGCCAGGGCTGGGGTCTTGCCTGGCACTGAGTGTATGACAGGGGCAGCACCTGAGCTCCAGCTTTGTTCTCACCCCTGGGACCTTTGCAAAGCTTCTTGGGGCTCTGGATTTATCATGTAAAACAAGCTGCAAGGCTGCACTAAATGCCTCACCCCAATAAGTTTGTCTGTCCCACACAGTGCTTCAGGTTAATCAGTCCCACCTTACCAGGAGAAACTACACAGATGGGGAACATCCCTCAGAAGTACAGCTCTGCTGCAAAGACACCTTGAGGCTGGCCTCTTTGGAGGATGCTCCAGGCTTTGGGTCCATCCCTACAGTGAAGCCAATCAAACACCCAGCTCTCCCTCATTGCTGTTGGGGTGCCATTCCATGCCCACCGCTGGGCAATGCCCATGCACCCCCAGCATGCTTAACCCTGCCTGTGCCCATGCAGCTCCTTGTCACATGGCCATCCCAGCTGCCCTCCCTGGGGTTTTCTGGGTGAGGGACCACGTCACTCCAAAGCAGAGCTTCCCTCCGCCTCCTTCCTCTCAACAAATAAACAGAGAGGTGCTGACAGCTGCCAGGCTTGCCCAGAAGCTTTTTGACAGACGATTGAAGCCCCTGTGGTGAGGAGGCCAAGTCAGGGGTTGCATGTGCTCCTAGGGACCTGGGAGCAAAGCAGGGCTGGGGAGGCTGCGTGGAGCAGAGCTGGGGGCTGCGGGAGGCAGCTGGCAGAGAGAGAGCTCACCCAGAGCACTGGGCACCAACCTGTGCCAGCTGGCCCAGTAGAGGCATTGGGTCATACTGGTTCTAACTCTCCCACTTCATGCCCCAGAGCCCAGTGAGACCTTGCAGTGCCAATAATGAACAGTGTCATTGGAATACGCGTCCCCACTGGGGCTGTGGCATTAACATCATGGATGGAAATAGGATGTCTTTGTATTGTAATTCTGAGTTTAAAAAAACCTGCAGTTTCCTGATGTTTTGGAAAGCCACTAGCCACTGCTGGAAAACAGTCACCCAGCTCAGAGAGCACCAGGGCTTGCAGTGCTCTGGGCCAGCTGCAGTGTGCCAAGGAAGAACCTCTGGTTTCCAGGTTGGGTGTGCTTTTTAAGAATATGAACAGTGCTATAGCCTTGATTTTTTGTCTCCTCAGAAGCACCATGGCCATAGGGGTGGAAGTGGGTAACTGAGACAATCAAGTCACTCTAAAAACTTCTGGCCATTTTTAAAGCAGATTCAAATACCAGCCTGATACTCACCTGAGCAGAGAGAGCTGTGAAAGCTTAGCCGAACATTCAATTTCTTTTCCTTTTCTTTTCTTTCCTTTTTTTTTTTTTTTCTCCCTGAAGTAAGTCACACGTAACATCTGGCATTCATCTTTTCTTTCCTTCACAGGCACGGCAGAAACCCTGGTGTGAGTCATGTCCATTTAAATATGGAAGCACATCATAAAACCTAATGGATAGTCCAAGAGGTGAGCTTTTATGTGGTTAAAACTCATAGAGAGGTCAAGATTGTTTGGTTTGAACACAGGGGGTCACTCTGCGCATGAAGGTGGTCCTCTAAACCTCTCGGAAGCCTTGTTTGCTCAGCACAAGAGCCCAGCTCAGCACCTGTGGTTTTACTGCCTGGCTCCCGACGGCGCTGCGGCTGCCGGGGCAAAGGCAGCGTCACCACAGCACTGCCTGTCCCTTGGTGGAGGGGAAACGTGGGCCTGAGCCAAATCCTGCAGCTGTGGGGGTCTGTGGCCCCAGGTCGGGTTCCCAGCCTGCAGCAGTGGGAGCTGGGGCTTTGGGGCTGTTGCATTGCTCACTGCAGTGATGGTCATGTGCCACAAGACCAGGGAAGCTTTGCATTCACTCATCACCTGTAAAACACTGTGTGTTTTATATGACAGGGAAGGAGGAGTGTTAACATTTTATTTTCACTTGTTAAACTCTCTTTTTGTTTTATTGACTGAAATAATTTTTGGTGACCATTTATTTCTATTTTATTGGCTAGTTTATTGTGACTAAATGCGTGGTAAAACAAACCTTCTGGTCTGGGTTGTTGTAAAGATGCTGTTTGATCTCCAGTCCTTTTGCCTGATGCATGTTAACTTGAGCCAGCACCAGGCATCTATATCCTGTCTGAGCTCAGATGATCCCTGCCTGTCCTTGGGAAAGTCTCCTCTCAGTGGCAATTCCAACTGTGGGCATTAGTTATGCCAGCCTGGGTACACAAGGGCAGGATCTGTCCTTCTCCTGGTGGAACAGACCAGTATAAATCTTCAGACTCCTCCTTGCTGGTGCCCTGTACAGGGATGATTTTTGCCTCTAAGCAAACAAGACTGCAGCCTGGGTTAGAAAACCTGAATAAGTTCAAGGTGGATAATTGGTGCAGCCAGCATCGTGTCCAGCTCTCCCAGCAATGCAATCTGGGATGTGTCAGGCACCAGAGTTGATCCAACACATGGATGTTGTCCTCAGACACCTGCTCCAACTAGGGGCTGCAGACTGGGATGCAATTAAAATAATGACAAGGGGCAAAGTCCCTGACAACTTGGAGGCATTAAGCACTTAGGGTCTGCTCTGCGGTTCTCCCTCCCTCCAGCCTTGTTTCCATTACTATAACATCTCTATTTACTGCTGGTGGCCCTGATCTTCTAACACTAGCATGGCGAGTGTCTTGACCATGATAAACCCTTTCCTCAGCTATCTTTTGAATTTTCCACTATTTAATCCCCAAGTTTACTCTGCATGGGATGATTGGAGCCTGCACATTCACCTCTGAGAAGGAACAAGGAGGCGACAGTCCCCACTTGGGACCCACCCTGTCCACAGGGGTTGGCATAGCTGGTGCAGGGCAAGCCTTTGAAACGAATCAGGGAGTGACAGCTGTTCCCCGTGGTGGTGTGAAACCCCCCAGGTTGCCAATCAGCATATCCCACTCCTAACTCCAAGCAGGGGTCTGATTAGCAGAGGCTTGACACCTCCCCATGCCCCAGGATCCTGGAGATGCTCTTCACACCTCCTGCTCCCTTCCTGCAAACCCAGGGAAAAATGATGCCTCATCTCGTGCCAATCTGTCTCTGTTTCTGCTGCACACGTGTTTGTCCATCACCCGCCAGTTTGCTCTCAAGGAGAGTAAAGTGAAGCTGGGTTTCTGCACTCTGGTTAATCTGTGGTTTCTCTCTGCTGAAGACATTTCCCAGTGCTGGAGAGAAGGTGCGATTTCATTTAACGTCGCTCTGTCCTGTCTCTCACTGCTTTCTGCCAAGAAACTGTCAGTTCCAGCCAAGCTTCCCGTCTGCTTGTTCTTTGCCATACCATGAAGTCTGGGCTCAGTTTGTAGCTCCTATAACTGCAGGAAAACAAACCCATCCTGCCCTTGCAACTCAGGGCTCTGCCTGAACTTCCCTAGGCTCTGAGTTTGCTCCTCCGTGATTCCTTCCCTGCCAATCTTGCCCTAGCTTGCTGCCAAAAGACAGAGAAAATGGGACTTCATGCTGATAAAAAATCCAGATTGAGGTCTTGTTTGAATGCAGTCAAAGATGGCCTCTGTCCAGGCTGGCTCACAGCCTTTCGCCTTGCAGAAGCTCAGAGAAGTGAGTAAGTCTGAGCCGAGACGCGTTTAGACCCCGACTTGTTACAAAGGCAGTGGGCAGCAGGACTGACACCAAACCCTTGTTGCTGTAGTTTCTCAGCAGGGCGTGGTGATAGAATTCATCTTGTTCCCTCAGACCCATTTCCTTGTCACTGTCTCCCCTAAACTTTTATAATTTTCAGGTACAAGGTCTGCTGGTCCTTCCAAGGGGTTTCCATTCAGGTCTGGTAGAGAAGCTGCCATATGTTTTTCATTTTGATAACTCCCCTATGGTGTCTGTTATCACCCAAGACTCTATTAAGATTTATTCCTGTTATTGTAGCAGTCATTTTCCCCAGTACATGTGCATTGTATTTGGAGAGAGTCATAACCACTCTCCACATCCAACAGATGCTGTAGTCAGAGCGACTCCTGCTTCCACTTACCAGACCTTTCTACTAATATGGGATTTCACCAACAACCACAAGCGCTGTTCGCTCCCCAAGATTTCCACACTGCCATTTCTTGACTGTGTTAGTGGCAAAGCACTGATCAGAGCTCCAGCCCATACAAAGCAAAGCTACAAAAAGGTTTTGCTTGGATTTGCTTGCAGCCACTTTTCCATTCAAAGTGGTGAGAGGCTCCCATTCCCGATGGCTGCCGGGCTGAGAATGAGCAAGGCCTCAGGGCAGGCAATAGCAGTTGTGAGAGGGGCTAAAGGCTGGTTTCCTTGATGAGGTCTTGATGAGGACAAATAGTGGAGGGGAATGGGATCTGCTGGACCTGGTGTATGGATTTAAAAAGGGGCCACGGTCCATCGCCTGGGGCTGAATCCAGGCAGCAGGATTTGCTCTTCGCTGGCGTCGAGTTGGTGCTGCACTGTGCCTTCCAGCCTCACCCTCTCCACCTGCCCAACACTACTGGCATGGTCCTTTCTACTGGCAGGCACAGCAAGACAGGAGCTGCCTTGGCGGGCAAGCAAACCAAGGGGCAGACATCCTGAGGACAAACCAGCACAGCCTTTGCCCTCTGAGACACAGCCTTAGCCTGCTCAGTCCTTCCCTGTGCCCCCAGCCTGTGTCTTAAAGTTGCTGAGTAAAATCAGTTGTGGGGCAGGACAGTGCTGCAACAGTGCAGAGGTGGAAACCAGTGGCTGGTAGAGTTTGACTCCATCCCAGTTTCAAAGCATGCAGTCTCCAGCCAGCAGCACCAACACAGAGCTGAGCTTTTGGCATTGGCCATCCCCAACCCATCTCTGCCTCTTTGCAGGTGAGTGTGGACAAAATCCTCCCTTCCTCGGGTCCAGCAGTGACCTGGCCCTGCAGCTCTTCGTTCTGGTCCAATAGGCAGGCAGCAGCACAATGTAGGCTCCCTGAGCAAGGCTGCCTTGCCCACAGCATCCACAGACCCTTCCAATTTGCCCCTCTTTCATCCTGTAGCAGTTTGGTCAGCTTGTACGGAAGAGAGGAGCTCCAAATGCTTTCCGGGCCTAATAATATCCATCAAAGCGTTTCCAGGGCTGAGACGAGGATATACAGTGCAGCACGCAGAGCAGGAAATGGGCTAGGGTTTTCCAAAGCTGCCTCTTCCAGCCAGAGCAAACCACAAGATCACGGGAGGACAAGAGCGCTGTGCTCATGGCTTTGTTTGCCCCAGAAGGAATTGATTTGATGAGAAAGGAAATTGGCTTTCTTTAATCTGTCCTTGTGCAAATTCCGCAGAGGAAGGCGTGAGCCGAGTCGTGCTGGCAAGGAAAAAAGATCAGCCACTGCATTGGCAGTTCCTGAAACTGAGCCACCGCTGAGTGCCACTCGGTTTGTGCTGTTTGTGGGGATGGTGGCATTTCCCAGGCCGTGGCTCCAGGAAGCGCCCGCAGACCACAACAAGACGTGGTGGAGATGGAGAGCCCTCAGCACAGAGCCGACAGCTGCACAGCTTGAGCCCCACATCTGACAGGTTACCCCTACACATGTGCCTTCCTCAGATGATGGGGTCTCACTGCTGACTTCACCAGGGCCAGGTTTTTTCCTAGAGGAAGGAAACAGCTGGATTTTCTGGCCATTCTGGGAAGCCTGACTGCACCTTCACATCCATAAGCCGTCTCTGAGCCCAGTGGAACAAGCAGGAGGATGTTCCTCTCACATCAGCCACCTGGCTCAGAATACCTTGGACTCGATTACCCTTTTGCATTAGAATTATTCTTTGAGAAAATCACACGAAACACCAAAAGTCCATGGGAACATCAATTCCCAATCAGTTCCAGGCTGGCATTTCAACAGTAAATGGAAAGTAGAGTTAATGAGTAGGAAGAACAAGAGTTAACTGAGACATGGTTGGAGAAGAGCTAGAAATGGTGTGGGGTTATTTTATACAACAAACCTAAAAATACAATAAATAAATTATACAGAAGCCTAAGCCAAAATTATCCTGGATCCCTTTCAATGCCAAACAGCTTTCCCAAGGTGACTAAACATCATCATTGTTGCTTACATTGAAAACATTGAGATGCAACTAGTAAAAGGCTTTAAATTAGTGCCGAGTGACCCTGGTCGCTCCACACTGAATTTGTGTGAGCCACAGCAGAGACTGGGGGTGGGGAGTGTTGAGCCTTGCTCAGCTCTGCTGTGCTTCCCGGAGGTTAGGTAATTTAGTAAAACACCATTGTCTTTAGCAGGGCTCGTGCAGTGATTACAAAGCAGATTCTGTCTGATGCCTGCTATGGACTGCCAGGTCCCTGCCCAGGACTCTGCCAGAAGGAGCACATAGGGTGCAGGGCACGAGCAATGGCAGCCTGGCAGTGCTGCCCACTCCAGCAGCCCTGCAGCAGCCCAAAATCCTCATACTCCTTGGGTCTGGGGAGAGGGCTGTGCTGTTGGTAACACTGGTGTGGGTCTGCAGGCAGGCAGAAGTTCCTGCCTCACTTGCCCTCCTGCTGCAGAGTCCACTGCAAATGCTCCAAAAATGAACAAGGAGTCCCACAGAGACCAAGGAAAGAGCAAATGCAGCTGAGAGCAACCTGCTCGTCACAAAAACACCTGAGGATGGGCATGTGCACAAGCGGGTAAAGGAAGAAGGAGAAGGTGAAGTAGAAGGAGAAAGGAGTGGAGCAAGCTCCAGAAGCCATACTGCATTTTTGAAGAAAAATATGGGCTCCAGGAAGAATGTCAGGTTCATTTTCAGGTCCGGTTTGTGCTCCCAGGGACTGCACTCTCCTGTGCACTGATAAAATGTGCAAGCCACCCTCAGTGACAGTGCAGAGCCCGGGTGCCTCTCATCTGGCTGCGTGCCAGAGGGTTCAGCTCCAGCATTGACGCAACAAGAAAAATCTCTGAGATGGAGTTAGTCAGTTTTTATGCTGGATTGGATTTGAAGAAGCAGCTGACGTTGGCTGAAGCATCCGTTCCTTATGGTGCTTGGGTCAAGTTTGCAACATGTCCAATTAAATGCCTGGCAATGCAGGGAAAGGATTTACCCCAGCAGGAGCCCTGCAGAT
Source organism: Alectura lathami (assembly GCA_013399715.1). Classification (NCBI taxonomy): domain Eukaryota; kingdom Metazoa; phylum Chordata; class Aves; order Galliformes; family Megapodiidae; genus Alectura; species Alectura lathami. Next base: position 1,847 of record VXAV01037119.1, on the reverse strand, counting down.
TGTGCAGCCTCTCATTAGGACGCTGAGCCCTGCTGATTATTGTTTGTGTTAATTTGTTTGTGCTAACATACTGTATTGTGTTAGCAATTAATACATACCATCATCTGCCACTCCAAAACACGATGAAAACATATGAGCTCCAGAACAAGTGATAATGATCTGCTTTTCACTGTGACAAAGAACAACGTGGGACAACAAGGAACATCAGGGGATATTTTACTGTCCTAACAGAAAAGAGGAAAAGTCCTTGCAAGGAAAAAATGCTTATGGGATAGTTTACAGCAGCCGCAGGCAGGGAGCTCTGGGGACACCACGTCTCCAGATGGTGACTGAGCTCTGTAGCACCCCTCCAGACAAGGACTGTGCCTGTCCGACTGCTGCCCCGTTCGGGGTGGCTCTGTGGGGCCCTCCTGCTGGGAGGCGAAGTAACGTACAGCCAACCTGCCCACATCCAAAGGCAAACTGGGCTGGCTTTAGCCAAAATAAATGTCCACACAGGATGCTGCTGCGGGACCGAGCGAACATAAACTTTCAGCGCAACCACAACAGAGCCATGGAGAAATGCAGCCCTTTCTTTCTAGTGTCTTGATTGCAAGTGGACGGCTTGCACACAGCTCTCACCCCACAGGCAGGACGTAGCAAGGGGCACTGTGCTCGCTAGTTTTCCTTCAGCTGCAGAGCAGCAGTACTGTCCTGCCCCACAGAGCAGGAGGGGCTCCTACTGCTCTGCCCCACACTTGCACTGCAGTAAGGAAATATGCTTCACTTGAGCCATTTCTGGCACCTCTATACCCACGGGGGATCCTTCCTTCAAACTAAAAGCACTTCCTTTCCCTGTGGCTGCTGCCCCATTTTCCTGTGTGCTCAGAGTGCAGACAGCTGGCAGAAGCTGCCTTCTGCTCTCTAGAGCCAGGGCACAAGCAGGGAAAGGACTAGGCTGCAGTGGACAGGCACAAATTCGCCCACACACAGAGTGCAGCGCAGCAGCACTCTAAATCTAAGGAGGTTTTCAACAGCATTAAAGGCTAGCACACAGCAGGGCTGGGAGGAGTGGGGCAGGAGCTGGGGAAGCTGAACAGGCAGCAGCACCCAACGGTGCAGACTTCTTGTTTAATTTTCTTTACAAGCTTCTGATCACCAGGATACATTTAGGATACATTAGGATACATTTCTATTTCTGTAGGTTTGTGGGCTGCCGAGGGAGCCTGCCTGAGCAGCAGGAGTGTGCAGAGCTGCTGATGGTGTTTCACCACAGAAAGGGACTTGTGGGCGCAATGTCTGGAGCAGGACATAAGAGTGGACGCTGGGCTGAGCCAACCACTCTCCAGATAACGCTGCCCCTCCAAACCCTCCAGGTCCCTCCCCACATCCCCTCTCATCCCAGGCATTTTTCAGCCCCTCTCAGGGTTACTTTGCCCTTGAGAACTCTGTCATTGTCCCTCCCCACACCAGCATGTGATGAATCCCCTCCCCAAAGGAGGATATAGAGCCAGTGACTCCTCGGCTTGTCCCCAGCCCTGTGAGGCAGCTGGTGCTCAGCTACAAAACTCAATCCTGGAAACTGGAGCATGGGGGAGAAGTGGGGACAAAGAGTGACTGGCTTAGGGGCAGCTCCTGATGCGCTCCCAACCCAAAAAGCTACGCTGGGCTCCTGAGGAGCCAAGGCGATGAACCAAATTGCCAGAGACCCTTGCTGGGGCTGAGCAGGAGTCCTCTAAACTTCACAGCTCCCAATCGTGGGCTACACAGGGCAGCCACGCTGCAGGAAAGAGCAGATGGCTCACTGGGGAAACACAAGCTGTTGTCAGAGGTGAAGGGAAAAAAAAAAAAAAAAAAAAAAAATTAAA
>VXAV01037118.1:0-12006 GCA_013399715.1 Alectura lathami | reverse complement strand
TTTTTTTTTTTTTCCTTTTAGTTTTTTTTTTTTTTAAGTATGTTCAACCTAAGGTGGCATCGCTATTTGCCCTATCATTTTCAAAAAGTCTTAGTTTTCTTGTTCCCCACTTCAGAGGGCAGGACTGTGTGGTTGCACAGAGCGTGGAAGCCCTGCCCTGCCTACACACATCACTGCAGCTCTGCAGCAGCCTTCGAGGTGCAGAGGGCGTGCAGCAACCCTGCATGCAGTGCCCTTTGTGCGGGGCAATTAAAGCACCCTTGCAGAAGGCACAACATCAGCGCTGTCTGATGAAGGCACAGTGTGCAAACCCGTCCGTAGTTTTACCATGCAAGGCATTCCTACAGCTCTCTTTCCTTTTTCCTAACAACCTTCCCACGTGGCAGGAGTGTTTGTGCATGGTGGCTGCTGTGTTGCAGCCATGTTTCTCTCCAAAGAGCCCTGCACAGTGCAGTGTCAGCAGGTTCTGGTCCTCCATCAGCATGGAAGTGATGGAGCTGTATACTTTATACTCAGGAAATGCCTTGTGCTGCTGGAGAAGCACAGAAGGGAGTGCTGGAGCCTTTCACAGCAGCAAAGTGGCGTTTTGCTCAGGTTCAAGCAGTGCCTGGAGGTGTCACGGGGGTGGCTGCAGCCTGGCTGTCCTGGGACAAGGCTACGAGGACGCTGGCTCGTTCTGGCGATGCACCGTGGGTTTGGGGCAATGTGCTGCAGCTGCCCTGGTGCTGCAGGTGCAGTGCTGTTGCTCTCTGGAAATCAAGTGTTAGCTATTTTAGCATTCTGATGATTAATAGAATGCTTACAGCTAGATTAATAAATCCAGGTAGTAGGGCTGGCTTAGCAGCAAAACAGCAGGCTTTTAATAAAAGCAAATTGGAGTGAGCTTGTGTCAGTGAAACAGATGAGGCTGACTGCTCCCAGCCCCTGTGGGAGCGTGCGCTGAACTGCTCTGCGGGTGCTGTGTTAAATGGATATTCGTGTAAATGCAAAGACATGAGCACGTGAACCAGCCCCTCTACCGGGTGAGGAAGTATTTCCGTCCTGGGTCTGGGGCTGAGCGGGCCACTTCTTGTAGTTTGGGAAATTGATAACATTTTTTCTACATGATCTCAGCTTATCAAGAGGTGCAGACTCCCTGGGAGCGTCTCATTCTGCTCTTTGCTAAGTCCCTGTATCAGCTGTGGGCTATCCACAAGCCCATGCCCGTGTCACAATCTTTGAAGAAAATGCCTGACTTTGTACCAGGCTTTCCAGAACAGCCATGGCAATGAGAACAAACTTTCCACCTAATGAGAGTTTCCTCTTGGCAACTGTGTTTCCGTTCCTTTTAGGCAGATCTTCCCTTTATCATCCTTAATGAACGCCGTGTCGGGTGTCAGGAAGCCCAGCGCTGTGCTGGAGCTCGCTGAGCCTGGCGCAGCTCTTGGTTACCAATAATTCTGAACGAGAAAATCGAGTCTGTACAGTGGAGCACCTTCCTCTGTGAGCTCCTCCCTTAGAAGTGCTGCACAGATCGTTGTACATGGGTTCAGCAGTGCCAAAGCATCGTTGCTTTCCATCAGCAGGGTTTGCCATCCCTCCCTCACCTCCCATACCCATCACCGGCAGATAAGCGCATCCCTCCTGGTCACCTACATTGCCTCACCAGTGGAGTTCATGACGTGGGTTGGACAGACCGAAAATCCCGTGTGAAAGAGCTAGCAGAAATCCCGTATTTGCAGGAGGGGAGGTTTGAGGGCTGGGAGGTTTGCTCCGCGCTTCCGTTCCCATCAGCAGCGAGCCACCTGCAGCGGGAGGCAGGACTCACGCGGTGCTCCTTGTCTGTCCGTGCAGGGAACCCCATGATGATAGTGATGGAGTACATGGGGAACGGAGGGCTGGACTCTTTCCTCAGGGTGAGTGCTCTGGAGCCTTTGGGGACTGCTGGGCTCTGTCACCTGCTTGGGCTTCAGCAGGCATCGCTCAGCTCTGGCTTTTCCTCCTCCTCTTTTTTTTTTATTTTTTATTTTTATTTTTGTTTTTGCAGAAACATGAGGGACAGTTCACGGCCAGTCAGCTCATCAGCATGTTGCAGGGGATTGCGTCTGGCATGAAGTACCTGGCAGAGATGGGTTATGTGCATAAAAGCCTCGCTGCCCACAAAGTCCTGGTGAACAGCAGCCTGGCTTGCAAAATAACAGGCTTCAGACAGCCACAGGAAGATAAGATGGAGACCATCTTCTCCACCATGGTAAGGTGATTTGGAAATTAAATGGATTTAGCTGGGGGTCTGCAGGGCTCTGTGCACGGGAGGGTGGGCTGGAGGCGGTGAATGGGGGCAGCCTCGGGCTTTGTTATCTCTATTTTATCATTCATAACGAAGTTCATTGTTTTCAGTTAAGAACTTAAGTCCAGCTCGCTTCACGCTCACACCTCACCAGCTCACCCTGTATCAGCTGAACCTGCCAGCGCCTCACATCAAGCAGGCATTAAGATTTTAAAAAGCATTGATTCTGCGCTCAGATGAGCCCCTGTTGTTTGCAGGCAGCAAACAATTGTTTGGGCAGTGCCAAGGAGGCAGCAGCTGGTGCACGTGGCTGCAGGTACCAGGTGCCGTGTCCTGGTGCTGGGCATGGACAAAAGCCCATCTGCAGGGTTCAGCCCGCGGTCTGTCGGGACCTGCAGTTTTCTGCCAGCTCTGAGCACGCTGATAGCAGAAAGAATCTTGGAAAACTATTTTGTAAGCCGTTATTACGAGCTCCAGCAAGAAACCTTGGGGAAAGCATCCCCATCCTAGAGGGAATGTGGCGAAACGTGACCAAGCGCTGAGCAACCCGTGGAGCTCGGGAGGAGCCTTCCTGTGGTGCTGGCGCAGGGGTGGGGGGAGCCCGGGCTGTAGCTTCAGGGCCGAGGTCTCCCTGCTGTTAATTACAATTAGCCGCGGTGTCTGTCACCTGCCTCCCCCGGTGCATCCGGAGGGTTCTGCAGAGGTGGAGGACAGGGCTGCTAATTACAGGAGAGCAAGCCGGGGTGGAGGGGCTGTGTGTTTGTGCAGCTCTGAGATGGTTTTCGTTAAATATTAATGTATAAGATGCCATCAGCTCTTCCCAGAGCCATTCTCTCTGCCATTAATATTTCAGGACACCCATTCCCATGTACCATACTTGCACAACCATTTTAAAATAAATTGAGGCACACGTTTTCTCTTAGCATTAAGTCTGCTTGCAGTGCATGGGCTGTGATGCAGGGGGAGGGTGCACAGGATGGCCCCCGTTGGCATCATGTGTGTCAGCTTCTGTCACAACCCCCTTTCTCCCCTTTTTCTGCCTGCCCAGCGTGGGAAGAGCCTGGTGCTGTGGTCAGCCCCCGAAGCCATCCAGTACCACCACTTCAGCCCGGCCAGCGACGTGTGGAGCTTCGGCATCGTCATGTGGGAGGTCATGTCCTACGGCGAGAGGCCCTACTGGGACATGTCCCACCAGGATGTGAGTGCCCGTGGCGGTGAGGAGGGACGTTTTCCCACTCGCTGTGTTTGGGTGCAATCTCGTATTTCAGCATCCCAGAGGCGTCCCCTCACCTCTCTGCCCACACCGTGCAGGTGATGAAGGCGGTGGAGGACGGCTTCCGCCTGCCCGCCCCGGCGAACTGCCAGCCGCCGCTCCACCAGCTCATGCTCGACTGCTGGCAGAAGGACCGCAGCCAGCGCCCCAAGTTCTCCCACATCCATGACGTCCTCAGCAAGATGCTGCAGAGCCCAGAGCCGCCGCCGTGCTCCAGGTGCCTGCCTGTCCCCTGTGCCGGGGGCATGCTGGGTCCCCACTGTGGTCCCTGCTGCCCCTCACCTCCCTTTCTGCCCGCAGGTCCCGTGGCACCGCTGTGCCCCTCACTGAGCGCTCCTTTGCAGCCTTCCCGGCCTTCAGCTCCGTGGGAGAGTGGCTGGAAGCGATAGGAATGGGCCGGTACCGGGATAACTTCACTGCCGCAGGCTACTGCTACCTGGAGTCCGTGGCCAGGATGACTGCGCAGTAAGTGAGAGGCTCCAGCTGCAGCCCGGTGCTGCTGGGTGCAGTGTGAGTGAGTTCTGCTTTTTAAGCAGCATTTTTTAAGCTTTTTAAATGGCAGCCACTTGTTGGTAACTAAGAGGGCAGATCTTCTCAAACACGTCTACAAGAACTTGCTGCCGTGGCTCGGGCTGCTTTTGCCGTGCAGCTCGGCTGCTGGTTTTTGGAGCTGTGGTTTGGGATTTTAACCCGCGATTTCTGGCAGGAATAGAGTGTTACCTGGCCTGTGCAGAGAACAGGGTCAGCCAGAGGACCGATGTGCTGACAGCCAGCTCTGCAAGTAGCACAGGGCCTCCAGGTCCAGCAGCTGGGTCGGGACCTGTCACATGCCGTGGGCTCGTGTCACCCCCAGGCTCCCTGCCAAGGTCTGTACTGTTCAGCTGGGACAACGTGCTGGGGGCTTCCCTACTCAAGCAGGTTGGCAGTAGCCTGACGGTCTGAAATCTGTGCTGCCCTTTCCTGGAGAGCGGTCAGCACAGGATGCTGCAGTTAGGGTTGTTCCCCTGATGCGGGGCATGTTTTGCAGAGATGTGCTGAGCCTGGGGATCACGCTGGCGGAGCACCAGAAGACCATCCTGAGCAGCATCCAGACCCTGCGGGCCCAGGTGATCCAGATGCACGGCCGGGGCGTGCAGGTGTGACACAGAGCACGGACCAGCAGAGTGGGAGAAGGTGCTGGCCCAAACTGGATCAAATCTCTGAAACCTCACAGGTTTGGGTGGGATGTAGGAATCACTGGGCTGCTGCCAAGCACGTCATTCCACGTGGCAAGAGGGCAGGGCATCCCATCCCCTGTGCCGGGGAAGCCAAGCGTTCCCGGGGCAGCAGGCACCGTGTGCCTGGGCAGCTGTGGCTCTCCCCATCGCTGTTCTGTAAGATGAGTCAAACTGTAATGATGCCATTTCACATGGTAATTAGGTTAACAGGGTGGATGGACGTTTGTGCACTGTCTTAATCCAGAGCTGACAGCATTTTCCTATCTAGCATCCTACTGGTGAAATCCATGGGTATTTTTATACAAGCTGACATCTTCTACCAACCCCACCAGGAGCTTTTATTGCTTTTATTTTTAGAGACCGGCGCACGGCTCACACCCAGCGCCCAGCTTCAGGAAGGTGACTTTGCCCATCTGGCACACTGAAAGGAAGCTCTCCTTCCCAGCCACGTCCCTTCCGCTCCAAGAGTCAGCTTGCTGACTCTTGACACCACTGTTGGTGAATGAAAACAAATGTTCTCCACTAAAGTGCAGAGCAGCCGGTGCTGAATGTTTGTAAGGTGCTCTTGACAAGACAGTTTCAGGGGAGGAAATGAAAGGCTTTGACGAAGCCAAGGGAGAGCGAGCAGCGGAGCCCCTGGGCTGCCCTGCTGATGCTTTCAGCAGGAACCTGCTGCCTGTGCAGGGCTGGTGCTAAAGCAGCTGGTGCTCCTTTAGGTCCTTATCCCTGCTTCCTGCCTTGCAAATTCTTGTGGGCAGCCTGCATCATGCCTTCGTTGGTGGGGTAGCGTGATGGCACCAGGAGGAACACGGTGGCACCAGGAGGGACACAATGGCCCCAGCTGCTTGGGTCTGTGGCACCGGGAGTGACACGAGGCAGGAGGGCAGCAGGAGTGGGGTGTGCCCGCAGTGGCAAGCTGCTGCTTGCAGGCCAGAGGATGTCTTTAGGAGCCTGGAAAAGTGGAGGGATCTGCTCACCCCCAGCACTGACACAGAGCCCTGTCAGGTTTGCCAGCAGCAGCACTCACTTTGCAGTCCTAATGCTGCGCTGCGGACAGGACAGCAGTACAGAAAAAACCACAGCAAGGTGAATGCTGAAAAAGAGGGTGGGTTCAGCTGGGCACAGGCAGTGAGGCAGGGCCCCGTCCTACAGAGAAACCGCTTCGCTGGGGATGCTGCTGGCCAGGCAGGAGGGCACAGCAGCCCTTTGCTGTGTAGCAGCTCAGCACGGCGTGCCTCGTGCACTGGTATTTCTGATACAGGCCTAATTTGTGACAGAAGACATAAAGAGCATCTGCTTAACAAGTTTCCTTTAAGTTAGTTAATTAAATGGGAGTTTGCAGCGTTGTACGGAGCTTTGTAGGCCTTCTATTATCATCTGTAAGTATTGCAAGTGAATTATTAATGATGAAAGACAAAGATTTACAAAGGGAAAGAATGCTGCAGAAGGTGCTCACGGTGCAGGTGGAAATCTGCATGCAGAGGATTCAGATATTCTGCAGCTAGCCTGCACGGAGGGGCTGCAGCCTATAAGGCAGGGAGCTGCAGGGAGCTAACACAGCCTGCGCTGGGGCCAGCAGGGTCACGTCTGTGCTGCCCCCGCAGCCCTCCCCGCACCGCCTGGTTTGGGGATCCAGGCTTTGTTCAGCAAAGCCCCATTCCTGGGGGGTTCCTTCAGACCAGCACATGTGCACCAGGGGAACGCTGCTGGAGTCTTCTGGCTTGGCTGCTGTGAGTCATGAGTGCTCGAGGCCACAACATTTAACTTTTTTCAGCTATTTCGACATGATTGCGTTGGAGGTCAGAGCTCACTGGCTGAACTTCACCAACAAGCAGTATCGAGAAGGTGCCGGGCTACGTTTCCTTATCATTTTTCTGCCTTGTGTTGCCATTTCCAGGCAATGTTGTGGTGAGCTGCCACCAGCTCTTGGTGCTCTCCTTCTCCATTTTGAACAGCGTCCCCCAATGTCACTTGATCATTTTTTTACAGAAATAATTTGCCTTTAAGTTTCACCACTGTCGGGTCCGGGCAGTCGCTCAGCATCCTGCCGTGTCACGCCCAAAAGAGTAATAATTGTGAGCTGAAACCTTCATTTGGTAGAAATGCCAGATCCCAAGGATCAAGTGCAATTTGTATGCTCGTTATGTTTACATTTTATCTATAGAGAAAGTATATTACAGTTCTCTAGGCAGGGAGCTGAACCAACGTGATTCCTGATCCCACATCTCCTGCTTTTCTCCCCGAGCCTACTGCGTGGAGGTGGCTGCAGGACAGGCTGTGTCCAGGGCTCGGTGACGAGGTGACACAGTGCCACAGGCTCTGGAGAACCGCTGGCTGTGAGCACGCAGCCTGCCTGCTGCAGAAGACCTTAGCAGGGCTCTGTGACGTGCAAGAAGGTGCTGAGGGCTCTGGGCATCTCGAGTCCAGTGGCAGGGAAGTGAAATCGCCGGGGAGGTGTCCCAGTCACCAAATCACCTGCGCGAGCCGTTGGGGGAGGCTGAGGGGCTGCAGGGTGCAGCCTCTGGCCGCAGCGGTGCAGGGAGCCCACGGGTGCCGTCAAGGCAGGGAGCAGCCCCCGTGGCTGTGGTCCTGGGGCAGCTCCTTGAACCAGCTGGCAGATGCTGGGTGCTGCTGGGAGAGGCACTCTGCGCCTTCGTGCGGCGATGGAGGCAGCGCAGGTTTCTCGCGTGCCTGGTGGGTGAGATCAGGTGGAGGGAGAGTGTGCACAGCTACAGAGAAGTGCCCAGGCTTAATGAACTCTTGGCAAAAACTAGATGAGAGCGCGAAGTTCCCTTTTTAACAGATTAAATGTTATTCCTTGGGAATACTCCTGGGTTTTATTTGTCATTTAAGAGCCTTGCTACCAAAGGCAACATTGACAAAAGTGACAGACCTGGCAAGCTCCGGTGCACTTTCTGCATTCCCTGCAGAGGCAAAGGGGGTGTTGGGGTGAGGAAGGGGTGAGGAAGGGGACGTCCTTGTCCTCGTCCTTCCCCAGCAGCTGAGCCCTGCAGCGAGTTCACAAAGCCCTGGAGCCTCCTAATCCGTGTGGCTGAGCACTTGCATGCTTGCTCTGTGCTGGAGGACTCCAATTAAAAACGAGACCATTTTTCAATCATTTCTTGAGCGTTCCCCCTGCTGAATAAGGCTCCTGTACTGCATTCTCTAGCACGATCAGAGCTGAAAGCGACGTTTCTTCGTCTGAGTATCATGAGCTGTTCCCAAAAGGAGTTCCATGTTTAATTACTTTCCTGACTTGCTGTGGTGAGGGATGCGGTGGTTCTGGGCTGTTTCTCCCAGACAGCGCAACGCTGGGGCTGCGCTGCAGCACGGCAGCAGCGAGGGGCAGTGGCTGTCCTGCTCCCCCTCACGAAGTGTGCTCTGCGACCTCGCTGGCGGCAACAGCACGCACCTGTAACTGAGGTCCTCATCAGCCCTGAAGGTAATAAGATGAGCAGATTTAGTTATAGATTGTTGTTATGATTTTAAAATTAACTTGTGCCCTCTCAGCACCTCCTCTTTGGGGAAGTGTTCAATGCCTTATAATTAAATTAATTAGCGACACTGTTTTGCAGCTGCTCGGCCAAGGGAAATGCCTCAGAAGGAGTTCAGCCTCTCAGCCCATCGCTCCTCGTGCTGCCGGGAGCAGCCCTGAGCACGCCGGTGCTCGGGAGGGCGCGGGGCAGAGCACGCTCTGCTCGCCAGCAGCGCTGGCACCAGGTGACTTGTTCAGAGGGGGACAAGGAGCCCGCGTCTTGCAGCCTGCAGGCTTTGCCTGAGCTGGCAGATGAGCTCACATCTTTAGGTTGCTGCTGAGGTCTTGCAGGAGCTGCTGGAGCTCGTGTCCCTGGGGCAGCATCGGCCCCACGCAGGCACGGGCCGTGGGGCTCTGCTTCCCTCGGGCTGCATTTCACCCAGCGCGTGTCGTTCTCCTGCTGGCCCCACGCAGCCTCCCGTTTCTGGGTTTTCCTTTGCGTTCCTAACGAGGCTGTCTCCACTAGATGCTCCTCTTGGCCAGGGAGACGAGGCACAGCCTCTCCTCAGGAGTTGTCTCTGCGTGTGCCGGAGGAATTCCTGCGTGCAGAGCCGTCCCTCCTGCACTGTTTTCCCTGAGGGCAGAAGGACAGGTCCCAGCCATGCTCCTGGTCTGGAATAATTTTCTGGAGCTTTCCGTTGGGAAGGCGCTGGACACAGCCCGAGGCAGCAGCACGAGCTGGGCACGTGGCTGCTGCAGGGCCAAGGCAGCGTAAATCCAATCTGGGATCACGTTGGTTCATCGCCAGCTGCTTTTTGATATTCATTAGCCACGTGTTATATACTGTAAATACATACTTGAGAAGTCAATATATATTTTTATAACCTCGAAACAAATGTAATATAAGATCATAAGGGACACTGTGTGCATTTCATGTTTGAGCGATAGTCAGACATCTCCAGGGAATCACCATTGGTTTGGAATAATAATAATAGATGGTAATAAAGATCTATTGACATTTTTGTTAATTTTGTATTTATTGAACCATGTTTGAAGATTGCAATAATGAGATACCTAAACACCTAAGTAAAAACAAACACTAATTCTGCCCTGGCTTGTCTGTGTGGGTTATTTCATGTGTTCTGACAAAAAGTACTGCTTCAGCAAGGGTGGCAGGTGCCAGGTAATGAATAGTTTAAGCAGCAGCAAGGAGTGGAATGATGCATTGCTTTATTAAATAGCACGGGAGCTTGTGCTCCTTCCGCAGCGGGGGCAGGAGCAGTGCAGTGGTGGTTTCTTGCTTCTGACATTTCCACAGGGAAAAAGAATTGCTTAATTAGTGCAGCGTGTGTGTTTTGAGGAGGGGGAGGCCCCACCCTGGCCCAGTGGGGACAGCTGGGGTCGGGGCTCTGGGGTCCCCCCGCTGCCCTGGGGAGCCCACGCGGTGCTGCTGTGCGCGGGATGCTGCTGAGCAGAGGGAAAACGCTGCCGAGTTCCTGTGCTCCAGGCACGCAATGAATGGCTTAATTGGGTAAAGGAAAGCAGTGTATGGCCAGCATGCTAAATGCAAACACTGCACAAATAATAATATTTAGAAATAATTCAGTGCGTCAAATTCAGCAGTTCCCATTCTTTCTCTTTTTCTTAGGCTGCTTCATGCCAAAGAGCATGTACAAAAGCCTCGTTTCAGTGTGCTGACAACAGTGACAGCTGCTCCGAAAAAGAAACTGAATGGGTGCTTAAACTGGGTGAAGTCTATTTGCCTTCTGTCGATCAATTAATTCAGCCAGCCTTCACTAGGAGCCTGGCCAGGGCTATAGTGGCACTATAAAGAAATAATTAGCAGGGTTATGGACAGTGAATCACAAACTGCAGCCAAGCAGAGGTATTTTTTGCTCAGACTTAACCTGCACTGTTGCCTCCTGGGCCCTGTGGGTGAGGTTTTCACCCTTTTTTCGGTGACTTTCCTGATGGGAACGGGGTCTCGCTGTGCTGCTGGGGCGGGGGCTGAATGCATCCAGCATGGGATGGGGACGTGCTGTGGGGTCGGAGGTGGGGCTGGGGGCTTGGGGATCTCCGTCACCCCGCTGGGGCTGGCTGCTTCCCCTCTGCCTCAGGAAGCAGCGTTCCCCAGCCCTCACATGCCAGGTTTTCTGGTTTATTGGGTCAAGCAGTTGCTCTGCGCAGTGTCAGCGTGTCCCTGCCTTATCTTTATACCCTACTACTCACCGCCTTACAACTGCCCCATTGCAGTGATGGACTGCATGGGCTGACGCTGAAGTTCCTGCTCCCATCTTCCCCCCATCCTCTGCTGATGGAGCTGACCAGGCTGTGAGCATTTTCTGCGCAACAGCCCCACGCAAACATCTCATGGTCTAATCTGGGTCCTTTGAGGTCTGAGGGGGAGTTTACAGCCTCAGCTGCAACTGTGTCTTGTATACGCAGCAATGCATGCATCAGCTTCTGCACATGCAGTGTCTTTGAGGAAGAAAACTAGCTCTGGAAAACATCTGGAAAATCATGTCCCAGCTCTCCAAGGACAGCAGCATTTGTCACCTTGGTGTCTGCATTTTGTCCCACCTCCCTTTGGGCCCCTCCATGCTCGTATGACGTCTCTCTGGGCACCAGCTGTGGGCAGGCTGGTGGCAAAGCAGCCTGAGGACGGGGCAGCTGCTGGTGGGCCATGAGTGCAGGAAGGGGATGGGCACGGGGAGAGTGATGCCCAGGGAATGTTAAAACGAGCCTGGTTCTGGAGGAAGAGCTACATTTCAATATGAACGACTGCTAATTATCAGGAAGAACCGCTGCCATCTATCATCATAATCAGTGATCTGCCACTTCAAGTGTCGCAGGGACGGATGCACCGTCCCTCCTCATATTAATCTCCCGCTGTCCTCCCACCTCTGCCCTCTGCAGAGCCACGGCCCCTCTCGGACTGGCACGACCCGGGCTCTGTGGTCAGAGCCTGGACCCTGCAAACGGAGTGGCCCTGAGGGAGCCCTGGGGGTGGCAGCAGCCAGCGCAGCGCTGGGAAACAGGGGCTGCAGGGATGCTCTGGGCATCCCACAGCTCTGGGCTTTGCCTTTAGCAGACAGAGGAACCTGCCTTCATCCTGCATTATTTCCAGCTCTTGTGCTGTCTTTTGCGAATTGCAGAAGTTGAAAATGCATTGGAGTTAACGTGTTAACCTCAGAGTCACTGGGGTCACGATGAGCAAGTTTAAGGGCGCGTTGTTAGGGTTGTGTGACCCCTGGCTGAACCGAGGCCAGGCTTGGCCGCGCAGCCTGGTGAGGGTGCCAGCAGCCGCCGAACCCTTCGCCGCCTTTTCGCTCCTTCCTGGCTGCTGGCATTAACGCCATCTGCCCAGCTGCAAGGGACGCCTGGAAGGCACAAGAGCCATTTAATTACACAATTATAAATGTGTTTGGCCTTTTTATCTCGCTGAGGTTGACAAGCACCTTCAGCATCAGACAAAGCGAAGCTGTTATCGCTCGGCGCAGGGGCTGCCGTCCTGGGCAGCAACCCGCAGCTGGCAGGCGTGAACAAAACAGAGGAGCGGGGCCGGGGGGGTGCAGGCGCGTCCCCAGGCTCCGCTGCACGGCCGCACCTCAGGGATCAGGGCCAGCCCTTTTCCTGCCTTGCCTTTTGCCGCATTCCAGCAATCTGCCACGTCACGAGCCCTGACAGCGGGAGCCCGCGGGCTGACAGGAGCCGTGCCCCTGGCGTGGCCTTTTCAGCTTTGTGTGGTGTCTGGAAGCAAAGCACCTGGCTGGGG
>VXAV01037117.1:0-11893 GCA_013399715.1 Alectura lathami | reverse complement strand
CTCGCGCTGCGGCAGCTCAGCCTCTTGCAGGCGCAGCAGCGCAGGATGCGGCACCAGCTCTGCGGCGCGTGGGTGCCAGGCACGCGGTGTGCCAAGGGGCTGCCCCGTCCCCGCCGAGCCGAAATCCCGGCCCTAGGCAGCAGCTGCTGCCTTTGCCTCCTCCCTCCCCCGCTCCCAACAAATCTCTTTTAAGGTCTACTGCTTGGCATCTGGGAGCTGTAGTTGTTTTTGTTCCCCCCTCTTCCTTCTTTTAATTTGAGAAACATTAACAAACCCTTCCGTCGGCATCATGGCTTATATAAGGGAATGTGTGACAGAAACTGTTCCCTGGAACAGAATGTTATACATATGCTAATTAGCGCTTATTAAATCCGCTCCCTGGGAGATGCAGCCCCAGCCTCACGTGTGCCTGCACCTCACCAGAGCCGGAGCCTTGCCCTGCGTTTTGCTCTCGGGACAGGCACTGCATCGCACCTGGTGCCACCCTGCCGCTGCCGGGTCCCCAGCGCCTGACGCTCCCCCAGGGCCAGCAGAAGGGCGTCAGCACCAGCTCGCTGCCCGCTGAGATTCGTTGCTCCTCTGCTGCGGCCGCGCAGGGTCAGGAGCAACTGCCCGCTGGCCTTGCTTCCTCTGCGCTCAGCATCAGAACATCTCCGGTTATTATGCTGGAGCATTCCCAAACAAACACTGTATATTGCAGGAATAAATCAAGTTAAATATTAGCTTTTTGTGCGCACACATGAAAAAAAACAGTCTACCTTCCAGAGAGTGAGCTGGCAGATGAAAGTCCCCACTGTGCCAGGCAGCAGGGTTTATGGGATGGAGGCTTAGCTCGGGTTTTCTCTGCTCTCTGGAAGACCAGGCCGGCGCTGGGCTGCGTGTGTGGCTCCTGCAGGTGTCCCTGTCCCCAGCCACCCTGGGGCTGGCAGTGGGTCCCCCCAGCTTGGCAGGGGGATGGGAGATGTTCCCGGCTGAGGAATGCGGCGCTTGGCACAGCCCGCCCCGGTTTTGCTTTGCTGTAGTATAAATAGGAGTTAGATTCTGTGGCTTGCTCATATTTTTGCAGCTAATCAATCTGTTGTGCTGTCAGGCTGTCGGTCTTTTCTGGGGGTTTTAGGGTGTTCTTCTGATAGTTTTGCCTCTGCAGTTATGGATTAGAGTGCAGTGAGAGACAATTTTTGTGTCACTCTGTGTGGTGCTCTCCTGCCCCAGTATGGAACGTGGCTAAGGCCAGCAGCCTGGGCATGTGGGCAGAGCAGGGGCCAGGACTTGGTCTCTGCCTTGCAGTGGTGCTGCAGCTCCTGGGCACCTGCTGTAGTGAGCTTTGCTCATGTGCCTGCTGCTAAGCAAACCCGTGCATCCTGCAGAGCATTGCTCGAGGCGTTAGCAAACTGCGGTGGGCGAGCTCACTCGTCCTAATCTTTTTGTGTTTACGGTGCAATGGGTACAAATCTGCACTGTCATAAGCGGTGTTGCTGAAGCCTGCTCATCGGTGGCTGTCCTTCTCCTGAGACTTCAGCTGTATCCGTGCCACAGTCACCATAGGAACCACGATGCCAGCACGTTGCAGCCAGCTCGGTGCACCACGGCCTCGTGCAGCACGGTGCAGGCTGCCGGACCTGTGCTGTGCTGGCACCGCAGCACGGAGCAGCCGCAGGGCCCGGGGGGCTGGCACCACCTGCAGGCCCTGCTGCCCCTCTGCTGCTTAGGGAGCAGCCCAGTTCTGCTGCTGCTCAGGCAGGCTTTGTGCTTTTCGTCCAGAAGGTATCCCCAACACGCTGTAGAGCAGTGCCTTCTGCATGTGCAAATGCATAGCGGTAACAGCATCCCAAACAGCATCAGTCTCAATTTACACCCCTGTAGCTGCTCCCTCCGCCAGCCCAGATGTGAGAAAGCAATACAGCAACGCGGTGCTCTGCATCCCTCTTGCATGCACGCAGACACGCTTGCACTTGTCCTCTGGGTGCCTCCACTCTGCATGCCGTGCAGCTGATCGCTGGCAGCTGCAAGGAGCCCTTCTGCACTGTCTGTGTCAGGAGGGCAGGGCTGGCTGGGGCTCGGCGCTGCTCCATCGTTGGAAAGCTGCCACATGAAACATTCACAGCATGTATAAGCCCTCGAGCAGATTTTTGCATTAACTCAGCGCACCGGCAGAGCTCTGGCTCTTGCCCTGGGGTGGGAGCCGCGTCCCAGTCGCGTGGGGACATCGCAGTGTCACCCAGCGCCCTGCTGGGGGCTTGTGCACAGCTCAGCTCCCCACAGTGCTATTTGCTGCTGCCAAATCCCGTTCTCCGGCAGCTGATTTTATCCATACATTTGGTCTATTTGCACCTCCAGGGAGCTTTCCTGGTGTGCTCATCCCCAAACGTGCTCTGTTACCAACAACAACGCACCCTCCCCTGAGAGTCTCCAAGCAAAATGTGTTGGAAGGAACCAGGATGCTCTCCCAGCCCCTCTGTGTGCTGCGGTCTCTCTGCTTCCCAAGTGGGCTCCCCCAGCCCCACGATCCGTCCCTGCAGATGCCAGGTTCAGGGGGTCCCTGCTTTATTTGCTTTTTCTCTGAGGGGGTTGTGGACAGCAAGGTGCATCCACACACTGATGACACTTCACGTGATCTGCTTACTTCCACATAAATCTTCATTTTCTCTCTAACTGTCCTTGGAGGGGCTGCTTCTCTCCTTCACCAGCTTTGAGCCGCCAGAGCCCACCTGCCTTTAGCGCTCAGAAATCAGCCCCGTTTTGCAGCACCTGGGCACAGTATCCCGTAAATCTCAACTCACATAAAAATGGTGAAGTTAACCGGAGGCGAAGAACTAAAGCTGTTCGGTTTGTTCAGAACTGCAAGAGAGGGCAGAGGAGTGAGGCTGAGGCATGGCACTGGGGTCTGCTGGCGTGGCACCTGCCTGCTCCTGGCTTGGTGCGGGGACCTGGCAGCGCCTGCAAGCCGCGCGGTGCCTTGGTCAGCTCAGGCTGCTGCGAGGCCCCCCAGGAGCTGGGAGCAGGGAGAATCAAGCACTGCCCTGGTCCTGGCCCCTGCGCCTTGCTGGGAGCAGCACAGCAGCATCACTCTGGTGCTTGTGCCACGTGCTGCAGAATCTCAGCTTCCTTTGGGCATCAACGGGTGAATAAATCCGTTGCTGGAGTCGCTGCCACGCGGTCAGGCTGCCTTTCAGCGCTGCAGATGGACGGGGACGGCGCGTGTTCGCTGCAGTCCTGTGCCCCGCTGGTGGCAGTGTGAATGTCAGCGGCTTTTCCAAAGCGCTTGGCACTCGGGAGCCCCGATGCCTTCCTCAGCTAATCCTGGCAGCAGCGCGCCAAGGGCAGGCAGCCTGGTGCTGAGCCCGGGGGCCGCGTGCCTCCAGACAGCGCTCCTCCAGCGCGGCTTCGGTTTGGCTCCTGCAGGGGAACGCTCAGCCCTCAGCCCTGCGGGTCCCCAAGGCCTGCAGTGCCCCTGAGGGACGCGATGGCAGGAGCTGGCCCCGCTGCGGGGGGACACGAGGCCAGGGGGAGCGCAGTGCTGCTCCCCTGGGCTGTTCCCTGCAAATCCACCTGAGATGAAACGCATCTTGCTGCCACCCCCTTGAGTTCTCGTCGTTTATTTTCACAACATCCCGACCGCTGCTCCTGGGGGAGAGCAGCAGAGCCTCCCCAACGTGGAGCAATTCATTAGCGCTTAGCGCTCAGACCGAACGTGGGGAGAGGCAGTGGGGAGCAGCGTGTGCTCCCCCAGTGCTGTGGCCCTGCCGGCAGCTGGAGGAGCAGCTTCAGCTGGCAGAGCAGCTGGGGATCCTCGCTGGGCAGAAGTGATTAACGAGAGAAATTTGCACCGGCAGAAGCAGCGCGTCCCGCTTATTGCAGTAAATAAATCTGCAAATGGGGGAGAACGGCTTGGAACGTGAGGCTGAATGGATTCTTCTGCGCGAGAGGGGGCTTTGGCTGGGCGATGGCTGGCTCACGGTGGGGTTCTGAGCACTGTGCAGGGTGCGTGCGAGGTGAGAGAAAGTCCTGCTGGGTTTGGCATGCTGCTGGCCATGCACTGACTCCGTTCCACCGCGTGTTTTTGCCGCTTCGTGGTTCCATGGGCTCTGTGCTCGTGCTCTTGATGCTTTCCCAGCGGTGCTGCTGGCACCCAAGGGTTGGCTTCCCCCAGGGGACTGGGCAGCGAGGATATCAGCGTGTTGCTTGTTGGACTGAGGGTTCCCAGTACTTCTGGGAACATCGCTAGGAGCTTTCTGCACCATTTGGCACCCGAATCTCTTTTCAGGATTGCAATGGGAGCTGCAGAATAACAACCAGGCCGTGTGGTTATAACCACTGGTGGCGGCAGGCGAGAAACAAGGCAGGCACATGTTCACCTGCTTCCGCGTGTCCTCTGCCCCGTGCAGGTGATGCTGGCCGAGAGGAAGGGCACGGACGAGCTCTATGCCGTGAAGATCCTGAAGAAGGATGTGGTTATCCAGGATGACGACGTGGAGTGCACGATGGTCGAGAAGCGGGTGCTGGCGCTCTCCGGGAAGCCCCCGTTCCTGACCCAGCTCCACTCCTGCTTCCAGACGATGGTGAGTGCCCACGGGGCCGAGCTACTCGGCGTGCCGTGGCCGGGGCAGGGTCCCTGAGCCCTGTGCACCGTGCACAGCGGGCTTGGTTCCCTTGGCTTCACTCTCTGCTGGCGGGCAGAAACTCTCTTCTAGAGGCTCAGCGTTACCCAGGGTTGATGCCTTCCGTGGCCGCTGCTTTTTTATGGATTTTAGCTTGTCTAAAGCATGCCTTTGCTTTTATTTGTGTTTCTTTTCTGGATATATGTCATTATGCTTCCAAAAGCGTGCATTATGCCCCTTGGCTACCCCATAACTTGTCAGGTTTGCTTGCAGAAATGCCTCTGTGAACAAAATGTTTGTTTGCACACGTGAGGCTGCAGTGGGGAGGATCTGCACCCTCAAGATTTTTCATCAGGCAGCGTTGATTGCGTTGACGTGGTTTTCTGGCCCTCCAGGAGGCCCTGTGCCTGTGGCTGGGGTCAGGATTCAGTAGCAGAATGCTGGGCTTTATCTCAAAATCCATCCTTGTGACCAAAAATGAGAACAGAGGGTGCAAACTGACAGAAAACACAGGAAATTCAGTTTGAAATGAGTGTGCTGTTGAGTCTGTACAAACCAGAAGTGGGGATGGGATGTGGGGAGGGGGCCCTTGAGGCCATCTCTGGGCAGCCATTGAGCAACCTGTGAATGAAAACACCCAGGAGCAGGGACAGGGACAGGGACAGCAACCAGTGCAGCCCCACGGAACGGCGACAATGCTGCCCGGGAGGATTACGCGTTACTGTTATCCCAGAGATTTCGTTTACTGAACACACTCAGCGTATTTAAAGAGTGCGGACTGGCTTTGCAGCACAGTAATGGAAATGTGGCAGGGGAGGCTATTTCACACAGCATCTCCGTGGCATCTGAAGTGAGGCAGTGCGGGATTACTGCTGGCAGGCCTGTAGCGGCTCAGCAGTGATCGTATTTGTAATGTAATCAAAGCGTACAGCAGGGTGTGGACCGGGTGCTGCCGCTGAGCGCTTGCATTGCGGGGAGCACAGTCCGCAGCGTCTCCCCAGCCCAGGCCGCTCAGCTGGCGGCCGAGGAAGAGCCCAAGCTCCACGATGTGCAGGAGTGGAGAGGAGCCCCGGGAGGGGACACGTGTGCCAGCTCCCTGCAGCTCTCAGGGTGTCCCGTGCCTGCACCTCGCTGCTGCTCCGGGCTCGCAGCGCCGTCCCCTCCCACGGCAGCAGCCGGCATGGATCCGCGTGTCCCCGCTGCAGCCCGTGGGCTGGCCACCATCTGGCTGCTTTGCTCGGGAGGATTTTTCCCTGAGGCAGCAGCATTCTCTTCGCCACCCAAATGGGGAAAGCTTGAATCCTGCTTTTAGGGCTCAGCTGGCTGTTTCGAGAGACCGTCTTCTTACTGTTCTTCCTTCTTGAAGCTGACAATATATTTAGGAAGCAGCTGCAGACAAGCACAGCGTGGCTCTGCCTTGCGGTGGGGGTCACCGGGGACTGGCATGGCCGTGGCTGCTGGAGGTGACTTCTCCCAGCCCACGCGCTCCTGCTGCGCCCGCCGGCTGCTGCATGAGGGCTGTTGGGGTTGGCAGAGGCACACACAGGGGGGTGCAGGCCAAAATGCCCCATCATCTGAGAAACTGAAATCACTTTTCTGTCCCCTCAGTGCTTCGTGTTTTACGCAGCCCAGCTGCCCCTGAGGTGCTGAACTTAATTGTCAGTGAGTGCCCAGTGAGTGGCCATGGTGCTGAGCCCTGCAGGACCCCCTTGCCCATTATCAGGCTACATATCTTCTGGGCTCCTCATCCTCAGTGTCCTAAGTGCAGGGCAAGGTGTATTTAAGGAGGGAATGAAGAACAGGAATTATTCTGAATTATTGTGTAACACCATGAACCTGAAGCTCTCCCAGCCCTTGTGCCCTTGCTCCGCGGTGCCTGCAAGGGGTGCCGGGGCCGCACTGCCCACCGATGTCTTTGAGCTCCATCCCCATGTGCACGGGTCCCAGAAGGCTGCAGGAGGTTGTTGTGGTAGCAGGGGGGCTCAGCCCTGATGCTGCGCAGCGCTCTGCTGTTCTCATCCGTAACTGACGTGCACACGTTGGACACAGATGTCTGCCAGCAGGGGGGATCCACCTGATGTCCTTCTGTGCCCAGCTGCTCCTTGCACTCCGGTGGCCCGAAGCCATCACTTTTCCCTCCCCTGGAAACACTCTGAGCTTGTGGTAGGGGGAAGCTGGCGTGTTTGGGTTGGTGGCTTTGGCAGCCTTGTAATTCTTTTCACAACCATTTCCCATTTTAAAAAAGGAGCCATGAAACGCCCAAGTGAGATGCTCAGGGTCAGGGTAACGGTGGCCTGGGTGCAGCTCCCGCCTGCCCAAACCGCCTGAGCCTCCTGGCACTGCCAGGGCTCGGGCTGGAGCTTCCTTCACGATGCTGCAGGGTAGGGTGCGGCTGCTCCTCGTTTATTCAGCCACAGTTCTAAGCTTTGTGGGAATACTCGGGTCTTGTTTCTTGTCTTGCTGCTCTCCTTGGCGTTTTGCTTATGGCCCACACTTGCCAAATTTCTAGCGGTGTTTAAGGACTGGGCTTACGTCCAGCAAGACTAACGTTAGCAATGAGCGCAGGAGCCATGCTGCGTGCTCTGCTGGGGGAGCAGGCAGCACCCCACTGCTGCGCGGGGCAGGGCACGCAGCGAGCCCAAGGGGCCCTGCAAAGCCTTGCCTTGCACTGGGGATGGTGGGTTGCAGAGAAAAGCACGTTTTTTGGGAAGAGAAAAGGAATTTGTCAGGTCTTTACCTACACGGCTGCCCCAGTGTGAAGGGGGGTGTGCTTTAACACCAGCAGGGATCTGGCTCAGCAAACACCCTGTGGCATGGGTTCAGTGGAGAATGAGAGCATATTTGTTAATGGGAACGAAGCATCTCCATTGCAGGAATTCCTCCACGTGCCATCAGATATACCAACAAAGGTGCATGAGGGTCAAGTCCAGCGCCCTGGGAAGGAGTCACTGCTTCTGCCTCCAGGCTCCGTGTGAGCAGGAGCCCCACCTGCACCCCCTGGGGAGGGCAGTAATGATCATTGTACTGCCGTGAAAAATTGGAGCTGTCGCTTTCTTGTTATTTGTGACCTCTGCAGATTCTGTGCTCTGATAATTCTGCTGCTAATTGTTTGCTTTTTCCTTTAGGATCGCTTGTATTTTGTGATGGAATACGTGAATGGTGGGGACCTAATGTACCAGATCCAGCAGGTCGGGAGGTTTAAAGAGCCCCACGCTGTGTAAGTTCAGTAGCCCTAGTTTGGTGCCTGCAGGGTGGGTGTTTGATGTACTTCTGCCCTATCTCTGTAGAAGAGTCCAAGGCGCAGGCTTTTGTGGTGCAAATCCTGAGCAGAAAGGGAGGGGAAAGGGTGGGCAGCAGGAATGGGAAGATACAAGATAATTCCTTGCCTGGTGCTAAGGGTGCTGGTGCCTGCAGCTCTACTTTGGGACGCACTGCACTCATAAGCGACTCACGCAGTGAGCAGAGCCCAGGTGGGTTTGCAGCAGCGTGGTGCACAGGGGCACCCTATAGCCCCAGCACAGTCCTGAGACCCAGAATATTCTTGAAAGCAGCCAGCAGCAGAGCTTGTCATCCCCTCCCTGCCCAGGATGACAGATAACTTTTCAAGCTGCATTGCCAGCACACAGCAACACACAGCTATAGATCGCAGTGCTCTCTTAATGGGAATTTGTGTAACGAGAAGTGACAGCCCCCTGCTAGCCCACAGCAGCCTGACCGCGTCCCTGCCCGGCGCGGGGCGGGCTGTGCCGTCCTCACGCGGTGCCTGCCTGGTGCTCTCATGTTGTGGCTGCCCAGTGTGCTGCTTGTAGCGCAATTGGGTTTGAAAGGTTTTCTTTTTGATTCATCTCCTTTAATTATCCATCTTCCTTTTAAATCTTTCGTTTCAGATTCTACGCTGCAGAAATAGCCATTGGCCTCTTCTTCCTGCAGAGCAAAGGCATCATCTACCGGTAGGTGAGCGAGGCCCCGTCCTCTGCTCCCCAGGGAGCACCCGCGGGGACGGAGCAGCGCTGGGCTCAGGCGCTAAACCTTCCTTTCCATTCCCAATACGATGTACAGCACCCAGGGTCAGCTGGGTGATGCCAGCGTGGGGCCGTGCCCTGGGGCTGCTGGTGTAGCGCTGGAACTTGAGTGCTGCTGCACTGCCCTGCTCGGAGCCCTCCCAGCACCCCCGGGGTGGGGCAGAGCATCCTGATGAGTGCCAGGCAGCGCTGCTGCTCTGCGAGGGGAGCGCCAGCTGCGTGCTGAGGCTGTGTTGCTGAGGCTGTTCCAAAGATGAAAGAAGTGGAGCAAAGCTGACGCGAGGGATGGGCTTTGCCATCAGCTGCTGCAGAGAGATTCTAGGTCTGCAGTCCCCAGTGCCCCTCTCCTCCTCCAAAGCCGAGCGCAGGCTCGTGTTCAGCTGTCTTCGGCCCATCAGGGTTGTAGGCGCTGTCTAGAAAAAAAACTGCCATAGATAACAGCAAGAAGTTGTAAACTGTGCTGTTCTTCTTATTGCTGTTCCTGCTGTTGTGCTCTCAGTTAACCAAACAAAGCTGAAGTAGCCAGCGTTGGTGCTGCCCCACAGGTGCGCGGTCCTGGCTTTAACGCAGCCCTCGGAGACAGGGCTGCAGACACGCTGCAGCGCTGGAGAGCTCTGAGTGTTGCCTCAGCACAGAACGTGCACAAGCCGGACACGGCACAGACCGCAGCAGCGTGCGGCGGATGCACGGCTGCTGATGTGCAAATGGTGCCCTAAATTCTGCGTGTCTGCTGCAAAGCTGCCGCCAGCCCGGGGTTCCCGTCCCAGCGGGACTGGTCAGTGCTGGGAACTGGGTCAGGGACCTCGCTGCTGGCAGCATGCTCAGCTTGCGCTGACGAGCAGAGCTCTGGCAGGGAGGTATAGCTCGCACAAATGGTCTGTGGATGAGGGTCAGAGAGAAGCTGTTCATCTGGATTTTTGTGGGGGAAAAAAGCATGGGTGATGCAGGGAAATTTGCTGAGTAGGTGCGTGCTTTGTTGCTGCTGAGGCTTAAACAGACTTTGATTTTCCATAGGTGCAGAACAAGATCTATTAAATCTGTCTCCCTGCCATATAGGAGTATTTTCTGTCATACACTTAAAAACGATTTGCCCAGCACAATGTTCCCATGGGTTAAAAGTAAAATAACACAGTAAAATAAAAAAGTTAAACAAACACTTCATCCCGACAGCCCTGGCTGGTCTGTGCTCATTCCCCAGACACGATCCTGGGCGTGAGGCCACGGCGTGCTCCCAGCAGGGCACGTGGAGCCAGGAGGCCGCTGCTTCGCCGCGTGGCTTTGCTCGTGGTCTCTATGTGACCGCTGTACTCTGACTCCGCAGCGACCTGAAGCTGGACAACGTGATGCTGGACAGCGAGGGGCACATCAAGATCGCAGACTTCGGCATGTGCAAGGAGAACATCTGGGACGGGGTGACCACCAAGACCTTCTGCGGCACCCCTGACTACATCGCGCCCGAGGTAGGGGACAGCGGGGCGCTGCGGGGCGGGGGGTGGGATGGGCCGTGGGAGGTGGAAATGCCGGGGTCCCCCCTGCGGCTGCCCGCAGGAAGGGCTGCATGTGATGAGCACAGGCTCCGTGTCTGCTGCTGAGGGCACCCCGCGGTTGCTGGGCGTTGGGAGGGCGTGTGGGATGGACCCACGTGGGACGCTCGGTGAGGTGCTGCATAGGTGCAAGGGGCTGTCAGATCTGTGAAATGCAGGTAGGCAACTACTCCTAGAAGCCTGTTCCCTTAAAATAAAAATATCCTTCCAAAATCTCCTCATTCTGCTGAATTTTCAATGATGAGATTAATATTTATTCATTTAAATAATTTAGAGACAGAGGCTCTCTCTGCTAGGACAGAGCCAGGTGCACTTGTGTGCTGAACTACCCTGCTGCAGCCAGAGGGGTTTTTCATTACGGATTCCAAGGTGCATCGCATATCCTTGTCCCACCAAGATTAATACTGGTGTCCTGTGGCCACGTAGCTCTGTTGCTGCGTGATTAATACTCTCTCAAAGCAGGACAAATGACCGGTTCTCTTGGTATTTGGCTGCGCATTATCACTTACACTCTAATTTTCTTCTGCTTGCTCTAATATTTTTTTTCCAAAAGAAAAACAGAAAATGGGAAATTAGGGTGCAAGTCACTGCAGTACTCAGGAATCACATCAGAGCCTGCCGTCAGCAGGTCTCAGAAGGGTGAACGTACACGTGGGGGTGCCGAGTGCCATCGAGGTCTGCCAGGTGGCAGCCAGAGCATCCACGGCGCCCAGCCCACGTTCTGCTGGCTGCGCGTCCTGCGGGGGCTGAGCTGTTCTGCCCAGGGTGGGGATGCCCTGGGGTCACCCAACCCATTTTTGTGTTTTTCTGCTCCAAGATGCAGCAGCAGGGGCAGGCAGAGCTGCGTGTGGCCTCTGCCTTTGGGCTTTGCCCCTCCCTGGCGTGGCTGCTGAGCTCCGTTTTCAGGATCAGAGGTTCCTCTCCAACCCCTACGGTTCTGTGATTCCGTGGTTGCTTTCTCCAGGGATTTCTTCCAAGCGCTGCTGTCCCTTAAGGGCCTTTCTGTCTGCGCAGCTCACAGCTGCCTGTCCCAGAGTGCTCGTAAGCCCTCTGAAACGCAAGTGAGAGGACCTTGCGGGGCTCTCAGTGGAGGAATTTCGGAGCAGATGCTCAAGGTCTGACCCCAGCAGGGCACAGGCCAGGCCGAGTGAATATTCTGATTTTCTTTCTAATACTCAGTGCACAGCTGAGGACTGATTTTCCTTAAAGTTCCTGGACCCTTTGCCTATTGAATTTTCTGTTTATAGTTGCAGTTTCACACCGTTTTGGAGAATTGAGTCTCGGTAAATGACTTGTCCTTTTGACCTGGACTACAGCTTGAAATTAGTTTGCGCTGCGCCAACAGGTTAAAAATGGAAGCGTAATCCTGCTGTTTGTGTTGTTTTCAGATAATTGCTTATCAGCCCTATGGGAAGTCAGTGGACTGGTGGGCATTTGGAGTCCTGCTCTATGAAATGTTAGCTGGCCAGGTAATTGAATTTTAATTGATTCCTGCAGGGAGGTGCTAAGTTCCACAGTGAGCACACGCTGCCGTGTGATTTGTGTTGTCACTGGGAAGCGGCGGGGGCTCCGCTCGGCGTGGGAGATGGAGCCGTGGCTTGTGGGATGGGACAGGCGATGGGATGGGGGACAGGGGACAGGGGCTGCGCTCCTGGCCACACGTTGCAGGGGTGAGTGGGAGCTCCAGGACACTGGCCCAGGCTGCCCAGAGCAGCTGGGGGTGCCCCAT
>VXAV01037116.1:0-11057 GCA_013399715.1 Alectura lathami | reverse complement strand
CGGGGGGGGGGGGGGGAAGCCTCCCCCACCCTAAGAAGGGCTTTTGTCCCTGCTCCACTTACTCAAATCGCACTGCAGCTTCAGCAAGGAATTTTTTGTCAAACAGCCAGCGGAAAAACACATCCAAGCTGTGGGGGAAGGGGGTAGGAAGAAAAGAGGAATGGTCAAAAGCAGCAGTATACAGACATAGACATGCAAATATATGGAAACTGCTCTAAAAAGACCCGAAGCTCCGACCACAGACCTCATTGTTCCTTCCTGGGACATGTCATTGGCAATTATGTAAATCAGACACTGGGAAAGAAACAGCACAGCATCCAAAAAGGGATGTAAGGCTTCCAATTCTCATGCACGTTCCTCTCCCTCTGCCCTGACCCTGTCACTTTTCCTCTCCCTCCGTTTGGGTGAAACAGCCATGCAAGGAGTAGGTGACTGACTACAGGAGAAACTACTCAGGCATCCCATAACCTCAAGCACAGAGGTGAGAGAAACAAATCTTATTTTCCCCCAGTCTCGCATTGTTTTGATATAAAATTGTGCAATCCTCTGGCACCTCTTGAACCACAACTTCGGTGGACTACAGAGCTCCACACACTACAGTGGGATGGATTCTGTCCTCAGAAGGAAGCAAGACCTGTTTATTGGTGTATAGCTGAAATACAAACCCTCTGAGAGAGTTCATCTGCTGAGGTCACAAGGTTATAAGCAACAAGACATTTTAAATCTGTCTGGAAAACCCTGCTGTAGTCACCCACTGGTACAGAGGGCAATTTTTCTGCCTCTGTTAGAAGACCCCTGTCCATGCCCAGGAACTGCCCGATTTAGCCACTGAGGGGCTGCATCCTAGGTTTAAGGGGTGCAGATTGTTCACCCTACAATGCATAAGTAAGTCCCTGTCAGTAGATTTCCCTCCATCCTCCTTCCACCCCCAAGTTTCCCTCTCCTCTCTCAGTTTCCCTGCTTTGCCCTTATTCAGTGCTGAAATCCCACGCTGACATCTGGCAGCTGGTGCCTCACTGTCACAGGGCATTTCTATAGCCTCTGCAGGAAGACCTGGGGCTCGTGTCCAGCAGGATTAGCATTTCTGTCCCCTACAAAATGGGAGACCACCCAGCCAAGCAGCACAACCTACTACTCAGTTCTGGCTGAAGTGGGGGTTCCAAGTTTTGTGTAGAAATGAGTGCACACACAGCACAGAAGTGTCTCCACCAGCAGGCCTCAGACAGACTTTTCCTGTGCATCCGTTGACCATCTCAGTTCCTGTTGCCTTGCTAATAACACTAACACTAGTAACACTGACATGCGCCTGTACAATCATTCAACAAGTTCCTAAGGACCCAGCCAGGTGTGACAAGGCCTGGCCCACCAACCAGAACTAAATGCCACCTCCCCAAGGGGAGGGTGGCCAGGGCACTTGTGCCACAGGAGAACCACCAGAGGTGCATCTCAACGCTCCCCATGCTTCAGGTCTGCACGCCTGCTTGCCCTTCCCTCTGCACTTACCTGCTCAGGCCCAGCGAGGGCAGCAGCAAGACCATGAAGATGAGAAAGGTGTAACACTTGTGCATGGTGGTCCTGTTCTCTCCAGACCTGAGGGCAGCGAGGAGGCTGTTAGCATTGTCACCCCACCAGCACGGGAGGCTGAGCAGAGAGATGCCCCCACGCAGCAGGGATGGCGAAGCAAGCCCCATGTGTGTGCCCTGCCTGGCCAAAAAGGGAGGGGGCTACTGTGGGGGGCTGACAGAGGCAACAATGAGAGAAAGCTGAAGGCAGGTGGATGCTTTTTTGGGAATATGCTAGCTTCAGTAATCTGCAGCTGCCTGAAATGCCAGCTGAAAGAGCTTATGTTCTCACACATGGTGGGGCCCTGAAGGCTGGAGGACAGCGCTGCCTAGCAGCCTGGGGTCCCACCGCACAGCTGGGGTGGTCTTCTGCATAAGTGTACAGAAACACTATCATAGATGGTTTCACTGAAAAGGGTCTGTAAGGGTGATCTGTTCCAGGAGGGATTCATCTCTCCTGCTCCCAACAGACAGCTCAAACTGCTGACAGGCTTCCCTTGTATACCCCACATGCCTGCTCCAGGTATTGCCACCCTTTTCATCATACAGGGCTTCCCAGTGTCTAGCCCCAGTCTCAGCCTTGCCTCTACTGGTACATGAACATGCCCCTTCCCTCCAGCATGTCTGAGGTCTGTTCCTGTGCCCCATTTCCTTCCCCTTCCCTCCACAGCCCTTGTATCTTCTCGTCTGATCTTTAGAGGACTCTCTGCAATGATCTCTGCAGTCCTCAGAGCCAGTGACAGCCTCCTCACCAGTCGCTGCCACACAGAGCAGGAAACAAAGCTTCACACATCCCGCAGGGCATGCACCTTACAAACAGCACGCTTGCTGGTGCTCTGCACCTCAAATACATTCCCTACCCATGGCAGCAAAGACAATTTTCTCTTAGAAAAGCTGTGACTTACACATGAGTACAAACACACCACACCTGCCTGCTCTCTTTAGCCAAAACTTCCCTTGCTACTACGACTTCTCATAGTCATTGGCCCCAACCCCTCCCAGCTTTTCTCCTCTTGCAGAGGCACACTGAGATCTGCTCAACCAACCCCATGCTGCACAAGACGCAGCTAAGGGCTGGCAGAACAGCTGTCCAGGCCAGACCCCAAGGTGACCAAGAGGTGCCACGTGACACCACACTTGGAGTGGAGGACAGAAACCCAAGCAAGAGGAATCAGCTGCAGCTTTGCATTGGTGAGAAGCATCAAGATGCCAGGCAGCAGGCTGGCACGGCCAGGAGCAGGCACTGGCTCTCCTTACCTGGTCCAGTGTGCTTCGAAGAAGGCAGAGTAATACACAATGGTGGGCAGCAGAGCCGAGAAGCACCACAGCAGCAGGGTTGGGAAGAATTGAGTGATGATGGGGTTCTGCAACAAGGCAGAGAAGACACCACGTGTCACACGATGTGGCAGCTCTTGTCCCACCACAGGCGCTGCCTACAGTGATACTGAGTCCCCAGCACTGCAGCTGTCACTGCAGCCTGGCCAGGTTCAGCACCCCTCTCCTGAAGGCTGAGGGTCACATGACAGGGCGTGTCACTCTCCTGGAGGACCCATCCCTTGCTCCCATGATGACCTAGGGACCTGGGGCATGCTGACAATCTCTCTTGCCACCCACTCCCTTGCAGAGGATGCTGTGCCTCGAAGTGGCTGCAGCGCTATTCCAACCTGCACCCCTCCCTGAAGGCCTTACGTTGAGGTACTCCACAGGCTTGGTGACATTGAACTTGTCCATAGTAGTGATGATGATTGCGGGCGTGGTGAGGAAGAAGAGGAGGATGAAGAGGACCACATTGATCACCAGGCAGCGGATCCACCAGATGAAGCCCCGGATAGACAGGTGTTCCCTGGATGTGTGGGGGAAAGAGGGCATCATAAACAGCCACGCTGAGCCTCACATTCACAATACAGCCCAGACTGCATGAGCAGGGCTTGGGGAATGAACCCAAGGCTTTCCTGCTCCAAGTTGGATCAGACCTCTAGCTCAACCTTCAGCAAGAACACCACCCTCAGTTATCAGAGTGTGAGGGTGCACCCCTTTCCCACCAACAGGCACCCACTGAGCCCCACAGCTGCTCACCAGTAGATGTTCTGTGGGTCAGGGGCATAGCTGACAGTCCAGTTGGAAACATGCAGGGACTCGCTGCAGGAGGAGGCCCTGGGCTCCCCGCGGCACGCGCAGCCCTGGCACTTGCAGGCATTGAAGTCTTTGAGGATTCTGGAGAAGAAGGGAACAAGGGAGATGCTGACACGGAGGGTTAGCGGGGACAAGCAGGGGTGGAAGTCTTGGGGCTGGGATTTCTGATCCAAAGGAGAGCTGTGAGATGTCACCTTCCTGGGAAGGATAGGACCTCTTGCAGCACTCACATGGCTGTGATGGTCTCGTTGTGGAAGGTGACAAAGGCCATCCCCAGAGGCTTCTCATTCACTTTCTCCTTCTCCCGCTTGTAGTCATCTTTGAGCTTCTCCTCCAGCTTGGTGTAGTACTCGATGGCTTCCACCTGGGCAGAGGGACAGGCGTCAGAGCAGAGATCTGGGGACCTCACCCCTTAGCGCCACCACAGCAGCACTGTGGGGAGATGGCAGGTGGTCAGGCCAACCTAGACCAGGCTGTGGTGCAGCAGCTCTGCAACTGAGGGCCAGGGGAGCCACAACACACTCCTGTCCCAGGACTGGGTGGCTGGCGGGACCCCAGTGCACTGCAAGTCAGCATGGGCAGCACAGGGACCCAATGCCCACAGTACCCCTCTGCCCAGTGCCTCCAGCTCTCCCCACACCTCCTCACAGCCCCTGATGACACAGCAGCACAGGTGGCCACAGGGCTTGGGGTTGATCATTGACGGGGTGTTCTCCTTGCTCTGCAGGTTGGTGAAATAGATTCGCCCACGCTCAGCTTTCTTCCTGAAGCAGGAACAAGGGAAGAAAAAGAAAGAAGGTGGCTCAGCAAAGTGTCTATAGTACCATATTTGAGAAAGCAGCAGCTGGGAAGAGCTCAGCCCCCACCTCCTGTGCACCCCACCCCAGCCCTGCCCTCTCCCCCCAGCCCAGGGCTGGTTACCTCTCTGCATCGAGGAACATGAGACGGGCCACATCGTAGCAGGGCCGCGCCTCCAGCACGGTGCAGTTGGCATAGGCCTCTCTGCGGACAGAAAACAGCAGGTCATCACAGCAAGCAACGATGCTGTACCTCAGGCAAACCCCACACATCCAGGTCTTCCTGGAGCTGAGCATAAGCAAAAGCTTGCTGGGCAACAGGACAGCCTGCAGGCTCTGTTCCTTATAGCTAGGGCAATAGGCTCTGGCATGAACAAGCTCTTCGGACTGGTGCCCTGGGGCAGGCAGGCACCCCTCCAATCCCACATCCCCTCTTTGCCTTCAGGGGCCTAGGGCTTGGGGTTGCCAAGGGGCAGAAGGGTTCCCAAAGAGTTCAAAGCATTTCTAATTTCCCTGTGGTGCTTCTAAGCGCTGCCCTCACAGTTTTCACTCAGGTCCTGGTGGAAGAGGGCTTTGTTGTTGCTTTGATTTCAGTTAAAAAGAAAAATACTCTTCTACAAAGACCATGATCAACACAGAAGCAGGGGCAGAGTATCTCACAGTCATTGCTGGAGTGCCTCCTGCCTGCATCTCATCTCTGAATTTGACCACTTCTTGTGCTACTATGTACCATGCTGACCCCCTATGGCTCCGCAAGAGATAGCTGGGCAAGTCCCAAAACACTGCACATTGAGATAAAAATTTGCGCAGAAAAACAGCAGCAAGATGCCCCAAATAAAAGTGCTCACTGATTTTGAACAGTTTCTGCCCCAGCACTCTCAATGTATTATTGACATTTCAGGTAACACCACCACCACTCCACTAAAAACATCTGTTACAGTGCAGCCTTTAATTAGGAACATAGAAAGACTCACTCAAAATGCTTCTTGATCTTCTCTGGCTCAGCATATTTTGAAATCCCATTGATGAAGAGAGTTCGCTTCACCTAGAAGGAAGGGTACAGATGGATATGGGTGGTATGAATGATCAGACTGCAGCAAGAGAAAAAAAAAACAAAACAAAAAACTCCCAAGACCCTGTCCTGAGTTAGCAGTTGGAGGGCAGCCCTGACACCTGTAGAAGCCTTGCTCCCCACCTCCTATGCTTCTGCTAGCTGTTGGCATCCCGCACTCTGTGTGCTGCAGATTGATGGGGTAGGGGCTCACACTGCAGCTGAAGAGAAACTGGAGTGTCATTAAGAAACAAAGGCAAACACAATGAGGAAAAAGCCCCAAACACACAGTGTTGCTGGAGCAACTCCTGAGGAAAACATGGGGTCCCCCCCAACAGGTTCACCCAGCTCAGGCTTCTCTCACTCCCCCATACGGTGTCAGGACTGCTGCTCCAGAGGAGCTCTGACTTTGGGCAGGCAGAACAGAAGAGACAAAACACCACAGTGCCAGACTGCTGTGGGAAGGGAGGTGCTTGGCACCCTCTCCCATGCCACCCAACTTGACAGGAGGCCATGGGAAGCTGTGCTGGGGACAGCACCCAGATCCTGCTCACCAAGTCATCCTCTTTGTAGCGCATCTTGGAGGTGTGTCGGCGCATGCTGTACACCGTCAGCAGCAGGTACAGGAAGGCAAAGGATGTGTGCAGCCACAGCAGGTTATTCCTGTCACAAGAGAGGCAGCACTTGAAGTCAGCACAAGGTTGCCACCACAACTCTGCCCAGACCCCTTAAGAATCCCCCCCCAAAGGCTCTGGGGCAGTGCAACTGGCACAGCATCCATGTGCCCTGCCAGCAACCTCCAGGAGCTCCTGTCTGGAAACAGAAGCAGGGAGAGCAGCTGTACGGGGAGGGCAGAAATGCCGCAGAGCCTTATCTCCTTGAATGTTGCAAGTGAGCATCTAGAAAATACACCTTGAGGGCTACAATGATCCATCCCACCCCTGCCCACACCTACCCAGAATTCAGGTTAGCGATCGTTGTCCTCCCAAAGCTGTACGCATTGTTTTCTGGGGAGAAAGATGCAGACAGTACATTCAGTCACACTGAGGGGCTGTGGCACAGAGCTCCAGTGGGGTGGGGCATGGCAGGAACCTTACCCGCAAAGCACCCCAAAACCCAAGCTGCCCGGGAAGACCCTCTGGATGCTCCATGCCCGAAGTGGGACAGGAGTCAGGTTTATCTGTGTTATTCCCATCCTGCCGTCTGCTACTCCCTTGTGGTCAGGGGCCTGGCACTGAAAGCAGCTCCCTGTGCCTGGCTCCCTGCTCTCACCTAGCAGGTCCCCTGAGAAGTTGACAGGCAACACGATGCCCACGGAGAGCACGCCCACGGCCACCAGCAGCCCGATGATGTGCCTCTGGAAGGACAGGTAGTGCACGGCGTCACCCCCACACTTGTCCCGGATCTCATCATCCCTGCAGGGGAGAGAAAGGCAATCAGACAATCCTCTCCAGCCGTTGACAGAATGCAGGAAGGCACTGGGTGACAACTGCCTGCGTGGTTTGAATGTACACATCACCCCTGGATGATGCCCTGCAGAGCTGCAGCCATACCCTGGGTAGGAACTCCAGCACCTGGTTGTGAACCAGCCTGGGCAGAAACCTGCCTGTGCAAAGCTTGATGCTGCCCCACTCCTTGTACTCTGCCCAGAGCAGAGGGCACTGGGGATGGGCAGCTGGGCCCACGCACACCCCACTTACTACCCATCCCTCTGCTGGGCCCTGCTTCCCCTGCTGATTTGGGATGGCTGATGGGGCCCCACAGAGCCCTAAAACCCAGAAACGCTTAGGACACTACTCGCGAGCATCGCCTGGCTGGAGGCAACTCCCTGCCTGCTCCAGCCCACCCTCCACTGCCAGGGGCCTTCCCTGGACAACAGTGCCCCTAGCAGGAACTGCAGGGAAAGAACACCTCTGCAGGGCATCAGTGTGTCTGAGATGGGTCTGGGGCAGGGGAGACCTGAGCTGGGTAATCTTCTCTGTTGCAGACTGATCGCACGACCTTAGTTTGGCTCTGGTACTGTCATCTAGTTCTGACTTTGCTTGTCTCCTCCACACAGTCTGCTGCAGCCCCTTCTGTGAAGGGCACACAAGGGCAGTGACTTCACATAAACACATTGAGCTGCCGTCCCAATGCCCTGCACCATCCTTCTTCCCCACGCGGGTCCCCTTGCAGGTCCTGGAGCACTTACTTTATCCTGAAGATGGCTGTCAGCCAGGAGCAGAAACCCTGTGCGGAAAGAAGACAGGAGGGTCTCACGTCACTCTGTGCTCCCCTGTCCCTGTCTGTCCTTCAAAGGCTTGGAAGATCAGGCCGGTGTCCTTGCACCTCAACAGACAGGGCTGAGGACAAGGAGCCCAGACCACAAGCAGCTACCAAGATGAGCACAGCTGCAGAGAGGCCCAGGTGAAGCAGGTGACAGTGCTACTCCATGGGGCACAACGCAAGCTGGACTCTGCCACACAGCAGTCCCCCACCAGGTAGCTCAGCCTCCCAGGAAAGCCACGAGCTCCTGGTTAGTGCAGAAGATCAACAGCCTAAGGATACCCAGAAAGTTTGTCACAGAGGTACTTTGGCCACTGCCCAGGACAGGAGCTCTGCAGGGACTGGGAGGACAGAGGAGGCCAAGCCATAGCTTCTTCCTCAAAGCACACCTAGGGGAAGAATGCCTCCTGGGAACTGCACATGCTACTGAGCTGCACCTCCCCTTTAGAGAGGATTGCGGAGGCAGACAGCAGCATGAGGAGGAGCCAGGCACTTTCCTCCTGGCAAGCAGGGTTTCTAATACTGAGATTACAGACAGGACATTAAGCCACATGGATGTACAGCTACTGATTTAAGCACATGACCACAAGCCACGTGGCACCACATTTCCTTGGGCTCTGTACCATACTCCACACTGCAAGGTGACTACACATCATGTGCAGATGTGGCACTTAGGGACATGGTTTAGTGTGCACAGTGATGTTGGGCTGACAGTTGGACTAGATGATCTTAGAAGACTTTCCCAACCTCAGTGGTTCTGTGATTCTATGACTACAAGGTGGGACCTAAGGCTCTGGGATGGGCAAGCATTGCTGCTACTGACGAGCTGGGCTCTCACAAGCTGTGGCCTCCTGGCTGCCCACAGGCAAGGCATTTGCCTCCTGCAGGTACTCACGTTGTCCCTCTGGTCAAAGTCCACGGAGCTGGAGACGGAGGTGAGGCGCTCGTAGCGGTCGTGGTTGTCGGAGTGCAGAGCGGAGGCTACACTAAAATGACAAATGTTGAGGGAGAAGTTAAGAGACGAGAGGAGGCAGCTTGGCAAGGAACCAAGAGCACCCAGAAGGCCAGCAGTTAATTCAGGTCAGTTTGCCCCAGGTGAGACGGAGAGAGGACAGCGTCAGAGAGCAGAGGGCAGCAGTAAGCAGAGACCCCTCCTCGGGCAGCACTGCACGATGGTGCCCAGAGCCTGCTCCCAAGCACGGGGCTGGGCTCTGACAGCCTTCATGGGCTTGGCTGTGGATGCTGCTCCCTCTGTGCCCCCTCTGAGGAGCACACAAGCCTCTGAGAGGAGGAGCTGGCCACAGCTGCCACAGAGGAGAGACTGGGTCTGTTTAGCGCGGAGTTTAGAGAGGAAAGAGGAGGTGTGAAGGAGAGGGTGCCACAAGTGGGGCAGACAGGTGAGGGCTCCCATTTTCCCTGCTGCAACACAACCGCAGAGATAAGCCCAGAGGTGAGGGCTGCGGGTACCAAGAGGCAGAAAGCAGCCCCCCAGGGCCACCAGGGAGCTGGACTAAAGAA
Source organism: Alectura lathami (assembly GCA_013399715.1). Lineage (NCBI taxonomy): Eukaryota > Metazoa > Chordata > Aves > Galliformes > Megapodiidae > Alectura > Alectura lathami. Next base: position 1,731 of record VXAV01037116.1, on the reverse strand, counting down.
GGGTGAATCACAGCTCCACAAGCCAGGCTCCCTGCCTGGTAGGCTGGCAACTGGGGTGCCAGCACTCCCCGAGACATCTGACCATCCCTCTGGGGCACAGAGCAGGAACTACAGCCAGACGATGCGTCAGTCACCCCCACACTGCATCAGAGCAGTCTGCATCCAGCAAAAGGCCAGAGGAGCCTCCTGCCCTGGCAGGGAAGGAGTGTGCTCTAGAGAGGCCCTGGCAGCATCCCCCCATCCCTGGGGCACCAGTGCCTGCCTAGCCCTGCAGACCTCAGTTGCCTTAGAGAAGAGGAAGGATGTGAGCTTGGTGGACCACGCTCTTGCCATATCAGTGCTTCAGAAGCCCAGGAACAGAAGTGACGCAGCAGAGCCACAGGTGTCTGTGCTGCCTGGAGCCAGGCTCAGCCCAGCTGCTCCCTCAGGGCTGGGTCTGCTGCCTGCCTGGGAATCCCCAGAGAGGGAGCGGGGCATCAGCTGGAAGCGAATGGCTGTAGGCTCAAGGGTGAATATCCCAAATTGCTGCACTCCAGACGCAGGCCAGGACCTAGACAAAGAACTTGCAGCAGTAGCATCCAAGGCAGGCAACAGCCCCCAGGACAAATGGAGGTGAAGGGTAGGCTGGCAAAGGAGAAGAGAAAATGGTCCAGAGACCTAAATGAAATAGCACTTCTAAGATGACAACATCAAGCTGGGACGTTGGAGGTGCAAGAAGAGATATGGCTGATCTGAAGGCTAGAAGTAAAGCAAAAGAAAACAAAACAAAAAGTCTTCCTGTAACCAGTACAGGCTCAAGAAGGATCAGAGGGACAAGAACCTAGAGAAGAAACAGATGAGAGACACGGACTAGAGACATGATGACACTATGGGAAGGAAAACCTTAAGATAAGACTATTGTGACTCTGTTGAAGGGAAGAGGATGGGACACGTGGCCTCCCTTGCAGAGCAGCACCTGCTGATTCTCTAGCTAAAAGAAACACCCAGAAGGGAAAGGAGATTAGCTGAAGGTCATGGGACTACAGGACAGCAGATTAGACAGTGGCATACAGCCCTGCAACTGCACAGCCCGACACACTGCTCTGCTGTGGGGACAGCATGAGCCTCAACCAAGCTCTTGGACCTTCAGTCCTTTGAAGTCCCAGAGGCTTTGCAGCCAGGCACAGGGAGAAGGTGAATTTCTGCTGCCCACAGCCCCGTTGAGACCCCAGAATGATGACACAGTGTGCTTCTGGCTCCTCGGTACTGGAAAAGCAGAGGGCAGGGCAGCACTAGAGGGAATACCTGCAAAGAGTGCCATCCATGTTATTGGATCAGACTAACTCAGCTCTGTGCAGGGGGATGTAGAGACCATAACTGGGATGATCAGCAGTGCTGAGACGACAGAGGGTGCCAACCCTTCCCAAGGATGGGAAGATGGAGAGGGAGCCCAGGGGTACCTGCATCTAGCTGGAGACTTTTCAAGGCAAAGCACTAACAAAACAAGTAGGAGGCGGCGATGCTGCCCTAAAACCAAGAGAAGATTAAGGTGGGGCCCAAGAGGCCCTTTCCATGCTTGCTGCTAGGGAAGGAGAGGGCCTGGGTCTGAGGCATTCAGACTGCCAGGCTCCAGGAGGGGAGGCTGCCAGGCAGCCAAGCAGGGGGTTTGCTGTGGTGTGACACAGGAGCTGGCTGTGTGGGTGCAAGCCCTGCAGGGCTCTCCCTCACTGTCCTTATGCATGGCGGGGGGGG
>VXAV01037115.1:0-11882 GCA_013399715.1 Alectura lathami | reverse complement strand
AAATACTGGCTCAGAGCTTTTTTTTTTTTTTTTTAACTGATTGTTACCCTGCTGGGGGCAGAACTGTGATTGCCCAGAGCCTTGTTGAGCTCCAGCGATTTTGAGGGATGGTTGCTAAATGCTGCTGAGGTGCTTGGATATGAGGCACTTGCCCCAGAGCTCTGAGAGTGGAATATGTAATGTGGGTTTTTTAAGGAGCACAAGATGTGGGCTACGCTGGATGTCAAGGTTCAGATATGAATGATCTAGAGAGAGAGAGATGGAGAGAAGTTTGTTACAGAACTATCCAAGCCCCTGTGACAACTGCCACATCAGCCAGCGTACCTGGAATTGGTCAGAGATCTGTCTGGAAACAAGTTATTTTAGTTGGGATTCAATGGCCAACCTACCCTATTGACTGTAGGCTGGGCAGAAAGGCAGAGCTCTGGTGCACGTGTGAAGTGCAGCAGCACACCTCCACATCCAGCACTGCAGCAGGAAGGAGATGAGGGATGTGGCTGCCTGGGGAGTGCTGCAGGGGTGGGAGCTCTGCTGGGGCCAGTGGTCATGTAGGCTGCGTTCTGTGTCTTGTATGGATTTAACACCATTTAAGATGCCATGGGACATCCAAGGATTTTGCCTGGGGCCTTCAGATGCAACAGAGAGGTCTGTGCCTTACTGGAGCAGCAGCCAGGTAAGATCCACTAGAGCAGTGGCTCTGTGGGTGCATCTTCAAGCAGTGAGTTGAGCTGAGAGAGCCCTTTCCTATTTCACAGCAGTGCCCAGAGAAAAGTCTGTGGATGTTCTAGCTCCAGTTCCACAAAGTGATCTCACCTGTGTTTTAGGGACCCACCAGTGCATCAGAACAAAGTCTGAAAGACAAGTCAGCAATTTTGCAATCTGCATTAATTGCATCTTGCAGCCTGAGCATTCTCATGAGCATCACTTGCACTTGTGAATAATTCAGTGTTTGGCTCTCAGGGATTCATCCTATCAACAATATGCAGGCTTTTTTGTTATTTTTCTCCTTCATGTGAGGCAATAAATATTTTATAGATGATCTCGCAGGCACAGTTTTGCATCTCTGGGATGAGGTGGGACTTGCCTGCAGCAGCATGGAGTGGGGCAAAAGTTCCCAGTGTGCTGGGACAGGGAGAGCCAAGGCTGCTGCACAGAGGGATGCGTGCTCCACGTGGGTTTGTTCCCACCACTGTGACAAATCCCTGCTGCTCACTCAGCCCAGGTGGTCACCTGCATGTGGCCAGGAGGCCAAGCAGGAGAAACGCAGGGGTGCTGCCCAGGAGGGGCAGGAGGCTCACCATCAGTATGCCGGGGGCTCAGTGTGCCCTTTTGCATCTCAATAGCCCACGTTGCCTGGAAGTGGAAGCCCTGGTGCTGGGAACCATGCTTGATGGGGCAGGGCATTCTTCTCTGCGAGCTCCACACTGAGAGCTGCGTTTCAAACAGCAGTCCCTGGGATGCGAGCCGACAAAAAGCAGGAAATTGGAAGTGAAGGCTGATGCGTCCGCTCTGCTTGCACCATTGTGGCGGCTGAACACAGCACAATGCTGTGAGCTGGGACAGGGTGCTGGCCGGCCCTCCTGCGGGGGCTTCCTGCCATTCCCTCATCCTGCTTTCCAAAACTTTCTGGGAGCTTAAGACGTGTTCAGGCGCTGAGTTTCTCACAGAGCCAGTCACAGAGGTTCATTCCCACGTCCTTGTGCAACGTGGCGTGGTCTCCCCATTTCTTCTTGGCCAGAGGAGTTTGGTCTCTGGTAGGGGATCCTTGGCTGAAGGTGTTTTGTGGAGAAGAGGACGTGCAGCAGCTGATGGGGATAGCCAAGTATTCACATCACCGGTGTGAATGATGCTGTGCTGGTTTGAGCAGTTCTGCTCTAGCATGGAATAATTACTCAGGCAAAATTCACCCAATGCCTGCTGCCACTAGAACAGAGAAATTGGCACCAATGATTTTTCATTTCAAGATCTTAAAACCTTTTTTGGCCATTCATGACTCAATCCAGAGCACTTTGCAGCTGGGATGCTTGGAGGCATCTTGTTCTGCAGTCTGCAGAAATGGGAGCACAGGGACCTGAAGCATGGAGGTGGAGCGGGATGTGGGCAGGGTGCAGCTGGGGAGCTGGGACTGGTGCTCAGTTTGCCTCAGGAAGGGAAACTGCAGCAGGCATAGACTTAGCTAAAGGTAAATATTAAATGCTGAGAGAGGGGGTCTAAGGCCAGCTGTCTTGAGAGATTCAGTCCCTTATATGAACTGTAAATACTTGCTAGATACATGCTGCTTCTAGAAGTGGTGTGTTTCCCACTATTTTCAAATGATTTCTTTATACATCGCCTTCCTCCTTGGGGTTTCAGCTTCTCGCACAGTGGAGGTAAAGAAAGAATGGAAAAGGTCACAGAGAAAAACAAAGTTTACTCTTTGGAAAGCATCTTTGGGCTCGTTTACATGACTGCTGTGAGTTTTTTTAGGGAACAACAGCTGTCATCCTGCCTGTCCCTTGGAGCCCCAGGACAGCGACCGTACCCTGATGGGCTGCCCAGGCAGGGCCAACAAGTGAGGTCCACGCATACAGCCAGGCCCTGAGACCACAGCTGGGCTGGGGCTCTGAGTTTCCATGGGTCAGGGGCTCATGCTTGTTTTGAAATGACAGTTCCTGTGGCAATATTGTCCTACGGCACCAACAAGCAGGTGCTACCTGCACTTTCAGAGCTGGCCTGCGCTGGATGAATTGCGTCCTGCTTCCAGCCCTCAGGCCAGGGTTAGCACCAGCCTGATCAGTGCTACAAGAGAGGCTGGCTATGGGTCTTCTGTATTTTATTGCCAACTAATGCCAAACTGCAGGCCTATTCAGCCCTAGTAATGGTCGCAGCTAGGTTTCCTTTTACTGTGACGGGTGTGTGGCTTGTAGCATTGAAAAATCCCCCGGGGAGCCAAACAGCAGAAAAAGCTTCTCTAACACTCTAGTTCTTTGTGTCTGTTCTGCAAAAGTGGGAGTAAAACTGCTCCAAAACGCTGGTGAAAATGTTGAAGGGGGAAAATGTAAAAGGGAAAGCAAACAATCTACACTTGCATAAGTGGAGGGTGGTTTTTGGTAGTTCTGTTATTGGCTGGTCAAACACCAAAAACAGTGAAAGGAGAAGTGGAGGAAACAGCTTCAAAGCAAACAGATTTCAAACAGCTCACACAGTTTTTCCAAATGTATTAATCTTCCAAAGCCTGTTAGTTGGACTTGAACCACCGTGACGCAGTGCTTAACCAAATTCTTCTGAGAGACCGCATCTTATTCTGCAGGAGATCACTGTAAAACAAAGGGCTAAAAAGTCCCATTTGGATGTGAATGTTTAGTAAGGCTGTTTGGAAAGCTGCTGCTCTGACATTAATTTGGGCAGATAATCAAATAAGTATTAAAGCACACAATTATGCAGAGATAAAATTAACACAGAAAGAGCTCAAAGTTAAGCCAAAAGAAAACTGTTTGCAGAGCCCATTTGATGCTGCCCTTTCAAAATAATTTAGAACAAAACACTGGGGTGGCTTTGTGTTCAGGATTACAGATCATGCTGGTGGAACCCGGTGTGGAATTGTGCTGTGCCTCGGTGGCCACCACGGATGGCAGCTGGAGCCTCTGCTGATCTCAGACTGTCGCCTCCTGAGGGTCAGCCCCGCTCCTTCTGGCTGCTGGCAGGAGCTGGGCTCCACCCTGAGCTCCGTGCAATTACGCCTAAACGTTAAACTGGAGCTAATGTGCTCTTACCAGATGTCCTGCTGAAATACTATTACAAGCCAGTGCATTGCGTTAATTAAAGTGAAGTTTCGTAATGAATTCTCCTCGTGAGGCAGCGGTGACCTACATAACCTCCCAAAGCAGCTCTGCGAGCTAACAGGATGAGTCCTGGCTGCACTGGGGCATGGGACCCCCAGGGACTGTGCAGCAGCAGGAGGGCACCAGCAGGGGCAACAGGCTTCTGGGCACTGCCTGGTGATGCTCCAAGGCCCCTCGCTGAGGCCCAAAATCCGACCCTCTGCCCTACAGAGCGTTGCAAACAGTTAAGCGTTCATTTCTGCCAAAGAGGCTTAGGCTATGTCATTAAAATTAATCCATTAAAATATAATCCATAATGCACAACAAGCACGTGCAGCTGGCAGGGTCAAAGCCATTTTTTGCAAGTGTGTTAGAAGAGAAGAAAAGCTTTGCATGTGTATGGGGGAGAGGGCAGGCGGAGGGCAGCCCTCTGTTTCTGGGCATGTGCCTTTAAAAAAGAAAATATGCCTCTGGATCTGCTTATGCCCCTATTAGTACATTTTTATCTGTGTTTTCAGATTAAAAGTGCCATGCAATGTCCCCTGCATGGCTAAGCAGGGCTGGATTGTGCCAGCGTGCCCTAATTGCCTGCAAGATAACAGTGCCATTAAAGCCTTGTGCCCCAGAGCTGCTTTTACTGCTGGTTTCAGAGGAACCCCCGCTGGCTGCTGAACCCCACAGCCCTGTGTGCTTTATTTCCCTGCTTCTTACTTCTCAGGTTAAGTGGAGAGAAATGCAGACAAATGTTGGTTGGGTAGAAAAGCTGTGGCCAGCTTTATTTACACAAAAGGCACGCAGCTCTGCCGTGACGCCTCAACTCGTAGCCATCCTTCTCACAGGGTGATTTCAGTTAAGAGATGACCTCTTCCAAAAGCATTCAGTTCTGCTACATATTTTATTTTTGCCTGCACTGGTAACACCTCTACAAGGCAGAGAGACGCTTACGCAGGGGAATTGATCAGGTGTCAGTTTATGGGGGTCTTGTGTTTCTATTCACCTGCACTCTGAGCAGCTTCTGCTCGCTCTGCCCTGCTCAGCTGAGGAGATGGGGCTCACCAGGGTCAGTGATACGAGGCCACACCACAGGAACAGAGACAGGCAGCAGCAGGGTGCAGAGGGAGCCTATTAACAAGTGTTTCCTGCACTTTTGCCATACAAAACTGAAAAGAGATGTATTTAATGGCTAAGAACAAGCAAGAGTGATATCTGCTGGCCTGCTGTGGGAAGCTGCTTGGCTAGCAGAGGGTCCATCTGACCTGCCACCCTCACAAAACCGTTGCACTTAAGCGTGCCCACAGCTGTGCTCAAGAGACTGCTGGTAGGCGTTACGGTATCACCCAGGGTGCCCACCAAATGCATGCATTGCAGATAACATTGCTTTGTGCCGCTGGTGCGGGATACTTCCAAACAGAGCACTCGTACTTTGCAGCACACATGGGTAAGCCAGCACTCCACGAATCGGCACCCGGATCATGTTTCCTTCTACATTATCCTTGTTTTCTGCCCCTCATCCTCTTAGCCACTGCCTTTACCCATCCATCACTTCCTATCTTCCCCCATGGTGTCTCATTCTGGACGCGGTGCAGGCAGCTCTGGCCAGCCCCTGGTGCTCGCAGCACCCGGGCAGGGATCTGCTGCCTGCAGAATGTGAAGGCAGAGCTTCAGCCAGGGCATTCACAGCAGGGGCTGGTTTACTTCTGGTTCTAAAGGACCGAAGCACAAATGGACCAAATCCATGAGCTTAATCCCATCTCAGACACAAGAAAGAAAACCCCGCCTGACAGCCCCAAGCTCTCTGGGAAGAGTCAGCTCTTCCTATGTTTCCCTATAACTATAATTTTAACCTGTCACGTGCTGCCATCCTCCAATCCTTCTCCAGTGTCACTTGAAAAAATCTGTTGCTGATTACAATGACAATGCACTGAGGATGGCTTGCAGCGGGGAGCAGCCCTTTGTAGCAGCCAGCTGTGACAAATCCGGGCTGCCAGAGAGCATTGTGTGTGTTCTAGAGATTACAGCTTTTAAAATAAAAACCTCGTTCCAGTTCCCTGGGGCTTTCTAATGAAATGCCACATGTAGCAGTGCCCTAAATGAAGCAGCAGTGATTAGCCATGTACCCATCTGACTGCATCTCGCTGCTGGGGCAATGCAAACCTGCTTGAAGAGCTCTGCTGATCTGAAGGTACCCACTACTTTTAAGGCAACAAAGTGGTAGTCACCAGAAGTGCAAAAGCTTTCGCAGAGGTGGGACTTTAAGGCTGCCCCACATCCTGCTGTGGGTAACATGACTCAGAAGGTGACACAGGGAAATCACTTTTCACACTGCTGGCAAGAGCTGGTATGGGGACAGAGGTGGTACCACCAGGGGAGCAGTCCTTGTTGGACCATGTGGGTATGTGCCAGTGAGGCTGCCCACAGCCGGGGGTGTCCTGTCCCACCCAGACACCTACTTAAACACAGAGTTGTGCTGTCTGAGAGGCTCGTCCCTCTCAGTAGATTTACTGGGCACAGCACTTAACTCTGCATTTAGCTTAGGTGTGCAAGTCCAAGTTGCCACAGCTCCCTCTGCAGCTGTTGGACGAGCTGTGCTCCTCTCCCATGTCTTAGGCTCTGCTTTGGGCCACCCTCCAGGAAAACCTGCTTCTCCCCATAGAATACACCAGTGTCTATGGAGACCATACTCCCATATTAGGGACCCCTTACAAATGCTTCACGTTAGGTTGCACAAATGCTCACCTCCTTGTCAAGTGTTAGTTCACGTTAACCACCCTGCCACACCATGACCTTACCCCACACGCCCTGGCTCTCCAGTCCTGTTACACCCCATGTGCTTAAACCTAACAATTGCTCAGGTCCCAAAGTGTGTTTCACAGCATCCCAAAACAGATCGCTCAGAACAGCCTCTGTGCAGGCAGAGGACAGCTAGCACACCCCGGTGCCCAGCCCGAACCAGCTCGCCGCTGGCAGCTCTGCACGCCTCCTTGCTGTCCACCCCATGGCCATCCCCTGCTGCTTCGGTGCTTGCCAGGATAAATCTGGGTCAACGTCTTCCTGTAATGTTTCTGATCCCTTCGTGTCTGGGCTGGCAGAAGGGGATGTGCCAGGACAGCACTGAAGGGCGGTTGGCTTAAGAGGAAGGACAGGCAGGGAATGACAGGTTTGAGGTTAACTATGCAGAATCTGTGCACAAACCCAAAGGCCATGAGGCAGCAGATTTCATTAAGATCAAAGACTGGTATACATGTAAGAATACATCCTGTTTCTTCAAAACATTGTACACATCAGTGAGAAAGTCATTGTTTCCTTTCTTTTGCTGCGGTTAGTGGCCTCTCAGTTTTTCATAATTTTAATACATTATTGCTAATACATGTAAGAACCTAAGGTTAAAATTGTACTTAGACCAAAGCAACTCTAAGTGTGAGGAAGCTGACAGAAAAAAAAATGGATATATCTCACCCCTATTTCAGTAAATATGCAGTAGTACTGGGGTGAGTAAAAGCCCTTGCTAGTTCTCTCATGCTTTGCTGTTGGCAGTTGGTTGGTATTTTGGGGATGTAATAATCCATGGAAGCTGCTTTCTGTAGCATGCGCTGCTAACCTTCTGGTTTCTTAAGAAGATCCTTTTGAAATTAGATGCAGCTTCTGGAATCAGCCCAGACACTGCTTTTGAAGCCAGCAGCATTGCAGAAGCATCTTCAGTCACGCTGCTGTATCTTACTGCTACTGTATGTCCTCTTTCTACCTGGGCTGAGATCCTGCTCAGCCCAGCCGTGGCACGGGAGCAGGGCTTCCGCAGCTGGAATCTGGCCGCTTTCTTGCGATTGCACTGATAAAGCCTGTTTCTTGGAGAAAACAGACACATAGCAGTTGGTAGCAGGGTGAGTAAGAGTCGGATGTGGTGGGGTATGAGATGTATGGCTGGCTCTGTTATTATCAGACCAGTTGGCCTGGCAGCTGCTTGTACCATGTGTTTCAGGCTCGGGTGCTGTAACACAAGCACACAAGAAGTCTTTTGGACAGGAATGGAACAGACAATTCAAGAGACAGGAGAGATTTTCTGAGTTCAGTTCAGGAAAGACTCTGAAAAACGATGGTGATTTTAGATGCAGACTTTCTCTTCCCCTGCCCCAGAAACCACTGCTGCTCTCCCTTCCCTGCAGCTCTTTGTTACAATAAGTTGTGTTAAGAGGGTGGGATAACCCCATGGCTGCTGACCCTGGGCACAGGGATGGGCCAGGGCCATGCTCAACCATGCGAAGAGCAAACCCCAGGGTGGCTTGGAGCTACCTCCCCATCTCAGGTGCAGAGTAAGCACAAATAGGAGCCCAGTTTGCTTGTAGTGCATTCATTTCACATATAGTACATTTATTTCACTGCTTCGCATCCCCTACAGACCCCCACCCTGTTCCCATTAAGCACTCACACATGCTTCTGGAAGCCAGGGCAGCTGTACTCATCTATCAAAGCCTGTCAGCTTGAGAGCATAGGCTCTTCCCGTTAATTAAGCAAATGTAATGTGATTAGCTAAGGCTGTAAATGTTTCACTTAGAAAGCTACAAAACACTGAGCATCACAAGCCCTCATTTTCACACACTTGTGCTATCTCAGATGCTCCTCTGGGGCTGAGAGGTCTGTTCTCAAATTTCTGCCTGTGAGAGAAAATTGGGAGATGTAATAGAAAGCATTGGGGATGGGTCTTACTTTGTAGCCTTCAAATTGCTGTTTGAATATAGGAGCCTGAAGAAGAAGTTAATTTCTGTGCTTCTAAAAATACCTTCCTGCCTAAACCTTTTTATAAAGCTGTAACAAGGACTGCTGAAAGCTGAAAATTCAGTAAGAATATACACCTCATTTAAGCTTTCCATATGCTTTGATGAAAAATATATGTTACTTAACATTTAAAGATCTAAACTGGGGTGCTTTAGGCTGTCAAGCTGAAAGCAAAAAGAACATTCGTTGAAAACTGGGCACAGAATGAGAAAATTCTTGGAGTTAATTCAAGTAGTATGAACAAGATCTACTTAAGGACTTAGAAAATTGTAGGGGGATGGAGGTGCCTAAATCTAACATGGTGATGCTGAACAGCCCCATGTCAGCCTTTCACTGTCTCTCAGGATGCATAAAACCCAAAGGCACCTCCCTGTTGCCAGCTCCACGAATGTTTGCGCTATTGTGACTTCTTGCTCTCATCCTCAGCTCCCACTTACAGCTCTTTGGAACCCAGAACCTTGCATTCCTTTCCCTAAATCCCCACAGCAGCTCTGGTAGGCATCCCCTGGTAGGCATGCACTAGGAATATCCCAGACAAAGCATCTGTGCCCACAGACAGATTAGGCTGCTGTCGAGCTCCTAAAGGGACTTCCCAGCAGCTTGCCTCCACACGTGGTTCGCTGGAAGCTAAGCCCAGTGCCTGACATCTCACCCTGGGTGCTAGGATCAAAGTCCTGGCACGACCCATGCTTTCATGAAGATGCGAAAAATAGCCTGGACTCCAATCACAAGAGTCATTTCCTGAAGCCAAATATATTTAAACAAACCATTCCACCAAGGCCTGACAGACATAGTTTGTGCAATCTTTTAGATGACCCAAACTGCCAATTTTGTTTCCAGAAATCTGCCGGGTTTTCTGCATAAGAGAAGTTACCATCACAGCAGGCAAGACAAGAGCGGGGATGTGCACCTGGTAAGCTCCTCTCCTGCCAGACAAAAAGCTCTGCAGAGGCTGGGGTAAGCATGTGCTCTCTACAGTTGCTATCTCGTCACTCACAGGAGTGTTCTGAGGAGCATCGGGAGGAAGATGTTGTTTGAAAGATCTCCACCTCCCTACCTACAACCAGTCAGCGCTGCAGAGAGCTGCAGCTCTGGGCAGGAGAAGGGAAGGGGTCCTTGTCGGCACATTGTCCCCTCCAGCAGGAGGAGGCTCTGCCACAGCATTGCATTCCCTGATGCTTCTTGTGGGCTTGGTATCTTAAAAGTTCTTTGAGTGCCCCAGCCTCTCCCCAGGGAAAACTTCTGAAATGGAAAGGGGAAGAGGGCCACTGCTACGCTTATCTCATCTAGAAGAATATGATCATCATAGAATCATATGATTCTGTGATTCTATGAATGTGTGATTAGATGTGAGGTTTGCCCATAGGTAGGTCTGCGGTGCTTGAGATGGGTCACTGTGGAGGTCTGTTTGTACAGACAGAGCCATGAGCACAGCTGGACTCTTCCCTGACAGCCAGAAGTCACAGCTGCTGGAAGGGACACGGCACGCCGTGTTTTGCAGAGCTTCTTAGTGCTGTGATCAGAAAAAAAGCAGGAAGCTGTGGGTTAATTCTCTCCTTGGCTGAAGGGGATGCAAAAACTCTCCCTGTGGTGACTGTGCCTCATGCAGGCATGTGTGGGCTGTTGAATGGAGGAATTCCCCGTCTCTCCTGAGCCAGAAGTGGGGAGAAGGACTACTAGGCCTACACGGCCAGGGGCACTTGCCAAATAGGATGCAACACTGGAGCTTCATGCTTTGGGCCTTCACCTGGCCGTCAGTATACCTGAGACAATGTACGCCTGTTCAAACAACATCTCCCAGTGAGTGGCTGCAGGTGTTTCAAGCCCACTCACCAGGCACAAGTTGTTTTTTATGCAGCTAGACCCAAGCCATCAGATGTGGTTCCAATGACCACAAAGTACTGAAACAGCTCCAAGAGGCTATGGCTCAGCTGTTGTCGAGGATGAACAGGCTAGCGACCTGACTTCTGAGGTCAGGTCAGGCTGAAGCAGACATGGGGCAATGCGGTGGCATTCTGACAAGCTCCTACATACCTGGGTCTCGTGAAAAATACAGCACTGTGGGGTACTGTGAAACTGTTCCAGGTGATCCTCTGCTCCCCCAGCCAAGCTCGTCTGAAGCATTTTGATGCCTCAGTGGTGTTTAGAAGGAAATTGCTTTCAGAAATTTGGTCTCCACCTTTCTGAGAAATGGGATTTTTTCTCTGCAATTTAAACTATTGAGGTTTAGCATCCACCAATAATACTGTAAGCCTAGATAATTCACTCAGAGGACCCAAGCAGCCTGTGTTGTACCTCAGTTTGATGCTGGCATTCAGTTAATATTAATGTAATGGATCTTTTAAAAAGACTGTAGTTGTATTTACCAACACAGTCATTGCAGAGCCATTCATAACTTGTACATATAGTTGCAATTCAGCATGTGTTTTGAGTATTTTATAGGGTTAGTCCTAACATCACAAGCTAATAATACTGAAAGCAGAGGGATGGGTAAATCATCAGGGACACTACACTCAGCGTATAGCTAACAGTGATTAAGTAGTCTCTGCTTTCAGAAGAAAGATAAGGACCAAAAAGAATAGGTCCCTCGATAACATCAGGTAATTCTTATATATGGTGCTTCACAACATAGGCATAAATCACCATAAAACCCATCTGCAGATCTGAGGGGTGAAATCATAAATCCTGCTTTATGAACGAGAGCTGCACATCTGATAGTGTGTGCTGCTTCAGATTTACAGCAGCTGTAAATGATGTACCAAGGTTCACAAACCCATTTGCACACTCTGGCTTGGAAAAAGGAGGGAGTCAAGATTTTCCAAGGGAGGTGGATATATTTCAAGACATACACAGAAATGAGAGGGACCATGTGTGCAAGCAAGAAGATGATGTTTTACACAGACTTATCATACACTTGAGCCTCTCTTTTCTGGCCCTGGTTCCCATCAGCCATGGCGCATGTTGTGCCTTCCCTTTTCCTCCCTGGCCTGATGGGTAAATGCACCTGGGGGGTCTTTGGCTGGTTGCTGCAGCACACCAGGTCCAAATAAAACCTTTCAGGCTGGCCAGGAGACCTGGCTGTAGCTCTATATGCCATCTTCTCCCATTGGGGTGGTTCAAAAACCAAGTGGTCATTTAAGAAAGTGCAGGGCTTCTGCATCTGGAACAAAGCAATCCTAGATTTATGTACAGACCAGGGGATGAGAGGCAGGAAAGCAACCCTGCGGAAAGGGATCTGGGGGTTCTGCTTGACACAAGTTGAATCTGAGCAAGCAGTGTGCCCTGGCAGCCCAAAGGGCCAACTGTGCCCTG
>VXAV01037114.1:0-11776 GCA_013399715.1 Alectura lathami | reverse complement strand
GAGCCAGGGGTTGGGCTTGGTGGATTCCTTCCAACTCGGGACAGTGCATGCTTCTATGATATTCAGCGTCCTTGCAAAACTCCGTCATGCCTATCTTTAATTTTAGTGATAATTTCTCCATTTGCAAGGTCACCTAGGTTTTCTCATTGCATGTAAACACACAGGCGCTGTGGCTGTGGTTAGAAAGTGGGCACTGTTGACACAGAAGGCTTGTTCCTTGGAAATGTGGGATTATAATGATCAGTAATCAGTCACAAGAACAGTGTTGTCTTTGTCTTTTTTTTTCTGGAAACTGTTTAGTGCTGTCTGCTTTATCTGTGATCTCTTGCAGATGCTGAAATTACAAAGGTTTGAAAAGAACAAATAGCTGGAGAAGAGAGTAATGCTCCTGGCAGGCTATCTGAGCCACTGAGCAGCTGTTTCACAAGGGAAATCATTTAGATGTGTGGGGCTTTTTCCCCTCACCACTAAAACCTACAATTTGATTTTGAAAGTTACTGCAAGCCATTGTGTTGACGTCGCAGCAACGCCATCATGATACAATTGGCTTTGGGGTAATTTGTAAACTGTATTTTCATCTGGTTTAAAAAGCAGTACATGACGTTCCCATGCTTTTTTGTTGTTGTTGATCTGGGCAGATGTGGGAACTAATAGAAGGTGTATTTCTGAAGGACTAGTGGAGTAACATTTTGTTGTTTTGCTGAAGGTTTTTACAGAAATACTGAGTTTCAAATGGTGGCATATAAAGTAAATGCTCTGTCATAGGTAGAGATTTCTCTTTCCCTGTTGAAAAATAAATGAGGAAAACTGGTTAGTACCAAGCTATTTAGTTATTTGCATGTCCATTTTTTTCCCTTCCATGCTTTGCAGGATCTAGAATCACGTTTGTACCTGATGCTTCCAGGTGCTTGCCATGATCACCAGGCTTCTCACTGCACAGCCACGTTAGCCTGGCTGAAGCCCAGCTGCAATGGCGAGGGACAATGCTACCCTGTCACGGGGTCCCTCCAGCTCTCCTTTTGCCAGCAAACATGACTGTGCAGGGAGCTGGATTAGAAAACTGACCTAGTTTTCCCAAAACTCTCCCCATATCATAGTTTCTTTTTTAGTTGCATCAGTTTCCTGATCCAGCTCCCTGTTCTGGCCTTAAGTGTCTGCACTGGGATGTGCGCGCGTGGCCGTGTGCAGGGGGGATGGGGACCTCCCCTTCTGGCAGCGCCAGGAGGTGGTCTGCCGTGGGTATCTCCTTCAGCACGCCTGAGGTCTGAGGAACAACAGCTTGCTGGATCACAATATAAACTCAGCTGCTGAGCTGATTCAGGTTTAGAAAAATTAACCTTTCCTTGGGAAACCAGAGGAATCCTGTGTCAATGCGTTGTCCCAGCTCATATGGTGGCACCGTGGTGGCTCTGTTGGCTGCAGAGGGTGCAGCGTGCCGCGCTGGGCAGGAGGGAGGGAGTGCCCCGTGCAGGGAAGCCCTCAGGTAAGCTTTGCTGCGGGGGCCTGCAGACTGTGAGAGCAGACGTCAGCGCGGGTGCTCCTGTAGGTCAGGGCTGGGACTGGGCAGCTCGGGGCAGCCGACGGTGGTTTGGTGGGGGTCTGCGGGGGAAACCGAGGGTCGGTGAACCCCTCCATCCAGCTTTTCTGAAGACAAAAATGGCAGCAACAAAGCTAGCATGAAAATGGAGTAAGTGGAGATTCTTTGATTTAAAATACCACACACAAGGCAAGAACAAAGGCAGGAGCATGTGGCAAAAGTTGAAGACAACTTAAAATCCCCCATTTCATTCTATAAAGCTAATAGCGGGGGTTCTGTTTCCCTCCCTGCTTTGAGAAAATTTGGGCTTTAACTACTTAGAGAAAACTAAACTGTCGTGGCTCTGAGAACTGTACCTTTCTAATGGTTTGTCTTGCGGCACTGGAACCAAGTTCACATCAGTTGTCTTATCTGGTGATCGGTGGGGTTGTGGTCCGGTGGCAGCAGTCCAGATGCTTTTTGCAGAAATTTTAAACCCAGTTAGCAGTAGATAATGTTTTTTTTGTGAGTGAGTTGATGACTTTTGCGTACTCTGAGCGACTTCAGCTGTCCTCTGCTGAACTTCCACAGCTACCTGGTATTGATTTATTGGAGTGTCTGATGGCATAGTAAACGTGCTGATAATTAGAGGGCACCCTGCCCTGCTGCAGCCCTTAAGGTCCAGCTCCTCAGGCAAAGATCCTGTGACACCGCATCCCTATTCCACAGGTCTTGCGTGTTGTACGTGTAATCCACCCCTGGCATTTCTGTGGCACAGGGGGTATCCTGCCTCTTCCAGAGAGCCCTTTGCATCTGAGTTCTTGCATGGGCATAACCTGTTCCCTGGAGGAAGGAGGCCCGTCCCTCCCTGGGCTAAGGGCAGGCGTAAGGCCTCCTGCAGCCAGCATCCCGTGTGAGGAGGCTGCTGCCTGGCTCTGGTTCTGCAGGACCACGAGCTGCCAAGCACTGTTCAGTGAACGGCAGAGGTGCCTGCTTCTGCCTCCCTTGCGAAGGGGCCCCTGCAGAACCGTGTCCCTCCTGACCGTATCGGTGGCTGTCTGGCAGCAGGAGGCCATCCCCGCTGCGCAGCACCTCGCGTCACCATCCCAGGTGAGCCCCTTTTGCTTAGCACCGCTGTGCTCCGCTCTGCCCCCCGAGGCTGAGCCCCCTGTGGTTGTCTTGTGGTGTTCAGCTCCTTCTGGTCTCCCAACATCTCTTCTGAAGCATTGGCTGCTCTTGCCCCAACCCTCTGTTCTGCGTTGCTCTTGTGCCTGTAGTAACACACTTTCTGGTTAAGCCATCCTGTTCTTCTTTGAAATCTGGTCTGAAGAGATGCTTCTTTTCTAAAACGTCATAGCTTTAGGCTTATCATCAGAAAGTTTTTTTGTAGCCATTGATATTGGTCCCATAAAACCTTTCTTCCTGGTTATTTTTCTCATGCAATTTTGGGCAAGGTTTTTGTTTGTTTGTTTTTAAATGTATTTTAGTTCTCCTAGAAAAATAATCACTTACTTACTGTTGCATATTTCTATAGTATCCTGAACATACAGTCCTGATCCAGACTTCACAGAATACTTCGTTCTCCCGTGGTTACGCTTCCACCTACAACTCTGTGCTCTTTAGAATCCGAACTAGAGTACTCTTGCAGAGCAAGTCCTCAAGAGAAAATCTAAGTCCATGGGAAGAAGAACGGCACCAAAACTTTTACATGTAAAGAAACAGATTTTTATTTTTCCTTACACGATTTGGAATGATCTGTATGGATAACATGACTGACTTATCTTTTAAATGGTGGAAATGAAAAACTACACCGTGTCCTCATACAGGTTCAGTTTGACATGCTGTGCCTTGCCTAGCTCTGGACCCACCTGTCGGAGAGAGAATGCATTTTGAAGTTGCCAAGGTGAATGATTAATTGATTTATTAATCACAAAGTTCCACGTTGTAGTCACATGGAAGCGTTTGAAGGGTTTCTTTGGTTCCTTTTAGCACTTAGAAGGCAGGTTAAATTTTGGACCAGGAGCATCACCTCATTAGTGCTCTTAAGCAAAGAAATCCTAAGCAAGAGGGCTGCCTCCTTAGGACGTTTCTCACTGTTTCGTATCCTCAGTCATATGACTCAAATGTTTTCTGGCTTAAGAGAGCCGCAGACTGTGTCGGTTCTGTGGGTAGCTGAAGTGCTTTTCGCCAGAACTGCTGAGCGTTAAATGGTAACAACATTGCAGTGTTGTGTTCCACTAAGATCTGTCTCCTCAGAGCGTGGCAGACTACTGCCTTGACTTTGTTCTCCGTCAACAGAAGAATCGTGTCAGGCGGTGCCAAGAGGGTGTTGTAACACAGGGAATGTTGTTTCTGCAGCAGTTCGCTGTTGCATCGTTCTCACTTCTGTTGGGCGAAGTGAGTGACGCAGATCCGAGTGTTTTCTGTGAGGGATGCCGGAGCGGCAGCGTGAGGTTGCTCGCTGCACCATTGCAGATATCCTACTTGCCACCTATGGCAGGGAGTAAGCAGACGTGCTTTGCAGGTCGGATGATTAAAGCCAGCTCCACTGTGCATTTGTTGTTTCTTAAACAATGGAGGAAACTGTGGGCTACTGTAATGGATAAACTCACATCTTCCAGTGAATCTCTCGATAAGTGTGTCAAAGCGTACGGTTTAATTTATAATGTATTTTTGTGCTCTGCCTGGAGGTAATACCCAAATTTCAGCTCAGCTCTGTAACGGACAGGTGTGCTGTCTGCAGCTGGCTGGCTCTGACGTGGTGCCTCGGTCAGTGCGGGTGAGCTGGCCGTGCTTTGCTCAAAACAGCGCAGCACAGGGCCAGCTGGCTTGTATGGTTCAAAGCTGCCCAGCAGGCATGGCTGACTCCGTTTCTTACCCTTCCTATGTCCCTTGTCAACTTTAAAAATTTTACTTCCTTTCTTTTGCATGGTTGTTGCATTTATTTTTTCTATATGCAGTGTTTGTTCTTTGAGTTCATCTTGGATTTGCTCATGAAAATATTCATAGACATAGGAGGGAGATAGCAGTCCAATTCTGCTGTGTGGATGTGCAAGAGTCCATGAGCCAGGGGGTTTTGTTTGGGTGTTTGTTTGTTTGTTTTCCCCTTTCAGCACCACAGGGTATTCCAATAGGCCGATTGCTTTCCCTGTGGCTCAAACAAATCTTCCTATTCTGGATTAAGTTTTACTGAACGAGGAAGTAACGAGGTTATGTCATAGGACCGTGTCACTGCTGGGAATGTGCAGTTTCTAATACTTGACTGTTTCAAACGGCTCTGTGGTCCTTTCCTTAGGGAGTGACGATTTGAGTGACAATCAGACCGTGGGCCTTCCCTAACAACTGTTTTGGAATGAGAAAATATTGCACTGTGTTATCTGCCTGGCAGAGGACTGACTGCCGAGACCTTTAAAGCGCTGCCGTTCTCAGGTAGTTTGACAGGTGGAAGGCAACGGTCAGACTGGAGGATGAAGCTGGTTATTCTTAGTTTTACCCCATCCTGCACAATTAAGAGTGGTTCTCTGCCCGTTTTCCCTAGCGATAATTAGGATCAGAGTTCAAACACCTGCATGCTGATACTCCTCTCCTTTGAATGGAAACATGCAGAAGGCAAGCAGTTAACATTTCCTTTAAATATTTCATGTTTGTTTTTTTTTTTTTTTCCTAGATTTTAAGAGCTCTCCAGACATTAGAAAGAGAAAATTAGGGAGCTTTAATACTTGTTTGTTTTCTCCCGAGTTTGTCAGGAAACACCTATCCTACGGTGTAAGCAAAGTTCCCACTGATTCCCAAAATTTTAAATGAAGGCAGTGGTTCCTTTCTGGTTTTTAACAGTGTATGCTAACTAGCAATTTACTTGAGCTGCCAACACCTGCTGTTGTAAAATTAGGCAACCTTAATTCCCACAAAGTATGTGTCCCTATTAAATTGCCATTGAGCATGCTGTTAAATTGTTTTGTGTAGAGTTGATGCAGCTTCATATTATTGATTTTACATTTAATAATGTGGCTGATTTAAAACCTGCTGTAAAAGTTTTCTTTTAAATAGCGTGTCCAGGTCGTTAAACACCAGCCCCACAATGATTTTCCCCTTCGGTTGACTAGCAGCAGTTTAGCTGAGAAGAGAAAATGATGCCCATCACCTGGCCCTGCAGAGAGTTGTGTGCAAGTGCTGTGTTGAAGTGAGGCAGGGCGGTGTGGGCTCCTTCAAAGTTAATGGCCATGTTCGTGGGGAGAGCTCTGCCTGTAGGATCGGGACCTTCCTGAGTGTGAGTCACCTGGAGCAGCACCGTGTGGCAGTAATTGGCCACCTGGGCAGGCTGTGCTTGCTCCAGAAGTGCTGACTGGCACTTGTAGAGTTTAATTTCTATTTAAATGAAAGGGAGCAGGATCTTGGTATTCCCATATTTAAGAACATGCTTAAGTCATGTACTTCAGGCACAAGCAAGAATTTACATTGAGATAAGAATGTCCTTAAGTGTTTAGTCAAATTGGCGGCCTAATCCTTTCAAGAGATGTGTTCCAGTTACCTCAGAGCTCTGAACGGCAGTGCAGTACTGAATTATCAGCGGGAGCAGAGATGGAGGACTGGTAAACCCTGTGCATTTACTGTGACTAAAAGGTTTGGTCATGGCTGGTTGTAGACAGGGCTGATTTAGCAGGCTTGGGGAGCGGTTCGCTGTGTTCTGATGGCTTCTGTTCAACGTCTCTTTCTGCTTTTGTACTTTTTGTTTCCAAGATGCATCAAGGCTTCCAACCCAGAGGCTGTATTGAAGTTAGAACAAAGCCCGAAGCATTGCATCTGAATTCAGGCTTAGACCGACTCCTGTGGCATTGAAGGGGTTTTTAGAAATCAGCATTAAGGCAGAAATGAATGCAACTTGCAGTGCTCTTATCGTTTTCCTTGGTATGTTTTCTAGTTACTGCAGATTAAATACAGGTTTAAACAGATCCCGTCCATTCCAAAATCACCTTAACGTGTTTATTTTCCATGTGTGAGTGGCTATAACATGGAATTTCTGATATCAGAAACTAATTTCTGGTAAAAGGCTGAGATAAAATACAAAGGTATGACATCACTGCAGGAGAGAGGAGTGGATGAGCTGCGGAGGGTTTTGTTTAATCAAACTCAGTAGCATTAAAATTACAGAGAAGTGGCCAGCATGCTGTTTTCTTGCATCCCTTAGATGTACTCCTGATTTCTTCCCAGAGGAATATATGCCAACGTGAGTATGTGAAGTTCTGTTAAACAAAAACTTTTCGGCAGAAAGAAGAGGCTGAAGATCGGTCGAAGGGAGAAACAGCTAGGAGCGGAGGGGCAGCTGCGCTGCCACCAGGGTGCTGGTGCCCCCGGCTGTTCTTCACAAAGGGCAGAGCCCCTTGTGCTGGGGGGAGCTTGTTGTGGGTGAGGCACCCAGAAGGTGGGCTGGTGCCGTGGTGCTCGGGACTCCCGGCCGCTCTTTTCGCCTGCACCTTGGCTGGGGGCAGCTCAGCCTCTGGTCGCTGCTCTCAGGTGCCCGAGCTGCTCTGTTTGCAGCCTGTCCTTGCCTGATCCTGGAAACAAGCCTGAGCTAAAGCTGCCTTGCGTGCGAGGTATTCGGAGTCAAACTTGCCCTCCGCCGGAGGCTTTGCAGCACCGTGCAGGTTGCAGGCTGGACAGGAGGAAGGCCTTGGCTTGCCAGCCCAGCTGCGCTCAGGCTCACGTCCGCCCGTGGTGCGAGAGCACGGCCACGGGGCCCGGCTCGCCCCGCGTGTTCCAGCAGGGCTGTGGCCACGCAGCGCCAGGCCAGCATCCAGGTGTTCCTGGAAGGACACTGCTACGTGACACGGTGCTTTCTGGAAGGCGTGGACAGTTCTGTAGATGCCAGCTGGGATCAGGGAGCGGAGCACGGTGTGCCCCTTGTCTGGGTCAAACCCTTCGGGGCACTGTGGGCACTGTCAGAACCCCCTGACACTGTGTCCCAGGGTGCTCCTGGTGCTCCTCTGGTTGGTGCTCCCACCAACCCAGGGCAGGGCCAAGAGAGGCAGCCCAGGGGGATTTCTGTCTTTCTTTTGACCGAGAAAAAGAATTGACCGAGTTCCTGGATAGTGAGCTTGGTCCAAGCTGCATTTTATGAGTGTTAATAAAGTGGCTGCTGGAAAAGCCCGTGAAAACAAACCTACTCCCAGAGAAAAGGTGCTCTGGCTGTCAGAGCAAGAAGGCGTGCTGCAGGGCGGGGTTGCTGTTGTTCCAAGGAGTACTGCTTACTGAAGAACGTTCCTTTAGGAAAGGAGTATATGATTTAATCTCTTACTCTGTTGTAATCTGTGAAGATGAAAAGAATTTTAGGGCACTGAAGGCTTACTGAAATTGAGACTTTCACTCTTCAAGTTCTTTGGATTCAAAAACAGGTGTATGAAAAAGAGAGGCAGGCAAAATATCAGGAATACTGTACTTGAGCTCTAACTCATTGACTCTGTTCAAGAAGCTGCAAATCCTTTAAAATTAATCATTTTCACCATGAAACATAAGGTCTAGGTAATAAGCTGAAGTGTTTGATGCAAAACTTCAGCTGAAACTTACAGGAGGCTTGCAGGGTAGAGGCTGAGAATTAACCCACAGCTGTGAAGTACGTTTAAAGGTACAACTAGTTCAGTCTTGGTGAGAGTGCCGTTGTGCTGAAAATACGCCAGGCCCTGTTTCCCTTTAAGTACAGACTCCACAGCCAGGAGAAATACCAGCAGACTGCAGAACTTAACGAAAGCATTGTGATGGTGGAAACTTCTAAGGTTATGAAATGAAAAAATTGTGATGATCTGAAGAGCGCAGGGAGGAGGGCGCTCGGCGGCACGGTCAGGTGTGCTGGAGTGCAGTCGGGTCCTCCCTCAAATGCTTGCACTGCTTCTTGGGAGCTAGAGTGGAACTGCAAGAGGAAGCAGCACGTATTTCTGCCGCGTGTGATTGTCCATGGCTTGTGCTTGTCAGAGTGAAGAATGGAAGTGGATCTCGTGGTCTGCGAAGTCGTGGGCCTGTGGCTCTGCCTGGGCGGCGGGGAGCGCCCTGGTGCGGCACCGCGGGGCGCTGCCCGGCATCGGAGGGCTGGGACGCGAGAGCGCTCCTCGCGAGGACCAGCCTTGTGGAAAGAGCCGAGTCAGAGAATCCCCGGAGGTGCTGGGTTCCCTCTAGCTTTCCCATGGGGAGGTCGGGTGCCGAGAGTTACGAGAGCAAGCAGGCAGAGGAAAGCCCGCTGCTATGTTACAGATCTCTGTTCTGAATTTGTGAGGGGCTTTGGTGGCTCGCTCTGCACAGAGCTATCCCATGCTGTGTTTGCCTTTGTAGACTCGTTGTGCTGCTTTTAGTTGGAGGAATTCTGGCAGCGTGGCCAAAGCTGCTGCTGTCACTGGGCTGGTACAAGCCCAAACAGTCGGAACGGTTCTGCAGGTTCGGGTCAGGTCCAACGGAGGCACGTCTATTTCTGCTGGAAGAACCTCTGAATGTGGTATCCCTGCTAAGGGAAATGAAAACTGCTGTGTCCATATTATATTATGGTATGCAAAACCCCCGCGAGAACCTGCTGCTGTTCGGCAGCCACGCTGCTGGTCTGCAGGGCTCGAGGGCCCCACTGGGAACAGCCCCGCGCCGATAGAATCCTTGCCTTGGTTCTCGCCCTTGTTTGCGTGTCCAGCCCTACGCAGCGTGTCTGGCGGTGTTCGCAGGCACTGGGGCAGCTGCTCCTCGCTGCCGTGTCGGCAGCAGCGCCTGTCGGGTACAGCACTGTGAGCCGCTGGCAGCGATTGAGCCGTCCTGCACGAGCCCAGGGGCCGGGGACCTGGGGGAGCAGCGTGTGACGGTCTGGGTTGGACTGGCCAGCCAAAGCACAGAACCGACTTTTAAACACAGAATCTCGGTGTACTGTCATGCTTTCCTTTTCTTTTTTCTAAAGCCAGATGCGTGGTTGATTTCTTCTTTAGGAGAACAGTGAAATTAAGCAAGAAAAACCCCTGTCTTCATGACTGACATGGAAAGCCTTGAAAACATGAATAACTGAAAAGTGGTACTAAAAATATTTGGAGTGTTATTATGCATCTTCTGATTTTTGAGCTTTTATTTTTGTTCCAAGATTTCCTTTTCAACCTTAGCAGCTATAAATTCAGTGGAAGATTGATGTCACATAATTGTGTTGGAGCCAACATAGAGTGCTGAATGTTACAGAACTTCACAAGAAATTATGCCAGTTCAGAGTTTCGGTCTTTTTTAATTAGGTCTCCCTGTTCCCTTTTATGAATTAGAGAATTCCGTGCTGTGTCTACTTGCCCCTCATCACAGGAAAAAATTTTGGAGGCTGGCAGTCTGAAGGGAATTGGGACACCAGCAACACTAAGTAAAACTAAGGTACAGATTGTAAACAACCTGAGTGAAAACAATTTTCTTTAAATGCCTTTAGAATTGATCAGCCTATGGCTTAAGGATTTGTGTGTTGGTGACTGAGCATGTCTCGTTCAGAGGGGAAGGAAGCAACATTTAAAGCTTGTGCATCTTGAAATAGTCAGTGAGGGTGTAAATCCCATACTCTACTGTGCTTGGTAAATATCTACCTTGAGGATTTACATACAGAATGAAGGTGATTTTTAAAAAATCAATTCCAACTGAAATCTGTATGCAGACAGAGTTATATGTAGACAAGTTGATGTACAGACAAAATATTGCCATGACCAGCAGGCCAAACAAAGTTTCTTCTGCTGTGCAGAATTACCCCACTTGTCTGGATGAACTTGGCCGTGTTCAGTGGTTGCAGGTTAAAACCAAAGGAGAGAAAAATGGGATCGACAAAATGAATGTGCTAGCTGTGCTCGTTCTTTGTCCCCTTGAGGAGTGCGTAGGCTTTGGGACAGGACTGTAAATCTATTTGCCAGTGGCTACGTGATGGTAAAATAAGCATCAATCTTTCAAAGGAGGAACAAACTCCTAAATGTATCATTGTATTTTCTTACTCTTACC
Source organism: Alectura lathami (assembly GCA_013399715.1). Classification (NCBI taxonomy): domain Eukaryota; kingdom Metazoa; phylum Chordata; class Aves; order Galliformes; family Megapodiidae; genus Alectura; species Alectura lathami. The sequence goes on along the minus strand of VXAV01037114.1, from coordinate 1,284 downwards.
TGTCTTTAACTTCAGCCTGTGACCAGGAGATGACCTCCAGTGCAGCTCCTGACCAACGGATGATGTCAATTCCTTTCGGAACAAATTTGAAGAGGCCCCTGTGTTACCAAGTGCTCACTCCTGGGTGAAGGCAGATGACATCTGGCCTTAGATAATTTTTGTTTAGCGCAGTTATTCAGTAACGCAGAGGAACGTGCATTGGGAAGCAGAGACGTGTCACGCTCGCAGTGAGCGCTGGCTGTTTTCTGCTTTGTGTCGTCACTGCTCACTGATTGCACAGAACCTGGTGGCCATCAATTGTCTTTGCTTCCTAATTTGCATCGTTTCCCAAACGCCCAGCATGGGCAGCAAACACTGCAGGAGCGGCGGAGCGCGGTGTTGCGGCTGTAGTTTCAGCTGCAGTTGCTGCTGGTTTGCAGTGATGACGGGACTTCATTCCGCGAAACCTGGCTGTCTGGGTCAGGTTTTTACACTCTAGCTGTTCTTGGTTCTGCAATGCAGAATGCTGTCAGGAAGAAACATATCTCACTGGAACGTGCAATGCTAAGTATCCTTGGCTGCAGTCTCACATTTTAGTTTGACTGAAATTAATAGCTCTGTCAGAGTCGGTCCCATGCAATTGCTATTGCCACTCTTCTTTGCCTTTCTTTTTGATGCATTGTGCCATCCTTGGAATTTGTGGGGATAAGCTGGTTCAGCTCCCTGCAACAGCAGAAAAATAACTCTGCAAAACACAAACCAACGGATTCTGCTGGTTTACGACTTCCTGCGTTGCTGCTTGCTGTGGGACCAGACAAATGCCAAAGCTGCGCCAGAGTGGGTGGAATTGTGTGTCTAGGAAGCATTTGTGAGGTAGAGCTGGGAATGAGGGAGAGGGTTCGTGGGAGACTGGACGTGACCTTCCCCTTGTGATGTTGTTCAGCTGCTCCTTCAGACCAGCTGCGACGTCCTGCTTCCATCTATCAAGTGCCTGCTTGCTTTGTATGCACCTGTGGTGGTGCCCATGTGTGCCTAATTAAAGTGCAAGTACGCTTTCAAGAGATCAAAGTTTTGTTTTTTAGCTGTGTTGTAGATCTCATTACATCTTCAATGCTGTAAATACTTGATATATGCTGCCTGTCATAGCTGCTTGTTAAGAATTAAGCCAGTATTACTGAACCAGCTGCCTTGGGTTGCCAAGTGTTAATGCTGAGCCTCTTAAAGGCAATATAACCCCCAGCCCCTGCCGTGGGCTGGCTGCCACCCCCCCTAGATCAGGCTGCCCAGGGCCCACCCAGCCTGGCC
>VXAV01037113.1:0-11867 GCA_013399715.1 Alectura lathami | reverse complement strand
AAAAAATTTTAAAAATTTTAAAAAGACAAGAAAAACACAGACAAAACAAACACTTTGGCAGCCCAAAGGTCACCCCTGCTCGGTGAGCACTGCACAAAGTTTTCTGGGCAAGAAAGAAACCAGATAAGTCATTTTCCCATCAATCAAAGTGCAAGCCATGAATGTATTTTTAAATACCTGCCTGGCAGTCCACAGCCAAATATTTTTGCTATCAGCAATTACAGCTGTGCACTGACAACCCTCACAGACATATCCACAAGTGCCTGGCACAAGCAGGGATGCTCCCCCTTCCAGTATTCCCACAAGCACATGGGAAGCTTTATGTTAAAGGTCTGTGACAGACGTGATTGTGTGGAGGAACAGCTGGAAAACTAAGCCCTACATATATCCCAAAGTCCCAGAAGACAGCAAGAATGTACATCAAAAATGACTGATTATGAAAAGCTATTTCCTTTCCCTAAAGCGGCATCTTGGCTGTATCTCAGCCTGTTCTGGATGTACAGCAACACTACCACATGCACAGGAGGACGAGGGTGCATGCACCTCACTGCAATTTTCAGGGTGGACTGTGGGGAACTGGGGGGGATCAGTGTTTTGGAGATGACAGCCCCAGGGGGTGAACCCGAGATGGGTCTGAATGCAGAGCTGGGGCAAAAAAAATCGACAAGAATAGTCCTGCTCACTGTCTTGCTGGGGCACAGAAGCTTGCCCTTGGCCAGGGGCTGTCTCACCCCAGCTCCCACCCAGCAGCACAACGACCAACAACAAGTTTGCTTTCTCCGTGCATGACTCCTTGTGCTGGCACTGTACCAGGTGAGTGCTGTCTCCTCCCCACGCGGTCTGCCGGATTCCTGCACCCTGGGGGACATCACGAGTCTTGGGACTCACATCCTGTGACTCACCCAGAAAGGGTTACAAGGAACTTCAGCAAACTCTCTGGGGTGGCTCAGGCTGGAAAGCAAGTCACAACCCGGCCTGCTGCTGCTCCTCAGCACTCTCCTCCTCCTCTCTGCTCGGCCCCATGGTCCCCCTGACCAGGACAGCAGCAAGCCCCATCCTCCCCTCTGCTCCCAGCTATTGCTAGATTGACAACGAGGCCCATGTCTTATCTAGAGGAATTAATCACGGCTGAATTGCAAATCAAAGATGTAGCACAGGCATCTCAGCCATGCTAAACAGGATTAGCAGAGAAAAGCAGTTTCAGGAAAAATACTCCCTGGCTGGGTAAGCTCCATGCCTGTGAGCAAAGAAACACAACAAAAGCGTGGAAAGATGCAGAAGCAAATACCCTGAGGACAGGAAGTGAGATTTGCTCCCTGCCCAGGGGTGGTTTCCTGGGAGCATCCCCAGCAGCACTGGCAAGCATGGTAAGCGCTCCTGGCACGCAAACAGGGGACGGGTTTCAGCCACGAGCCACAGCAGCATGTGGCATCTGCATGCTCAGCTCCACCACATGCTGCAAACCACTTCTCATCAGCCCTCCTCCATGGCACAGAAGCCCCTCCTGGGCTTCCCAAATCAGCTGCATGAAAATACCCTTGCTTATTCTGTCTCTTGATTCCCCAGGCTCCAGGGCTGCAAATCCCACCGGCACCAGCTCTCCTCCAACACAGCGGGACAGGACCGTGCGGCAGCGGTGAGCCTGTGCTCATCCAACAGCCAGTGATGGAGTGCTGAGAATTTTTGCTGATAACACCTGGGAGGGCCCGTGGGATCACCTGGTACCAAGCTCCGGGGTGGAGATGGAGCCAGGTCCTTCTGGCTCCAAATGATGGGCGGTAGGTGTGATACTCGTGCCAGTAAAGGGTGGCGATGAGCATCATCCTCATCCCTCCCTGCCCTGTGTCTCCCAGCACGACCAGGAGCCAGGGACCTGCTCACAGCCCCCTGTCCCACCACTGGGAACAGCAGGAAAAGGAGCCACAGAGCTATCACGCTTGCACACATTCTCTCTGGGTACTATACAAAAAGCGCAGCAAATCCTAAGCCCGTGGGATGTGATCAGGGGAAAGCTCCCTGCTCTGGCTGCACATATCCTTTAACCAGAGGCAGCTTGCAGGCTGGGTGCACCTCCTACTTACCCACCCTGAGCTATCAGGCACATCAGGGCTGCACCTTGCCACAGACCGAAAGATGGAAAGAGAAGAAAGAGCTCCTCATCAGCCACTCATCATCCTCCTCCAGCTTCCCACACCAAAGCCAAGACCAACTCCAGTTACTTGTTGCTAATTATTTTTCATTTACCTTTTACTTCTCCAAAGTCAAGATCCAACCATGTCTCCTTAAAAATCAGAAGTGGTTTTGGAAGTTTTAAAAACACACTCAGCTTGGTTTAAATACAAATGAATTTAACTCTTTGTAGCTAGAAATTCATTCTTCCAGAGCTGCACTGCTGTCCACAGAGCACATTGGAATTATGCTCAGGAGCTGAGGGAAGGCTGTTCAGCACAGCCAGGTCTCCTGTTATGCTGAGCACCCCTGACTCTTCAAAGTTGAGAAAACTCGCTAAATAACCACTGCACACTGCCAGGACAGTGCTGACCTCCCCTGCAGTGGCTTGCTGCTCTGGTGCTAACACCACGGGACGCTGGGGGAGGCTTGCCTTGGTGATGTGCTTCTGCACAAGCAAGGATGCGCCTGGGGATGCACCAACACGATCCAGATTCTGCCACTGCAACGTGCCTGTTTTGCAAAGGGACCCAGTCATGCCACCATCTCGTTTAATTTCCGCCCTACAGATTCTTCACCTTCCTCGGGACTACACACTACAACACCGCCTTGGGCAGCTGGCATTGTGCTTATTTTGCTCAACACATGCCCAGCAGAAAATGCTTTTCCTGTGCTCCTGTGAACAGATCTCCCAACGCACACGGGGACAGAGAGGGAAGAGCCATATATCCTGGTGATTCCCAAGCTTGTCACCTTTTTGTCATCTCCTCCTCCTGCTTCACCACGTGCATTTGCACAGCCAGCGCTTTCATCTTCCAGAAAAACCCCAACCAAAGACAAAACACCCCTTAAGACAACACGAAACACAAGCTCTTTGTACCAGGAAAGAACATGTTCATGTGAACTCACGTGCCCACCCTGCCAACTGTGCTGGAGTCCCCGCGCTGCGTGCCAAGTGGTAGGGGCTAGATGTGAACCCTGTGAGAGCACAGCCCCATGCTACAGCCGTTCCCTGCAGCCTGTGCCAAGCGTTATGGAAAAATCCAGCCTGCAAGCTTAAACTTGGCCCCGTTCCTGCCAGCTGAGCCCACTGCTGGGCAAGGCCAAAGCACAGCGGGCTGCATGGGAGAGAGGCAAAAAGGAGAAAGAGCAGAGCAAGAGGCGAGCACAGCCCCGGGGAGACCGTGATGTTTACAAGGACACATCAAATTTTCGGTCTCTGCGGGAGTGAAGGGCACTGCTGCTGGTGGGGTGGGCAGCAGGGAGCCAGAGGATGCTGGCACACGAAGCTGCTCCCATTTAGGGCTCTTTACGAGCACAGTGCTCTCTGGCAGCCCCTGTGTGCTGGGCATGGGAAGGGTGGGAATTTGGCACGCGATTCAGCTCGCAGCTCTTGGGGGCATGGGGGGCACTGCAGGGGAAACAAATGTAATTATGGGTGAGCGCGTGTTGCCAGCGTCTGCTGGCACCTACAGTCTGGATATCTGTTGCAGCCCCCCTAACGGGTGCGGGAAAGACGGGAAAGCTTCCTTTTATAGCAATGACTTTGGAGCACGAGCCTCCCTGAAAGTCAGTGCTGGAGACAGACAGGCACATAGGGAGCTTCTTCCAGCCAAGTCCCACTGGAACCAGCGAAAGCATGAAAATCCAGAACCACATCCAGCACGGAGCTCCCGGCAGCGAAGCAGAGAAGCCACAAACCCACAGCCCCCCCCGAACGGAACGGGAACGCAGGGAGCACCTTGCCCTGCTGCAGCACGCGGAGGCTCTGCAGCGAGCCAGCTCTCCCAGGGCACGGATTGGGGTGGGAGCCTGCAAATGTGCGGAGATGAGCCGAGTCGCACGCTAACGAAGCGGAGGCGGCTCCGGGAATCGCTGCTGCGAGGCACAAATTAGCAACTTCAGCGCAAGCACCTTCCCGCCCAGGCTCCCGACGCCTATCTGCACCCGGAGGATGTTTGCTGGGACAGAGGAGGGCGAGGAGCCAGCGCTTCAGGAGCTGCCTTCGTAAGCAGCCGGGCAACTTTCCCTGCCCTCTGCATAAGCTTCATTTACTTGCCATCAGCTCAGAAGCAGAGCAGTTTGGTGCACGACAAAGTGTGCTCTTGCTTTTAAACACAGAGGTGGATTTTGCTCAGTGCTGTAAGCAGCCAGCAGCTTTTGCAGGGGTCAGCAGCAGCACTAGCTCTTCCTCCTGGCCCTTGCAGCTCCTCCAAAGGAATGTCAGAGGAATGACATTAAAGCCAGTTCAGGCCCTAGCACAAGTCCACACAGGGAGTCTGTGACAAAGGAGAAAAGAAACCCAGATTTCCAGAGCCACACTCCAGCCATGGATACAGGGCGACACTTTTAAGGAACAGACAGCAATCCCCTCTGTAGCTCACAGCTTTATCCTCTGCCTCAGAAGAGGAGGATGGTTGGACTTGATCTTCAGGGTCTTTTTCAACCTAAATGATGCTGTGGTTCTACAGGAAATGGCCTCAAGTTATCAGATTCCACGAACTAATATCTGGAAACTTGAAGCACTGTAAAACACTTTCCTCGGGAGGAACTCAGTAGCACTGCTACTCGGCCCCAGCACCATCTCCTAACTCAGATAATTTGGATGCAGATTTGGTCTTCAAGAGCTTTCAAAAGCTAAGTGACTGAGTCCCTGAGAAGCTGTGCTTCCCTCAAGTGGAGATGATGACAGAGCTTGGACAGCATCAACACTTCAGAGTCCTGTTTCCATCATCCTTCACTAATTTTGTTTTTGATGGAAAGAAGCAGCTATCCCCAGCCGTGATGAACTCCTGGCGCAATGCACATAGCCACGTGCTTGCTTGCCTTGTTTCCAGCTGCAATGTTGGGAAACCAGTCTCGCTAGCACGGTCAGAGAAGGGCAGGCAGAGGAAAGTCGCTCAGGCTGCTGCCTGGGAGGCTGGCACCATAGCTGGTGCAGTGACACAGAGAGAGGACAACAAAAAGCTCCAGAGAGAAGCCAGCTCTCCACTTTCGCTCCATCTTGCCCCAAGACCAACACAGAGCCAGCTCTCCACAGCTCTCTGCCCACACTCCCAACCAAGACACATCTCCCCGACACTGACCATTTCCTCGCACGTAGAATGCCAGAGGCTGGACACCTTCCCTGCCTGACCCTCTGGACCTCCCTGAGCTGCTGATCAGGAGAACACTGGAAAAGAGAGGGCTTTGCTCAAGACCACAGGGGCCACCGTCAGGATGGGCAGACGGCAGCCACCCTTGGGTCACCCAGGTCGGTGACTTTGGGAGCGAGTAGCCAGGATGCAGATGCAGCCCCCAAGTCAGCTGAGCTTGCTGCTGACCTGTTTTGGAAAGTCAGCTGGGAACTTCCTTTGAGAAAAAAGAGGGCTTTTGTTCCCAGCTCACTGCCTGAGCGTACTCTGCCGCCACTATCCAGCAGCTGCATTCTCTCCTTAATGAATAAAACCTCTCTGGATTACCAAAGAGAAGAACTCATTCAAGCGATAAGCTCGTGCAAAAGCTTAACCTTGATTTAATGTTCTTACACACCTTGTTGATTAGCCCAGGTACTGATCTGCTGGTGGATTACACGATGCTTTCAGCTATGCTGAAAATGCTGACAGGAGCCAAAACCTATCATGAGCCTGAATTAGGCAGAAACAAATGCAATCAGCACATTGCTATGAATTTCCCCAAAACAGCATTTTTAAGCACTCTGCCTTGGTAAATATTTCCAAGGCAGATTCCCCAAGACACCTGGCTTTCAGCAGCTTAACCATTTGCTGGAGCTGGCACTCTCTCGAGTGAAAGCAAGAAAGAAACATGCTCTGCTAAACCAGACTGCTGGTTACTCACCCCACGGGGTGCTCCAAGCTTGACTCAACCCTGTTCCATGAACCCATGATGAAAAGCTCACTCCGAGCAGCGCGATGCCTGGAGAGCAAACCCGCAACTTGTTGTGCCACTCCTCAGAAGGGGAGGCGTGCAGCCCGAGATGAAAGAGGGAGATGTGAGGGCAGACATCTGCTCCAACCCAGGGCATGGATTAGGACTTGCTGCAAAACCCAGCGAGTCGCAGACCTGCACCGGAAAGCGCTACTGGTTCCGTTCAGAGCATCATTATGTTGGCATAAAAGACCTGGTGGCTAACTTCAGGTGCTTTTCAGCAGCCAGGTCCTGACCTTAATTCAGATTAGAGCTCGTCCACACGCGGGATTTTAACAGCAGCAGCAGCTTTCCAGGTGCAGACACAACATCTGTCAGCCAGGAGAAGGTTTACGATAAACCAAAACAGCTCACTGTTGATGCAACAGAAGAGCAAATACCTTCTTGAAATCATTTAATTACAGTTATCCCTTAAATTAAAACCTTGTGAAACTGCAGAAAAGCTTAAGGCAACCTGCAAATTAACTGGGGGGAACACTACCTGGGAGTCAGGGATGCCAGATGCAATCCAATCAGCTGCTCAAAGCCCTCCCACAATATCAATAGTGTCAGGAGGGGAAAAAAAAACAAACCACCACCACCAAAGTAATACAACCCACCCCTGTGCACCAGAGGTCGTTCTTTCAGTCGCGTCAGGTAAAAGCCGTTTGATCTCATCACTGTGGGTCAGATAGCTGATAAGAAACCAATTTCATTATTTTAAGAGCAAAGCATTTTCGGAAGGGTTTATCTGCAAAGAAAGTGACACACTTTGAACTGTTCAATTTTACTTTAGTTAAAAGGCACCAGGCCCTTGCCTGGCTGCTCTCAAAGCACTCAAAATTAATGTGGTATGAAATGACGCCGCAAGTCGACTCTGTGCGACTTCCCCGGCGTGCAATGTCAAAGACGCGCTGCTTCGCGGCACTGGGACACAGCCAGACCCTCCCTTTGCTGGGCTGAGCTGTTTCAGGGAAAGCAGCCTTTATTTAGCAGGACGTTTGGGCACAGAAACAGCCGTTTCCAAACATTTGGCAAAATCCTGCCTCTGCTCAAAATCACTCTCGTTCCCAGACAAACCAGGGCATACCCTTGGGCATGGTCTTGATGGTGTTAGTCAACAGGCAAAATTAAAATGACACCTGAAAGACACTGAGAGCAACAAAAGACTTTCCCCCACTTAAAGCAGCACAGTTATGGTTCAGTGGGATTGGTTTCTGCAACCTTCTGCACTGCACTTTTTCTCCCAAACTGCAGCAGCCGAACACGTTTCCATTTGTGCATTAAATCTCGGTGACTAACACCTGTCATCTCCTTGCCTTCTTCGCAGGAGCTCCCCTTTGAAAACAGACAAAACTAAGCCACCGCAGAGAGCAGAGGGGACGTTACCGAAGGACAAGTTATTCCCTCTCTGCTTTCTCAGTGAAGTCAGCCCCATGCGAGGCCGAAAGGAGCTGGACCTGCCCTCACCTCTCATCTGCTGCTTCCCCATCGGCACAAGTGAAAGCTGCCCAAAACGCGAGGCCAGCAGCCTCCTGGGCATGCTGCTCGCAGCTCCCCTGCTCAAGTCTGAAAGCAGAATGCTAAATTTATCCCCGCTGAGATTTCTATGGTAACAGACTACACGGCCGAATTTCAGATTACTGCAGCCGGAATTAGGGGTGAAGCAGAGTTAACAGAATCAGACGTGGTACAGGGTTGTCTTAGGCCAACACAAAAGCACGCGTATTAGAGGAAAAAAAGACAAAGCTGCTCCTAACAGCCAGCCAGTGGGATTCAGAAAAACCCAATTCTTGTCCATTGCCTCTGGAGGAATGTCTTATTTTAGAAGGTAACAGCTAAAACCGAGTGAAAAAAAAGGCAAACATACTTAAGGACAGCAATCTGCCTTGTGTCAACTGAGCAATGGCCATTTGCTGTGGAGAACTTATTCCATTTATTGATTTTTATGGAAAGCAACTTCAGTCCGAGCAGAACAGCAGCACCAGCTCTGCTTCACAGCTGCTTTAATAACCATCATTATATTTATATTTAATTGTAGCTCTCTGTCTAAGGCATGGGCTGGGATCTGAAGCAGCCTGAATTCCGGCAACGGGCTCTCGGCTAGAGGTGACGACTTGCAGGTGCCACCAGCACACCACCACACCGTCCATCCTCACCACCTGCCCTACACAGCACCTCCTTTTCTCAGCATCTTTCAGCAACACAGCGGATTCCTGCCCTGCAGGATCATACTCCCCCGTATCTCTGTGCCACTGACTTCCAGAAGAAGAGGTCTCAAAGCACAAATCCTGCTCTGCAAGGACAAGCAGATGAGGCACGTATCAGAGCACCCAGACAGCCGCAAACCTCTGCGTGGACAGGCAGAATTAGACAAGCTTTTGATGGGAAAACAGAGCCTACGTATCAAATCAATGCAGATGGACTTCCTATTTTTTTCTTTTTCTTTTTCCTAATTAAAACTTTCTTGAAGTGACACATAAAAGAAACGAAAGCCACAGCAGAGCTGATGCAGTAGGACAGTTTTATATTTAGAAGAATGACACAAGTTCTTGATTAACAGCAAACAAATGGAAACTTCTTCTTACGTTGTCCAGAAAAACAACAGAAAGGCAACTTCCACTGGCATTTACAGCCTCCCCAGTTCTGCTTTTACACTGAATTCAGCAGGGTTTTCCCTGTGCAATCCCAGCAAACAACATTTACACAGTCCATATAACAAATCTCAACCAAGACACACTGCACGTATCCACAACAGAGTTGGCTTTTTTTTTTTTTAATTCAGTGCTTACTACTGTCAGCTCTGTTTTCATCAGGATAATTAACAATGTTTTAGTACTTCAGCATAAAAAAGATATACTGAGGTGCTCAAAAAAAAGCCATTTCCAAGTTTTACAGACTGCAGTTGTACTATGCAAGGGGACATACAATGCAGTGTACCAATGTAAAATAAAGTCCTTTACAATTTATTTTGCCTGCTGTATTATTAATTTAAGAGCTGTTAGGCCAGAAGTCAAAGACCTGCTTAGCCAGATATCTGATCGTCAGCTGGGCCTCATCCCAAATTTCTCAAACATCGCTTGCATTTTTGTGGGGAAAAGGGAGTAGCAAGTGGCTTCTCTTCTGTGGTGCAGACGGGGGGAAGGAGGGCTTGCAGCCCCACCTGCCCCGCTCACACCACTTCCAAGGGCTGGTTTTGGGGGGCGACTGAACGCCTCCATGGATGGGGACTGCACCGCTCCCCCAGGCAACGCCTGACCAAGTGTCTGTGAAGCAATTCTTCCTGATATCCAACCCAAACCTCCCCTGGTGCAACTCGGGGCCGTTGCCTCGCGCCCTATCATTTGCCATCTGAGAACAGAGACCGACACCTCCCCGCTGCAGGCTCCTTTCAGGTAGCTGTGGGGCGATGGGGCCTCCCCTCGCCCTCCCCTTCCGCAGAGCGAACAGGCCCAGCTCCCTCAGCCGCTCCTCACACGCGGCCCAGGCCCAGCTTTGTCTGCAGCACGACTAAGAATAGCTCTGGCCGCCAGCAGCCCCTAGAAGAGAATGGCCTGGGCCTCTGCCAGAGAGCACGCTTCCTCTACTGCCGAGCCGACCGCCAGCCAGACAGGAGGCGAACACAGAGCAGAGGCCTGGTCAGGTCTGCTCAAATCCCACCACCCTGCGGAGGGACGGCCCCAGCAGCAGGACACGCTGGGGGCACCCAGCTGGGGGTGCAGGAATGGGCCTGGGGGGCACCAGGATGAACAGAGACCGGCAAGGTGCCCTTGTCACAAAGGTCTGTGGTATCCTGGGTGCGTTGGGCAAAGGACTGGCAGCAGGGCGAGGGAGGGGATGCGCCCGGCGAGGACCTAGGGGGCAGCGAGGGATCCTCTGCCCCGCGGCCGCGTGGGAAGCGGGCAGTTAGCACCGCAGCCCCAGCATTTCCTCCCCGGTGTCTGCAGCTCTCCTACAGCACAGCGAGCGAAAACAAAGGAACGAGAGGATTCAGAACCCCAGCCCCTCCTCGACATGCACGCCCAGTAAGCAGGATTTGCACCTGGCGGCAGAAACCCCTCTCTGCCTCCACACAGGGAATTACCTCCTGCCCTGCTTTCACAAGCTAAATTGCCTGAAGCAGCATTAAGGCAGGAGCCACCTGCTCATTTCAGAAGCAAAACACCTCCCCTTCCCCCTCCAAGTGAGCAGACTATCTGATGCAGCGCTGGCATCACCGCTTTCCATTCACAATCCACTAAAAATTAGGCCAAACTGCAAATATTTTTATTCCTTTTATCTTGCCTGCCTGACTGCAGGGCAAACTGGGCATAACTTTTTTCCCTCAAAACGCATTCCTGAAGTGATTTTGGAGCCCATTTTCGGACACACTAGCTCCACAACTGGAGAGACCAGAGCTTGATCCTGGGATCACAATGACCCTGGGCGATGCTGGTGCTCTGTGCATCAGTTTCCCCCCGGGGCACAGGAAGCCCAGTGCTATCCGCTGGTACGCAAAGACTCCAGGACACACAGCTCTGCAGCGAATTGCCAGCCCCACAGCCCACATTACCTATGGGATGCATCACCGCCTGGCCACACTGGGGCTTCCCATCATGGCCAGGCAGCCAGCAGCAGCAGGATGGCAAGCAGCTTTCCCAGGGTTGCCTGTAACACAAGATTAACTCCTCTCCCCATCACATTTGCATTTAAAACAGAGGTCAACACGGGCTAAAGCTGGGACAGAAAGGTCACCCCCTCTGCACGGAAAGCACACAGAGTGGGTTAAACGCTCGCCCTCCCCAAATTCCTGCATTCCTCTGCTCCAACAGAGTGCTGGGTGAAAGCTTTTTGCTCACTGTTTCCATGCCTGGTCATGTCCCGCATCCTGGCTTCGGTGCACATTTTAACAGGTCCTATTAATAGCCCGAGCAGGAGCTGGAGAGGCACCAGCTGCTCCGGCCAGTCGCACCTCCAAGCAGACACAAGGGATCCTTCCCACTGTGCTCGGCGAGCTTGCGTGCCCAAAATTCATCTCTTCCTCAGTTCTTTGGTGGCCAAGGTGCTAAAATCAGTGCAGGAGCACAAAAAGCTCTGCTCACCCACAAGCTGCAGCAGATGCCATCGCTCTCCGTGACCTTCAAGCTCCTCGAGTTCAAGGGATCTCAGCTGCAGGCTTGCAAAAGGAGTCAGGTGATCTGGGGCACTGGTGGGAGGACACTCATACAGCTCTGAGACCCACAGCAAGGCTGTGGCACCGCATCAGCTGCAGCGACCCCGCATCCGCATCCCACTAGAAGCCCTCTGCCTCTCTGTTAGTGTCTGCACTTTCCCTGGGAAACACTTCCCCTTTTCTGAAGGTATGATACCACTAGGAAAGCACTGGTGCCAGAAACCCACGTCCCATCACACCAGCACCCCGTTGGAGACCACAGCACACCACCAAAGGGGCTTGGAGGCGTCCGTCTCCGTACCCAGCCTAGAGCTGTGACCTCGTTTCATGGGATTTAACCAAGCACTGCAAGCATCCAGATGGACTGTCTGGCTAATTGAGTTAATTAAAGCGTTTTTTTTTGTTGTTTTTGTTTTTGTTTTTTCAGTGATTAACTTTCAGGAGCAGGGCTCCACATTGGGTGTTTTGGAAAGGCTCCTTCTGAGCAGTTCCAGCACTCTCCAGGGAGCTCGGGCCACACCTCAGCAGCAGCACGAAACACAAGAACAATTACTTGGAAACTCTTACTGATTGCACAGGGCTGTTTCTCAGCAGTGCCTTTGGACTCCAAAAAAAAAAAAAAAAACCCAACCCCCTCTTT
>VXAV01037112.1:0-11756 GCA_013399715.1 Alectura lathami | reverse complement strand
GCTTCCCTCTGTCTGTATGGGACCTTCCTTGGCTTATTTGCAAGGCAAATAGCTCTGCCAGTCCCAAGCTGGTGCTGCGTGCCCAGCTGAGCGCCCTGCCGGAAGAGTTCCCTCCATCCTTCCTTGCCCAGGGCAGAGGCTTTGGGCTATGAGGGTCCGCAGTGGGATCTTTTAGTCTTTATGGGATGGTACGGAGACTTTCCAGGTGCTGGCCACAAATGACATGTTAGGGGATGTACCCAATGTCCTGGTGCTGTGGCTTCCCTGTGCCACTGAAAAGCAGCAGGGAAGCAGAATCAGGCTGATTATTAACACTAAGTCTTAAATTATTTTGCTTTTCTCCGTGCGTCCAGGGGACTTGCTGAAGGGGTTGGGGCAGGGGGAGCCCTGCAGCCCCCTGGCTGAGCCCCCCTGCTCCTGGCCCCAATCACACTGGGGAAGGCCCCAGGGTACAACCCCCCCCTCCTCGCCCAGTCTGCAGTGGGCGTTTGCTCTGTAGGAGGAAAAAAACATCCCGCTGAAGGGTGGGGAGTGCTTGTGTGCACACAGCTAGGTGGGGGAACATTGAGCCAAAATACCCAAACACTCTCAAATGCTAAACACAGACCAAAAGGAGGAGGTTATTTGAGAAGGAGCTGACCGCTGTTGAAGCAGCACCCAGCGTGTCAGGGTGGCTGTGTTGGTGGTCACATCCCTGGGCTGGGCCGTTCAGCACCCTGGGAGTGCTGCCAGGAGCAGGTTTGGGGCGCGAGAAGCTGCCCAGGAGGTGCAGTGAGATGCAGGACCCCAGGGTCAGCTTGTCTTCCCTCTGTGCCTGCTTTGAGGCTGTTCACAACCAGGAGGCAGGGAAGGGCTCTGCGGGGCTGCCCAGGTGTTGCTGCTGCGAATTGAAGGTGTCCAAGGAAATGGCAGCTTTACACTTGGAGAAAATCACGGGTAACCCCTGGGAGCTTTGTGCTCAGGGTGCAGGGACTTTTGGAACCGAATCTGGGATGGGGAGATGGCTGCTGACGTGGGGTGCTCTGTGGGCCATCATCCATGCCAAGCAAAGCAGTTGCCAAGCAGGGAAAGGAGCAGGGAGACCTCAGCTTGGTTCCTGCTCCACTGCTGGATGCAGTGATGCTGGGAGCCTGGGGAAAACCACACCAGGGGCGTCCCCATCTCAGCTCGTGACCCCGGTGAGCCAGCACCAAATGGCAGGAGCCAGCAAGGAGCAGCAAGGCGCTGGTCGAGGGGATGAGCTGCCCTACCGCTGCCCAACCCGGGGTCTAGGGCACTGGCGCTGGGGGCTGGCAGAGGGGACAGGCTGGTGACAAACCCACCTGAGCGGCAGATGGCTGTTTAACATGAAATAACACCTTTGATGGCTGTAATTGTGACTGCAGGTGGATGTACAGGGTGGAGCAGTTGAGGGAAACACAGCTGGTTAAAGGGTAACTGCAGCCCTGCTGGGTCAGGACAAACCCGCTTCTGCGGCGAGAAGCATGCGAGGCCGGGAGCGGTGTCCTCATGGTGCTGGGGTGGCAGCGGCAACGCTGCATTTTTGTGGCCGCCCTGCCCTCGCTTGCTTTATTTTTGCTCCGTTCGCCCTGCCAGGGCGGCTGACCCGCAGGCTCTGTCCCTGTTCTGAACCAGAGGGCCTGACCCAGTCCCGTGTCTGACGGCGAGCTCTGCTCTTCCTCCTCCTCCTCGCCTCCAGGACAGCCCCAGCTGGCCGCCGTCGCCGGGGGTGTCATGGGTGTCCGGCTGCCGCGGATTGCAGCGCTGGAAGAGCTGCTTCCCCTGACCTCTGGGGAAGGCTCTGCCTCGTGCTGGCTGTGCTCCAGGGAATCACTTTGTGCTCGGTTTTTAAGCACGCAGAAAGCCCCACTGGAACCGCTGCAGGGCTTAAAGCTAACCAGATGCTCGCACGCACTTTGCCGGGCTGCGGGCAGTGGCAAGACGTAGGATCATGGCCCTGGTGCTCCCCGGGGTGCTTTGAAGGGGCAAAGCGTGAGGTTTCCAGCAGTGCCTCTAGCCTGTGCTTCTCCCAGGGCCTTCCTCCAGGTGCTCGGGCACCGACGGCGTTTTCTCATTAACGCGTGGGAAATGAAAGCCGCCGTGCCCAGCGCCAGCCCCGCAGCAGCAGCCCTGCAGCTCCGATAGCAGAGGGAGCTCCGCGTGGCGCCGGCCTGCTGCGCTGCTGCGGGGCGTTGGGGAAAACAGCAGTAACCCAGGTGACTCATGTCCGCCGTGTCAGGATCCTTTCTGTTTTCAGCAATTTTTAACTGAGAAATGCTAGTCTGGAGTATCAGTTTAATAGAAATAATACTTTGCATTCCTTTAGAGCGTGTAATTCTGGGATCAAAGACAGGGAAGCTGCTTTGGGATCATTAGCTAATGAAGAGTTACAGCCTGGCAGGTCGCTATCTGCAGTCCTGTATGGTGCTGGGCACAGAAGCTGCAGGCAGCGGCTGAAGCTGGAGCTGGCGTGTGTAGGAGGCTCCTGTGCTGTTTGCTCCAGCGCTGGAAATGGGCCACGTGGGTCAGGTGCTTCCTTGGAGACCCTTAGCTATGATGGAGGACTTTAATTTTATATTTTTTTTAAGAGCATAAATGAATTAGGCCCTCTGCTCTTGTAGGCACTTGTGGGAATTGAATTGGGTGCTTGCTAAGGGCCGGTGCTTTGCTACATTGCTCTCATTTGACTCGGGCAATACGTGTGCGAGACAGCATCTCAGAGCAGTAGAAACCAGAACAGCCCACGGCTGGCATCAGGGCTGGGCTGAGACTTTGCATATCTCCTGCACGGCGAGATGCGTGCAGCAGAGCCCTGTCCGCAGCTGCCTCCTCTCCCCCCTGCTCTGGTTTGTCCCCTCTTTACCACCCAAGTGTCTGTGCCTGCGGGAGCCTGGGGACCGTCCTGGCTCCCTCCCTGCTGTCGTGGCCATTGGGCTGGGCAGGCCCTCGTTGGGAGCCCAGCACCCAACCACAGGCGTGTGCAAAGCCGAGGCAGCTCTGCCTAGCAAAAAACTCAACATTTGATTATCAAAACCTCATGAGTTTTCGTTGTTTGAAATCTTCTGAATCTTTGCTAGCTGTTATTAAACTGCTGCTGCCATCAAAAATGTTAGAGAGATTGCTTTTCTCTCTTTGCTTGAAAGCTAAGGTGAATCTCCCCTGAGCCCCAGGAGCTGGGGCTTCAGCAGACTTTCCTCCTGACAGCACCGTAACACCTGCATGTCGCAGCACAAGCTGTGGCTGCATTTTGGGGTCCTCCTGGCAGGCGAGGGGCTGCGCAGTGCTGGCAGCTCCTCCAAGCCCTGGCGTGCTGGCTGGGAGCAGCTTCCCAAGCTAGCCAGGAGAAACAAGCTCTGGCTTGAGGAGCGAGAGCGAAAGGCAAAGGCCCTGCTGTGCCGCCGGCCGCGCAGCGGGATGCCGGCTCCTGCTCGGGATGGGATGCCGGCTCCTGCTCGAGCCCCACCAGCCCGCGCCTCAGCTGCCAAGGACGCAGCAGCACTGGGGTACCTGGGGTCCCAATCCATCAGTGCTGAGGACAAATTCCTCTCTGCTGAGCAATGGAGAGGAATTTTCCCCTCCTCCAGAGAGCGGCTGGATCTGCAGTTGGGATCTCTCTCCATTGCAAGCCCTTTGCAGCACGGCGTGCCCCGCTCCGGCAGTGCTTTGCCTGTTGGGTTCGTTGGCTGCATCCAGAGTCCCCAGGGAGCAGGAGGGCAGCGCGGTGCCACGGGCCCGCTGCGCTTCTCCTGTCCCCAGCTCGGCGTTTCCCCCAGATTGCATAGCTGCTGCATTCCTTCATCCACTCGCACACTTCCCAGCCGCCGGTGTTCAGGTGGGGACATGCTCCTCACTTCCTCGCCCGGGGTAGGAGCGTGGTTTCTCTCCCTGCATCGCTTCCCAGGGGCTGGCAGAAAGCGGGCAAGCGGGTCCAGCCTGTCTCACCGCTGCACTGCTCCCTTGAAAGCCTCCTGCTGCTGCGGAGCTGGGTGCCCACCAGCCCTCGGGGCTCTGGGGCCAAGCAGAGGGCTGCCTTGTCCTGAGTTGTGCTTTGCAGCAGTGTCCCACCCGTCCCAAAATCTCAGGGGGGGTCCTCAGCACCCGAGGCTGAGCCTACAGGAGTTTGCTGAGGGAATGAGGAGGGGGCAGGGAGGAGTCACAAAGCTCTTGGATGGGCAGAGCCAGCGCTGCCGATCAGATAATAATTAATAACTGGTTTCTGGGGACCCTCCACCTCCATCTGCGGCAGCTACACCCTGTGCACCCCGTAGGGGTTTGCTCCTGGCTAGGGAAGGAGAACCATTTCATGGAAGCTGAACTCATCCCATTTTTGCCAGATTAACGGTAGCATGGGGGCTGTGAGCAGCATCCCCAGGCTCTGGCTCAGGCAGCAGCCTGGGTCCATGCAGTGCCCATCGCCCTGGGGCGGATTTGGCTCAGCAGAGCCCTGAGCAAGGCAGGATCTGCTTGTGCAGGGTGCGGGCGTCAGAGCCTCCCGCACGGGTCACTGAGCAAAGGCCCCGGCACGCAGTACCGTGCTGCACCGCTGCTGATTTGCCCCGGCCACTGTTTGCCCCAAGGAAAAATGCAGTCAGCGTCACCTGGAGGGTGGCAGTGAGCAAGGAGTGACGCGTTCGGGGCAAGCTGCTGGCTGCCAGAGCTGAGCATCATGCTGAACATTTATAGAGTGCAAAGGCGTAGGAAACAGAACACTTGGGTTTTGATGCTGTCGCTACGGAGCAGGTGTGCTGTGGTTTGTGGTGGAGCTGCTTTGCTCGCTCGGGCCCTGCTGCTGCCTCATGGTCTCAAACTCTGCTCCTGCTCTGTCCCGCAGGCTGGTGGATGACCGGTGCGTGGTGGAGCCAGCGGCTGGGGACCTGGACAACCCCCCCAAGAAGTTTCGAGGTGAGATGGGGCCGGGTTGGGGCAGCCCTGTCCCTCTGGGGGAACAACAGTGACTCTGAGCATCTGTGCCAGGAATGGAGACCAGAGTCCCAGCTTGCCCGGGGCTGGGAGGTGCTGCTTGCTCTTCGCAGAAGGATTTCAGACAGCCTCTGTAGGTCATCGCTGTGGCTTGGCCAAACCACCCACCCTCCCCCGTTTGCATCTGGGTGCATTTATGCATTTCCTCCAGGGTCACCTCCAGGGTGGGATGATCCGTGGGACCCCAAAGCCCAGCCCCAAGGAGCAGGAGTGGCTGGGAGGCACTTTCTGCAAAAGTGGGTTCAACTTGGCCAAACGCATCCCTAGGGATGCTGGCAGCCGGGTATCAACTGGCTGTGAGCAGGGGACAGGGGGAGACAGAGAGAAGCCAGGAGGGGACAGACAGAGGGGCAGTTGCAACAGGCAAACTATTTCAAGGCAGGCCTGTTAGCACTCAGCACTAATTATGTCTGCTGTGCTTGGCTGCACCTCAGAGTGAGCTGGGGATTAAGCAGCGCTTTTACGAGGCAGGCAGGGTTTAGGGAGAAACAGTAAGTCCCATCCTCGGCGGTCACGTTTTGGGCTGTGCCATTTCCTCAGGTGCTCAGGGCTGCGCTCACTCCTTCCCATGCTGGCAGCCCAAGCAGGAGCGGGCCGTGGCGGCGGGTGCAGGCGGAAAAGGGGATGAGTCAGTGGAGGGCTGGGACGGATCCTGGTATGTGGGAGCAGTCAGGAGGAGCCAGGACAGGCTGCTGGGAGAGCTGCTCGTGCCTCCTGCTCCCTGGCTTTGCAGGCCCTGGGGCTGGCCAGGGAGGCAGCCCCGACCTTTGGGCTCTGTGGGGAGCAAACTGCTGCACCAAGCCCAGGTGTTCCTGCCCAGGGCTGCACCTGCCTGGGAAACGCTCCTTTTGTGCCTGGCTGCCCCATGCACCCAGCACACTGCAAAATGCAGGGGAAAGGATGGGTCCCAAAATGCATCTCACTTGGTCTGGGTGCCCAGAGCACCTTGTGTGTCCTGCGGCAGGTAGGGGACAAAGCAGTGCTGTGCGCTGAGAAAACCCCCAAACCAGTTGGTGGATTCGGGGTTTGCTTTATGGTGGCCATTCCTTTTATACCACAATTTCAGGCCCCCCTTTTAAAACCATCTGTTTAAATATTGGTTAGCCACCCTGCTTCATGCCCCAGCCCCTTTCACAGGGTGGCTTTAACTTCCTGCAGCAGGGTGCTGTGCAGATGCCCTTCCTCTCTGCCAAGCAGGGACCTTACTCTCTGTAGGAGCCGTTGCCCTTCTTTTGTGCACGGGGGTGGCTAACCAGCCCCGCAGAGCCCCACAGCCCTGGCACACCCTGCGCCATCCTGTTCCCGCTGGACTTTCACCCGGGGCTGGATGGGAACAACTGGGAGCCGTTGCGGGGAGCCCGATGCAAGCCCTCACCCGTTCCCCTGGTCCCAGCAACCGCAGCGTCTCCCTTCCTGCGCATGGGTGGGTGTTGAATCTCTTTTCCAGACTCAGGTCTGCGCTAGACTCAGCCCTGCTCGGTGCAAACCCTATCAGGATATCCAGCTGTTTGTTTTAATGGCCGGAAAAGTAGCGCTCTGCCTGCTTGATAGCTATCACTGTGAGGGAAGTAAAAACAACGGGCTGGTGCTGTTTCCCTGCTGCAGCCGCAAGAGGCTTAAGAGGGTTTTAATGGGCTGTTGCCGTCCCCATATCCTGTGGCCAGACCTTGCCCTTCCCAGCTCGGCTCCCCGGTGCTCACTGCCTCACTGCCCAGTGGATTTTGGGCACAGCAGGGCGAACAGGGCCTTTCTCCCACACAGCCAGACCTAAATGGGTTTTGGAAATGCCCAAACCCAGCCAGGAGCCTGTCGCTGCAGTGAGGGGCGCTGGCTCAGCTGTCTGTGTAGTGCCCTCTGGGCATCTGAAAGAAGCACGTCTCAGATATTTGCTTTTCTTGGTGCTTCCCTCCCCCAAAACCTCTTCCCAGCCCTGCATTCAGGCACATTAGGAAGAAGCAAATAAGAAGCTGAAATCCTGCACTCAGCGGGCAGCGCCTGCGTGCAGGGCTTGGGGCAGAGGCTGCGATCGCTGCAGGGCAATGGGCAGACGGAGCCCGGGTGCTGGTGCCCCACATTCCCTGGTCTGGGGTATTTGGTCATGCAGGGGGCTTCGTCTCTGCTCTGCCAGCTTTGTGCTCTCTGGGCAGTGCTGAGGTGGGAGCTCTCCTCAGCTTCCCTGCTTTCTGCCCACCATCCGTCTTGCAAAAGATCCTCAGTGCTCAGAGCCGGGTGCCAAAACCTCTGGATTCCAACACGAGTTTTGCTGGAGCCTCTCTGTGTGCAGCTCACTCCGTGCCTCAGTTTCCCTCCTTGCAAAACAGGGCTTAGTGTTAAGAGGCAGGGAGGTCGAGCAGCCCCTGCGGGCAGGGTGCGATGGAGCCAGGGGTTTCATTTGCACCTCTCTCTTAATAACTATGTTAGATTGCTTCCCTCCCCACTCAGTTTCTCTTCTCTACCAGGTCATTTTGCAACCTAATTAGCAATTTAATGAAAACGATTCAAGGTGCTGCAGGTGGCCCAGGTGTTTCCGTGGCCCCGCTCAGAGGCAGTGGGAGAATGCAGCCAGGCGTTACAGCAGCTGCGCTCGAGTCCCTGATTAAAAGCCCAGTGTCACAAAGCCTCCTTGGCACGGGACATGCCATTAGCAAATAGATCTGTAAAACGAAATGTGAAACTTGGCCTCTCACCAGCATCCCGAGCCGGTGAGAACTGTGCTTTGTGCTTGTTTGTTCGTCACTCCCAGGTAAATAAATACGTGCTTGCCAGTGAGCTTGGAGCAAGGCCAGAGATGGAAGTGATTTTTCTTTTTGTGTCTGAAGTTTCTGGGCTGCTATTTCAGGGGTAGTTTGGGTGAGCCAGGCTGTGGGTCCCTTCCTGCCCTCACCCCCTGTCCCTGCACAGCTTCCGACCCTGAGCGGAATCAGGGCTCACAAGATGTAGCTGCAGTCTCCTGATTTCCAGGGAGCAGCCCTACTGCTTTGATTCACAAATCCTGGACCTGAGCGGCTGCGCCTTCCACCCTCATCCTGCCCTCACAGCAGTGTGGGGTAAAGCAGGCAGACTGGGGCATTTTGCAGGGCGCATCCATGGTGGATGGACGGATCCATGGGAGGACCCAAACCTGTGCTTTTTGCATCCCCAAAGTGTTTCTTTTAGGACTGGAGTGCAGCTGTTTGCAGTACGAATTTTAGGAGGGCTGGCTCATAGCTTCCAGCGCTGGTAATTAAACTGTGAGAGGTCACAGCATCGTGCTTGCAGAGCTGGCGTGTCCTGATGGCACGGCCACCACGGGGGCAGCACCCTGCAGCCCCGCTGTGTGGGGGCATCAGGTCTGTGGGGCAGCAAGGGAGGTGTGGGGCCGCCTGCTCCGGTCCCCGTCCCGCAGCACCCGCGTCCCGCTGGCCTCCGCTCCCTCCCTCCCTGCAGGATCCGCTCCTCGTTCAGCCCAGCTGTGCTCCATCAGTACATTTTCTCCCCCTGAAGCTTTCCTTCCCAAATTACGAGGCTGTTTCTGATGGGAGCGCTTCTATCGCCGGTCCAAGAAGTGGAGTAATATTTTCTCTGATCTGAAACAAGTCCACTGGTAGCGGGCGATGTGACCCTCTGCCAGCCTGCTGGGGGCCCGCAGCAGCAGATGGGGTTGCTGTGGGACAGGAGGGTGCTGCTGGGATGGGAGCAGTGGCCCGGAGCAGGGCTGGCTCCTGCCCTTTGTGTCGTTGGTCGCAGGGAGGACCCTGTGAGCCTGCTGCAGCCTCACACTCGCCTTCCTCTCCTCCCAGATTGCCTCTTCAAAGTGTGCCCCATGAACCGCTACTCTGCCCAGAAGCAGTACTGGAAGGCCAAGCAAACCAAGCAGGACAAGGAGAAGATCGCGGACGTGGTGCTGCTGCAGAAGCTGCAGGTGAGCAGCGCTTGTAGCTTCCAGCACTGGTAATTAAGTTGACCAGCCTCCCCTGGGCTGGCGGGGTGACAACATCCAAACCTCTCACTGCGCAAACCCTCAAGTGTTTTCCTTCCTGGCAGACAGCCTGCGTGGTAGGCCAGGACCCGTCTGAGTTTTGCTGTCATCAGGTGTCCCTCTGGTGCCTCCTGTCCCTCTTCTTGCTGTGGACCTTTGTCCCAGGGGAGACCTGCAGAGAGGGATGCAGGGGACTGAGCTGGCGGGGGTAGGACGGGAGGGCAGCGAGGCTCCTTTGGGGTGAGGATGGCACCCAGCAGCCCGTCCAGCCGTGCTTAGCCTTTGCTGTCTCAGCCCTTCAAATGCTCCCATAGAAGAGGATCAGGGCGAAGCAGGACTGGCTCCAAAGGGCTGGGGAAGTGAAAGGCTCCTGTTGACTTCCATAAGGTCTGGAAAAGGCCCATATTAAACATTGCATAATCGCCTCAGACAGCTGGCGAGGCCCTGAGGATGATTCATAAAAGTGAAGCTCAGGCAGGATTCATTAAATCATCTCATCAGGCTTCAGGCTGGGCCCCACAGCTCCCCTAGTTTTGCCCTTGCTGAGCGAGGTGCGAGGCAGTGTTTGGCCAGGGCATCCTGGCTTGGGCTGGAGGTGTCGAGATGGGGCCAGCACCTCCATGACCCTGTACAGAGCCATGCAGCTTCCCTGCTCTGCTTGGATGGTAACTTGTCACGCCGACAGCTGTACTGGCCATGGCTGGACGGAGAGGCTCATTTCCGAGCCTGATTGATTGAACCTTGCTTCGGATTTGTCTTCTAGAGATCCTGTGTTTCCTCACTCCATCCCGCTGCTCCTGGTGTTGTCCTTTTGGCAGTGGGAGCGAGGGCTCAGCAAGGCGCTCCCTGTGCTGCTGCACAGCCCTGGGCTCCGGAGGCTTTTATTCTGCTCCTGGTGCCTCCCTGCAGCCTCCGGGGCTGTACACCGCAGTGCGCATCCCTGATGTCCCCGTACCTACAAGGGACAGGCTGGGAGCCCGTTCCCGTCCCCGCCATCTGTCAGTGAGGGAGTTCAGGTCTGGGTGCAGATTTAGGAGCCGTGTTGCTCCATGGGGTTGTTTTCTCACTCCCAGCTCAGCAGCAGGGTGAGTTTCCCCCAGGCTCTGTTTTTATGGAGCAACCACCGTGGTCCCTGGACCCCAAGGCCCGGAGGGCTCACATCCCCCAGGTGGCACCCAGACCTGTGTGGGGACAGAGGGTTAACCAAAGCGGCTCAAAAAAACAAAGGGTTTGTAGTGCAGCACCACGCGCCAGGAGCATTTGAAGCCCCGGCATCGCATCGCAGACCACCTGCCCTGTCCTCCCACGGGGTGCAGAGCACGATTCCGCCTTTGCTTCCCAGTTCCTCAAGTGCGAGGGGGAGAAAGCAGGATGGGCAGGGGCGGATGCCCTCCCAGCCCCACCCCTCGCCGAGGTTTCCCTTTCCAGCTGCATGGGGCTGACCCCGCACCCTTGCCATTCCCAGGTGTATCCATTGCCAGAGCAGATTCCTGCCCTGCTCCGTGTGTGTTGATAGCACCTCTTCCACTGCCAGAGCAGCCACATGGGAAATACCTGTGGTTTTGGAGAGGGGCTGGTGGGCCCAGCCTGCTGCAAGTGGTGCTGAGTAATTGATTAATTCTTGGGGTGTCTTTGCCAGCGGGGACCCATCCGCATCCACCACAGCAGGCACAAACTCGTTGCCAGCTCTGGGCACGGTGCTGCCAACACGGAGCCTTCTGCTCGTTGGTCTGGGCGCTGCCAGGAGCGCCTGGTGCCAGCGGCCCTGCTGGATGCGAGTGTCACCCCGGCCCTTGGTCCCTTGGTGGTGCTGGCCCATATCGGGGAACTTTGGAGAAGCTTGTCCAAATTTTTAATTCTTTGGCTTAAAAATAGATTTCATGCAGCTGCTCAGGGCCCCAGCAGGGTCCCGGGCTTGGCTCTCGGACGCTGAAAACCATCTTGTGGGTGCAGACCATGGCCCTGGGGGACAGAGGGATATTGGTGCTGTGTCCCCTGCCCAACCCCTAGTTCGGGGTGCAGGTGGCCCCCCAGGGGGTCGCTCCAGGGGCATGGGGCTGTGGCCGCACTGAGCTCTTCTGCTTTTGGCACTCAGCATGCGGCCCAGATGGAGCAGAAGCAGAACGAGACGGAGAACAAGAAAGTGCATGGAGATGTGGTGAAATACGGCAGCGTCATACAGGTACGGGCACCCCTGGGCTGTTCTGGTTTTGGGGGAAAATGCTCACATCCAGTGACTGTGAGCTGGACAGTTGCTGGGATGGGGCTTGTGGTGTCCCTGCTGCATAGGGCCAGCCCTGGGACCTGGGGCTGTGCCAGCTCACCCTGGCCTCCTCAGCTCCTCCACATGAAGAGCAACAAGTACCTGACGGTGAACAAGCGGCTGCCGGCCCTGCTGGAGAAGAACGCCATGCGGGTGACGCTGGATGCCACCGGCAACGAGGGCTCCTGGCTCTTCATCCAGCCCTTCTGGAAGCTGAGGAGCAATGGAGATAACGTGAGCGCGGGGCTGGAAAGTCCCCAAAAGCAGATGGGCTGGGTGGTGGTTGGGCCTGCCAGGGCTTACATCCCTGCCAGGGCTCACATCCCTGCCGGGTGCCCATCTCATGCTCTCTGCCCCGTTCTCCTTTTGCTCCCCAGGTAGTCGTGGGAGACAAAGTCATCCTGAACCCTGTGAACGCGGGGCAGCCGCTGCACGCCAGCAACTATGAGCTCGCTGACAACGCGGGCTGCAAGGAGGTACTGGGGCTGTCTGCACAGCATCTGGCTTTGGGGGCTTGCCTAGTTTTCTTTTTCCTTTTTTTTTTTTTTTTTTCTT
>VXAV01037111.1:0-11632 GCA_013399715.1 Alectura lathami | reverse complement strand
TTTTTTTTTTTTTTTTCACTGAGAGCTTTGTGTGCACATTTTTTCACCTGGTTCTAATCTGGACACAACTGCACACAATTGCAGAGCAAACGAAGAGCGAGAGCATCCACCCAGAGCACACTTCTGGCATGGCAACCTGCGGCTGATCGCATCGGACAACAACGTGTTGGGGGATCCGTATCTTACAGGACAAAGCATCTTCGGCACACTCAGAACTGCAGGGAAAGGCCACAGCTGCCACAAGCGGGCGAGGTGAAGAGCATCACCAGCAAACCCAGATCATCAGGGCATTTGTTGAAAAGTTCGGGTGATCCAGCAAGCAGGGCTGCAGCTATGGAGAAGAGCACCACATCCAGGTGAAAACCAGCCCCACAAGTCAGATATAAAGCAGTGGTGCAGACCCCAGAGCCTGGGCCTGTAGGAGGAAAGAGCAAAGTTCGGACGAGCAGGGTCTCTGTCCCACCAGGCTGCTCAGCTTGCCACGTGAGCAGCCCGCAGTCCTGCCCACCACTTATCAGGCTCCGTCTTGAAAACAATCTGGGCCTTGAACAGATCTGTTAAACAGCGTAATATGGAGATCAAGGAGCAAAGATGAGGAGAGGCAAAATTAGATTAATGCCTCAGATAGCTTTTGAGTATAACTAATGCCAAATAACCAGAGGGCAACGTGTCAACCATTTAATAGGGCACAACGTAAAATAATGTTTTCAAAACAAGCACTTCATTGGGTGCTTCCCTTTTGAATCAGATAAAGCGTATCACTGCAGAGAGATTTGCTTTGATCTGCTCTGTAGCAGAAGGTCAAGGGTGTTTAAACCAGCTATTCAGAGCTTGCGAGTAATAGAATTAAACGGCTCAGATCAAGGGAAGGTCCCTGGGTTCTCAGCATCCTCCAGCAGCCCCAGGAGTGAGAGCACCCTCTCTGCCCAGCTGCAGCAGGCACACAGAGCACACCGGGGCTGCCCCAGCACTCAGCGCAAATTAGCTCGGTGCTAGGCACAGCCAGCTGATGTGAGACTGCTCACTGCAAGGGGGCTTAACCCCAGGGCTGCTTCCCAGCTGTACGGAGGGTGAAGGCAGCAAGGCCAAACTCCTTGCTGTTTCTTGCACACGAGGCAGCAAGGGGACTGTGTGGGGGATTTGGCACTCACTGACCTCCTCTCCATGGGTAGCTGATGTCCATGGGACACCGCTCCCTTCTGAAAAGGAAAGACAGGTCAAATAGGAGGGGGAAGGATTAAAACAGAGCTGCAGGCACATGTCTAATTTCCATGGTACTTTGCTGCTTATCTCTGCTTTTCCAAACAATATCTAAGCAGAGGTTGGGCCAGCCCATCCAGTGCAGACCTGGAAAAAGAGTTGCGGTGCAACACACCTCCAGGTCCAGGCCCAGGAGATGCCATTTCCCAGCCCAAGGGACCATGGCATCAGGCTTTTTCTAGGCAGGGACATTGTGGAGTGCTCCCAGCACTCTCCCACAGCACAGACACCTGTGTGAAAAGCAAGATGAGGTGAAGAGCCCTGGCATCACCACCTGCCCCTGCACACACCTGCACAGAATTCTGCACACCTCAACCTCTGCCTACAGGGCCGTAGCAGCCGCTGGCACGACTCAGGGCTCTGGGGGACCACAGGGAGTGTGGGCAGTGACAAGGCTTGTTTGTCACCAGGCAGCACCGCGACCACTGCTTGCTTGCTGGCACCCAAGCGGAAAAGGGCAGCGGCCCCTCGCCACGGGTGTCTGATGAAGATTTACAGCCTCACCTGGCTCTAACATGACCCCCCTGAGCCTCCCGCTGCCTCCAGCTGACCTCCAGCTCCACCAGGCACAGTTTGCTGCTCCACGCTGTCACGTCTCTATTAGCTGTCACCTCGGCAGCGTGTGGCGAGGGGCAACGGGGTCTCCACGGCTTTGTAACCACAGCGTGAAAAGGTAAATCCATGCAAAGAGCCCAGATAAAGGGAGCTGCCCCTTGCCTGGGCAGGGACACAGGGTGCGGGGGACAACAGGACCCCACAATGCAGCTGAACAGGCAGAGGGGTCTCCCCATCCCGACAGCCGGAGGAGAAGGGAACACAGCAGAGGCAATGCTCAGCAGGGACCTGCCCTGACCACGCTTAACAGCAGTGCTGCTAACGAGATGCTGAAGGCAGGTGGGCATCAGCCGTGCTCAGCCTGGCTCTCAGAGCTTCCTGCAGAGCTGCCTGCCAAAGTGCTCAGCTCCGGGACCGGTGCTTAAAAGTAAAGCAGACACCAAGAGGGGCCCATAAATCCTGCACCGCCCAGTTCTGCAGCAGCCCCAGCAGCTCACCTGAGTCCCAGCCTGGGGCACAGCATGGCTGTGAATTTTCAGATGAAACCATGCTGTGGTTGCAGAACAAGTTTGCAAAAGAGCAAATGTAGCCCTGACTCACCCAGGGTAAATCTGCCGTATTCAGAGCAGGGTTTGCAGGGTGCTCCAGCTGTGTGCAGCTGTTTGTTAGCAGAGAGGGTGCGATTGCTGCTGCCCATATGGGCTTGTTATCAGTGAGAGGCAGTGCAAAGGTTTCTGTATGCAGAAATCTGTCCCGACACTTCATTGCCAATTACTGGTAAAGCCGCTCAGAAAGTGTTAACAAAGCTGACGTTCTGACCAAAATGGAAACACCCCTTTTGGATCCACAACTCATCCCACGTGCTCTAGATGGGCCTGGTTCCCCCGAGGACATCAGGGAGGTGGTGGTGGGTCTCCAGCGTTCAGCCTGCAGCACTCCCGCAGCGCTCCAAGCTCTGAGCCTGCGGGGTTTCCCCCCCTGCCCTCCCTCACCTGCTGTGCACAGCGTGTGCTTTGCAGCAATTTAATGCGCGTTCTCTGGACGCAGCCACCCCATGCCCTGGCAGTGGTTTTCTCTAACGATTCACAACCAGGCCACCAGAAGGCAGAAATGGGGGAAACCTGGCCTTGCACCTCCTGTTGGGCTAACTCTTTACCTGCAAAATGGAGGAAGGAGGTTCCTAAATGACAAGTAGGTGGACCTGGAGGAGGTGACAGTCAGCTGCAGCCCTCCTTCATGTTTTCTGCCCACTGGCACATTTGTTCAGGGATATGGGGCTGCAATCACCAGTGCAGCCTTAAGACAAACAGCCGTTTCATCGGTTTCGAGGGTTGGTTTTCTTTAAAGCTTTCATCCTGGCAGGGATGTTTGAGGAGCTAAAAATAGGCAGCAAAGTCACGTGAAAACCTCCGGATGTGAGAAATCACATAAAAGATATGAGCGCGAGTCCTTGTTTCCTTGGAAATAATAGTAGTAGTAATTCTTGAGCACGAGGTTGTACTGGTGAGATCCAAAAGCACCCTGTTGCTCCCTGAGGCAGGGTGCAAAGACGCTGAGCTGCTGTAGCTGCTCTGGAGCCAGGCACTTGCTGGGGGTCAGGATCCACCCCCCCTGTGCCCGTGCCAGGATGTCTTTGGCTCTGGAGGAGAAGAGCTGCTGAGATTTCCACATGGAGATGCATTACAAGGGGGTGCAGAGCAATGGGGCAGAGGGAAGGGCACAAATTTCTCCAGGCCACCTGTTTTTGTTGAAGGTCTCAGTTTGGGATGGGCCCCAAAACACCCCTATCCACTGCCCCCCAAAACCATCTGTTTGGGTCTGGGCTGAAATCCACAGGTGCAGCTGGGCTGGGTGGGACATCTGGCTCCAGCCCTGGGCTTGGACAGCTCTGGGGAGATCTCAGACTTGAGGGCAGTCTGCAGCACGCGCCCATCCCTGGTGGAAATCGGCGAGCTAAATGGCAGTGTTTCTGCAGCAAAGGGCTCTCACCCATACGCACAGAAATCACTTGTATTTAAATTCTAACATCCTCATCCCGAGCACAGCAAGGCGCAGCCCCAGCTGATCCCCAGGGACCCAGCAGTGCTCTGCAGCAGCATTAAGAGAAGCACGGCAGCCTGCAGCACAAGCAGCATTTCCCCCTGCCGTAGGAACACAGCGGGTCAGCAGCAAGGAGCTGGAATAGGTACTGCCCTGGCACACACCAAAATGCGGCCCTGGTTCCTACACCCAGCTTCACGCTCAGTTTCCCATCCCTGCATTGCCAGCTTGAGCTACACCCTACCTCCCATAAATCCTTCCTAAATGAGCGTCAGCATGTAATTTATTTCAGAGAGACTTACTGCATTGTATGGATAGATTCTGCAGGGGAAACACAGCTGAAGGCCAGTGTTCAGATCCCAAAGCCAAACACTCACTGGTTAGTGAATGCTAAAATTAAGGGTTTGTAACCCATCCTGAGCCAAGGCTGTGCACCACAATACGGCCACGCTCTGACTCTCCACTGGCTCAGGTCCCAGTGCCAAGCCTGCCATTGGCCTCTACTGTAAGCCACCTACAGAGGCAACAGCAGATCTGGGTAAAATCCTTTCACAGACGAGATTGTACAAGAGCCTACTGGCAGTAAAAAAAAAAAAAAATAAAATAAATAAAAAAATTTTGTTTGTTTTTGCATATTGGACATTTTAATGAAATATCAGAAATAACTGTGAATTTCTTGGGAATATGGAGGTGACATTCCCAGAAACACACTGACTGTGATTTGGGCAGCACCGCACCATGGTTGGGGTGGTGAGCAGGGGCAGGCTCCGCTTCCCCAGGCTCTGACCATGGGTCTGCCCTTTCTGTGGGGTTGGCATGGCTCTGCCAGCTCCAAGGAGGGGGCAGAGTTTTGATGGATTACAAATACATCTTTCCATGGAAGCAATCATGGTTACATCCTATGTACCATTTTGAGCTGGAAATTCTGCTCCCCTGAGCAATATCGCTCTTCTGCTCGCTCTTATCCTCTTTTACCACTGCTGCTGTTGCAGCCACTGTCGAATTTTCTCATCACTTTTAGGAAAAAACAGAGACGAAAGCAAGAGGGGCAGGCAAGGGACTGGCTGTGTGCGGCGCTATGGGTGGGTCAGCCTTTCCCAAGTGTTGGCAGGGAGGTGTGAGACCAGATGCTCACCTTTGCCTAGACCCCATTTTATTCCTTGGAAGGCTCAGCTCTGTCCCATGCAGGCAGTACAGGGTTTTGTACTCAGACTCATCATAAAGACCCTACAGCTGCCTGTCCACCGTGCTGCAATCACCAGCGTGCCTCTTGGTGTGCCAGATGCCTGCATGAGGTTTTGTTATGGATGACCAGAGACCGAATTAGGCTGCATCCAAAGAGACAGCGCGACGTTGCTAGGCAATTACGCCTGGCTGAAAGGAGCTGACAGTCATACGGAGTTACTGATCTGTGCAGGATGCAGTGATAAGGTTATCTAATTCTGCATATGTGACTTGGGTAAATTTGTGCTAAGTATGACTTCAGCTGCTGAGGTCGAGAGGGCTTCGGGGCTAGGGACTGGTGAGGCTTCCCTGGACGGGGCTGCTGAGCAGCACCTGCAAGGGGGAATGTTATGGGATGGTGGGGGAATGCTCAGCTCCAGCAAGGCTCTGGGATCAGATCACAATTCTAAGTTAAAAAAAAGTAGTGAACCCCCACTTGTGATGTCACGTGAGTAGCTTTTCTGACAGGGAAAATGTCTTTTCTTAATCCATCCCTAAAACTATGCTATTTAAACAATATCTTTGTTCTGCCTGCCATCAGACACTGCCCTTGACCTGAGCTTACAGCTGCGATGCCTGGCTCCAGAGGACAGGTCCCACGGTCACCTCCCTGCCCCCATCACCCCCCTGCCAGCAGGTGCTGAGGATCACCCAGGTTAATTAGTGCTTCCTCGCCAGGGCTGGTGCTGGAGGCCTTTGTGGGGAGCACCAGGAGGTGTCAAACCTGAGGGATTCCAGCTGGGATCCAGGCAGCACTCCTGTAATTTTACCCTCCGTGGATAAAATGAGGCTGTGCAAATATTTCGCTCTGCTGCTTTAACAGATGATTCTATGATCCTTTTGAACACACCTCGCTTCCCTGTGCTTTTTGGGACCAGAGGACGCAAAGCGCTGCCTCGACATTGTCTAAAAAGCTGAAATCCACTCCTCTGCCAAGGCAGCCCTCGAGGAGCCCCTGAGACCCCACTTTTCCCTGCTGCGAGCCCCAGCACAGCGGCTGGGGCCTCCCGCTGCTGAGGAAGCAGGAGCGCACTCTCCACTGCCTTGCAGGATCTTGGCTTGTAACAGCAGTTGGCACCGAGTCATCCTTATCAGCTAGCACATTAATCTTAATTAGCAGATCGACAGCAACAGTTCCTCCCTGCAGCTCCCCCGAGCATTCGCAGCGCTCGCTGCCTCTCGCAGCGCTCAGCGGCGCTGGCAGCCTCGCCATGTGCACCGCGGGAGGGATAAATCCTGGACGGCACCGGGGCAGCGCCGTGCTGTGGCCACTGAACCGGTCCTTGGAGCCCTGCTGCAGCCGGCCAGGCACCCAGAAACGTGTCACCTTACAGCACACAGGAGGTGGGACCAGGAACATCCCTGTCCCGGCTGTGCTGCAGGGTGAGGGAGCACCCTGCCGCTCCCGAAATCCCGCACTTCTTTTGTTGAGGATGCACCCGGGTGGGGAATTTGAGCTGGAGCAGCAGGGCTGGCTGAGACCGTGGGATTCAGCTGGAGCTGGCAAAGTGCTGGAGCAAGAAACCCTCCCAACACCATGCGGAAAACCCCAAAGCTGGATGAAGGCATGGTCCCCATGGGAAGCGACAGACCCCAAGGAGAAGGCTTTCCCTCCCACCTACTTTCATGTTCCAGAAAGGTTTTTTAGAAAAGCAAAAATATATATATGAACCCAAAGCTCAACTTCTGTTTGCACAGATGCTACCAGAAACACAGCCTAGATTTCAGAAGTTGCCTTCAGAGCATTGGTGTTTGCAGAAGTTAGACCAAGTTAAGGCAGAGAGGTTTGCTTCAGACATCAACTTCTGAAAACACTGACCTAAGAGTTTTTCCAGCATTGAGGGGGAAAAACCCATCTCAGCTGAAATACCAGGGCTTTAAAAATTAGTTGCTGTTCATGTGCAGTAGCTCTTGTTATTAAAAACATCATAAAAGTTTTACTATGCTGACTTAGGGTGCATGTAAAGAATCTAGTTTGTCTTGACAGACCATAAAGGAACATTTATGACCTATAGGGTCAATGATTTGCGAGGAAGGATTTACTCAGCAGCCCAGGCAGGGCTGCGCTGCAGCAGGGGAAATGCAGCATGCAGGCTGAGTGGTGGCCCTGAGGTCTGGCTGGGAAAACAACAGGGACATGCAGGGTGACAGCTTGTGGCAGCAGACCTGGTTGTTGCACAGGCTGTGCTAGCACAGGAGGACACGGGGTTACGTGCTGACAGGATGTGACTGATGGACTTTTATCAGTTTGGGGTCACAAGGGGAACTTTGGAAGAAAACTTCCCAGTGCATTAGCTCGGTGATCCCCAGGGCTAAAGCTCTGGAAACACAAGCTGAATTCCCAGCTGTGCAATTGCCTCATCTTCTGTTGCAAGGTGCTGGGGAAACGTCAGCTTCACCAGTCCAAGGTTCCTACACCAGTTCCAACAGGCTCCTGGAGTAAGGCAGGGAAGAGGACTCAGCACAGTCCTGTCAGGCTGGGGGGATGCTGCCAGACCCATCCGGGATATCTCGGATGGCCCATGGGAAGCCAAGCCACGCTGGTGGCCTTGTGTCAGTGCCGTTTGCCTTTATCGGTGCCTTTTAAATACCAGGGCAGAGCATCACAGCTGCAAACAAAGTGCTGCTAAAATCCTAGCGCATGGTGCGCCTCCTAGTCCTAGAGGTTTAGGAGAGGGGCCCCATCCCACCTGTGGGTGATGGAAGCTGCTCTGGAGAAGAGAATAGCCCCAACCTCATGGCTGGGGCCAGGCAACTGGAGAGCATGGCAGAGCACCCACCGACCAGCGCTGCTCCGCTCCCACTGCAGGGTGCTCAGCCAGTGCTGGTGATCGCCCAGAGCCCGCAGCAGCTCCTCAGCCCCAGAGCCAGCCAGCAGCAAGAAGAAATGCTTCAAGTTTTTCCCCCCTGTGCGACTGCATGGGCTGGAAGGACATGGGTGAGATGTTTGATGCTGCAGCTGCAGGGCTCTGTTGGAGCAGTGCTGCTCCCCAGGGTAGCACCCCGAGGGCGAGCAGCATCCTCCGCTCCCCGCAGCTCCGGGGATGCTCGTGCAGATGCACAGAGCTGGGCAAGAGCCTCCAAGCTGCCCCGGCAGCGCTGTCCCTTCCTCACGCTCAGTGGGGCAGTTGCTGCGCAGCCTTCCCTCCACAAAGCCTTTCCCTTCGCCCCTCGGCATCCAAAAGGATGCAGCCAGGTTTGCTGCACACGTGGCAACCGAATGAAATGGTTTCTTTGGCAACAACAATGAAAGCTCAGAGAAATTTTGCTGTCTCCCTCCTGTGACTTTGGCAGCCCAGGTAATGCAAAGAAATCCTGCGCATCTGATTTAAATTAGTGCCTGCGGTAGGAATCAGACACGCACTCCAGCGTGTCTGCTGCACGGTTATTTATTTATTTGGGGTCTGACTGATTTAAAGACCCCCCATCGCCCGAGCAGAGGCATGGCACAATAACTCAGTGCAGCTCTGATTTATATCTCGCGTTTGAGTGAAACTGGCTGCTTCTGCCTGGCCCAGGCCCGTGCTGTGCCGTGCCCAGCAGCTCTGCAGAACGCGGGCATGTGCAAAAGTGCGAAATGAGGCTGCATCAGGGAACGAGCACAAGGAAAAAGCTGCATTACAGCACCCAGATCCGCACAGCCAGGATCCCAAACCAAAGCACCGGCATCTCAGGGCACTGTGCTTGAAGACTCCGTGCTCTCGTAGCTCAGCAAGAGCATGACGGGCGGCTGAGATCCCCCAGGACACCAGTGGGTTTTGCCCCAGACAGACCCCAGCCAGCCGTACAGCAGCCCCTGGGGCTCCAGCAGGGAGGTAATTGCACCTAATTAAGTCCCTCTGCTTCTGCCTCCCATATGGGGAAGGATCAAAGTGCACTGTGCAGATGAGAGGGGCCCCAGGAAAGGGGACAAGCTCCCACCTTGCCACCACATTTGGGGCTGGGCACTGCAGACACCCCACGCCCACCCACTGTGCCCAAAATATCCGGGAGCTGCTCTCAGTCTCGCTCCCTGCCTCTTGTCACAGAAATTACTGTGCTGAGCAGAGTTAAGAGCTGCTGTTCCCTGTGCTGCTTCCCTCTTGGAAATGCCCTATAGGATTGGAGGAGGATAAAAATAGCAGCATTGAATGGAAATACAAGCGAGCTTTTCAGAAGGTGTCACAGTCACAGGGAGCCACATCCGGAGCCCTCAGTCGCAGCACGTAGCACTGCCAGGTGATTGCCTTCAAAGCAGCGTTGAATGAGGTCTTCGCCTCGTAATCTCAGGGGACGGAGTCCTTCCTGAGGTTTAGAAGATCTGTGTCTTCCAGATGTGTTTTTCTATATCACCTTCTCCTGGATGGCCTCATTAAACTGGGGGCCCTCCCCACCCCATTATCAGGGGCCCTTTCCTCCCAGGAAGGAATGTTATTCGTGCTGCACAAAAGATTTACCAGCTGCCTTCATAGCCCTTCCTGCACCAAACCACACTCCCAATGGACCGCCCGAGGTAAGAGCACCACTGTTTGTTGTATTACTTTTTAAAAATCAATTTAATGACAGGGTCACAGGCAGCAGAGCCA
The DNA here is from genome assembly GCA_013399715.1 of Alectura lathami. Lineage (NCBI taxonomy): Eukaryota > Metazoa > Chordata > Aves > Galliformes > Megapodiidae > Alectura > Alectura lathami. The sequence continues at coordinate 1,988 of VXAV01037111.1, read as the reverse complement.
CCAGACTGAGCTCTGCCTCCCACTCTGGCAGCTTGGGATGTGCTTTGGGGCTCCCAGATCCTTGCACTGGCCTCAGAAATCACCCAGGTGCAGAGGCAGAGGGACACGTCCCGGCCGTTTTACTCCAGCCATTAGCAGCACGGTTGTTAGTGCACATAAAGGTGAGAAACCGAAGAGATCATACTTGAATTCAGCTACGTTTAACATCAGCTCCAACTGCCCAGGCTTCAGCAACGCCAACAGCCCTTGGGCAAACCCAAAACATTTCCCTTGTCCGGCAGGGCAGGGCTGGGCCCTGGGTGCAGAACCTGTTCTTGCACAGAGGCAACAACTCACCTCTCAGGTGCTCCCGGGGAGCTCCAGCCACCTCCCAGTTCTTCTAACTCATCGCCTTTAATGAGAGCTTTAGATTTATGAAGATCCTTAGCATATAAATCCACTGGATTTAAAACCTTGCACAGAAGGAAATGACAGGGTCACAGGCAGGACCTCACAGGACAGGGACAGGACTAGTCCTGTAAGAGACAAGCCCTCCACAGCACAGCGAGCTCCAGCCCACTACTTGCTTAACTTCACACCAGCAAAATTTGGGCTGAATAAAAAGGGCAATGGGAGCAGCTAAACACATTTCCAGCCTCGTAGGGAGCGCAAACCCTGCTGTAGGCAACACAGCGCCCTGCTTGCAGCAATACTGACTCAGAATCTTGTATCAGGCTTTTAATGGCAAAAGACAAAGCCTTTTACTGTGCTCTGGGATTTGGAGGTTTCGGAGGATTCCCTTGCTGGGGAACATGCAAACGCAAGACTTTTTGAAATTTTGGAAGATTTAAGTGTTTTCTTTAGGGCAGATGCAGACACTGGGCATTATCTCCCTCCATGGTCCGTGCATCTTTCAGCAGTGGAGCTGAGGCAGGAGTCCTTGTCCCCTTCCTGTGCTGGCTCCATCACGGCCAGAAACAAAGCAGAAATAAAAGGATGCATGGAGAAGCACCCTCCTGCAGTGGATTTGAACGGCACTGCACCTTCCAGCACCTGGAAGTCTGCTGGCAGACAGCAGGTTGTGCGTGCTGTGGGGCTGTGAGCAGAGTAGGGATCTAGTCACAGCTGGGAAAAAACAGGATGTATAAATCCACCGACACTCCTGGAGAGCAGCATCTTCCCTGAGCCCCGATCAGGACGCATTCAGCCACCAGCACGTGCCACCCCTCAGTGCCTCCTGCCACTCTGCTTTAGTCCTTGGATCAGAAACAAACAAACAAACAAACAAACAAAAAAAAAAAAGACTTAACTGAAAATTCTGTTTTTCTCACCCTTGACCACCCCAAACCTCCCAGGCACTGTGAACCACAGCTCCAGGAATGCATTTCAAGGATGGACAGAATCAAGTTTTATTCATTCCCACTCTTACCTGGGCATCACCGTGCTGTTGTGCAGCACGTCACCCTGCTCCTTGTCACATGGATATATATATATTTTTTTGCCCAAATTCAGCTCCCAAACTCATTTCTTCTGCCAGTCGTGAGCAGCTTACAGCAGCTCTGAGGCACGTCAGACCTCCTCCCTCCAGCTCCGGCCAGCTCCAGGAGCTGTGGCCAATTAATGCTTCCTAAAAGCTTCTGAAGTGCTGCTGTGGAGCGTGCGTTACACCGGGAATTTCACGGCATTTAAGCGAATGCTACCGGCATTACACGCTTCGAGCAGCCCTGACTCACCTGCTGGCAGGAGGAGGCGAGGGCTGCCGAGCCAGGGGAGGCAGAACAGCGTAGATGTTCACACTGCAGCTTTCTAGTATTTATTGAGTAGATTTAAGTCCTTCCTGCAATGATCTTGTAAGAGAGGTGATCTGCGCGCTGGAGCATCCTCTTCAGTAAGTCGAAATCATTTTGACAACTCCAAATGCTGAGAAGTTCTGAAAACCAGAAATGTTAGGAAGTCAGGAAACTTGCAGGGCCCTGGGAATAGTAGTGGTGGAGACTTTTTTTTTTTTT
>VXAV01037110.1:0-11742 GCA_013399715.1 Alectura lathami | reverse complement strand
TGTTTTTGGTTTTTTTTTTTTTTTTGCTCTTAGACTGCAGAGAAAACAGCATTTTTGCTGGGGTGGAGGGGGAAAGTTAACTGGTGGATTAAAAAAACATTTTTTAAAAATCCCAGCAAAGTTCAGCTGATAATGCAGTGCAGTCATCTGCGTAGTGCTAGGAGAGGGTGCAGTCATGTCTCTCCACCCAGCGATACCATCAATATCACTATGACTTGTGCAGAATTAGGTTGGAAAAAAAAGTGACAGTGTTGTCTGGAAATATTCAGGTAGAGTGTGTGTCTGCAGGCAGTGCCGCTGCTGACGGCCGGAACAGGGTGACCGGCAGCACGAGTCACACAGCAGGCTTGGCCAAGAGCTGCACTTGGGTGCAAAAACTCCCCCGATAGCCAGAGAGACCCCTAGCCCTAGGATGGCAACTCTCGGTGGGGAAAGCTGCTCCAGCCTCCAAGGTGGAGACAGATGGGCCTGCCCTGCTGGAGCAGCACCCAAGAGGCAGACCCAGTCCCAGCAGATGCTGGCTGGTCCCTGCCATCTCAGCACGGCATCCCTCAAACCGAGCAGGAGAGTTGGATGCTGGGCGCTGTGCAGTGGAGGCAAGCAGCGAGGCAGCTGCGTGGCCGCACCCAGCCAGGGCAGCCTTGGAGGGCCAGGGAGCTGAGAGCACCCAGCCTCAGCTTGGTACTGCAGGCAGCTGCTGTGCCCCAAACGGCAGAGTGCTTGGGCACATCGTGTTTTTGGGTGGTGGGTGTATTTGTAGGGGGTGCTGGTCCGTCTTCCTCTGTGCTGGGTCTGCTGGGAGCCCTAGGGAACAAAACAAGCTGGCTGCCTTGCAGAGTTTTGCTATGCTGAAGATGGGGTTCCCAACCTCAGCTTGACTGCAGTGACCGCCTTGGTGCGGAGGAGCTCTGAGCCGGGGGAGCAGGACATGGCAGGGACACGCACCAGCCTCTGTGATTGCAAAGTGCTAGGCTTCTGGCTGGTGATCTCAGGAGAGAAGTGGACTTGAGATGAGGTGCTTTAAATAGGAAACTCACATCTGAAATGAGCAGAAAAACCACAGATAGGGACAGCGCAAAAAATGTGGCTAAACTGCTGAGGAATTCCCCCGACGGAGTGCACCATGGCAGCAGCCCCAGCCCGCCCCAGCTGCTCCCTCCTGGCCCCGAGCAGCCACCACAGCGCTGCGGAGGCTCGGGGGGATTTCTGCGGGGACCGGAGCAGCGCGTGGAGGTGCGGAGCCTCCCGCAGCACCCCCAGCTCACAGCTTGGTTTCTCCAGGCTTCGAATGAGCCGGGAACAGCGTGCACCTGCCCCAGCAGCACGAAGCCGGCAGCACCGCTACCCTGCCCCGACATGCCTTAGACATGCCTCCTGCTCTGCTCTCTGAAAAATTCTCAGTGCTCCTCTCCCTCTCCGGTTTCAGTTTTAAAAGCAGCTGCGACTCCCTGCCACTGATACGGGCAGGAAATGTGCACCCACGGTGCCCTCAGTGCCCGGCCATGGGGTCAGCCTTGCCCCGGCATGAGCCCCACGGAAAGGGCAGTGGGAGGCTGATGCCACATTTCCAGAGGGACCAGATAATTTTTTCTAGAAAACACTGTGATGGCCGGGATCATCCCAGCCCCCCGCTGCAGTGCAGGCTCTGAGGAGGAATCAATGTATTTTTCTCCTACAGCTGCTGTCGCTGAAAACTGTTAAAGAATAAGGAAACAAAGGCCCGGAAAGAAGAGTCCATGACTAATGATCTTGGAGCTTCTTCCAAATTTATTATTGGAATAGCAAACAACAAGAATAAAAAGGAGAGCAGGCAGTGAGGGAGCAGCCTCCAGTGGCTGCAGGAGCTAGTAAGTTCATGTTTTTATTTTTTACATACTCCCTTTTACTGGAAGCAAAAGCAAGAGCCATTTTGTGTCCATTTCCCAGCATGGAAGCGTTGGGTACCAGAAGCACACCCTCACTGCAGTGCCAGCAAAGGCACCCCGAGCTCCTAGCCCAGCCGCAGGCAGTGCCCAGCCGAGCCTCAGGGCCGGCCAGGACCCATGGGCAGTGCCAGGTGAGCCCAGAGCAGGCAGACACGGTGGTGGCACGCGGCGAGCTCGTGGCCCTGCGGAGCTCAGCTAGGGCAAAGCCGCAGCCGAGCCTGAATCCAGCCCCGCGGGGCACTGCGGGAGAAGCCACGGGTGCCTCTGAGCTCGCACGAGGAGCTTCAGAAAGGGGAAACGTCAGATTATTCCCACAGCACACACAGCTGTGGTTAAGCACCAGCTCTGAGGTATTGCTCATTTGCATCGCGCGCTGCCTCAGGCGCTTTGATGTCTCACGTGAGGTTATGGTGCCCGGGGTGCCGGGCGCTCCCACTCACCCCGCAGGACGGCTGTGCTTGTGCTTCTCTCCGGGCAGGCCAGGTGGCCATGGGCCCCGCTCCGTCCCTGTCCCCGCTGTGGCTGGTTGAGCCAGCAGCAGCCTGGCACCCAGGGCATGCAGCCTCCCTCGCCCATCACCACCCTCCCAGGAGCCAGCAAGGAATCCGGGGCCAGGCGGGTGCCTGTGCGTCCCTTCAGGCAGCGGGGAGGATGCTCCTGCCTCGGCTCATGCCTTCACATTATTGCTGCCAGATGGGGCACACCCCTGCCACCCTGCAGCACCTGTGATTCAAGAAAAAGGCCACCTTGCCTTCAGAGCCTTTTGGCACTTTTTGGCGTGGGCTGCTCAGACCAGGCGGCAGATGGGGTGACAGAGCAGCTACCAGGCAGGGGGCTGCGCTGTTGTGAGACTGCAGCACAGGAGGGCTGGGTGGGCAATGCCAGTGGTGCTACCAAGTCTCTCAGGGTGGGAAAGACAGAGTTGACCCTGATGGGCTCCTCCCTGCAGTCACCTCCCATCACTGTTAGGCACAAGCTGGCCCCACTGGCTGCTTACTGGTTTTAGGGCTGTGAGTGCTCTGTGTTGCGTTTTAGGGCTGTGAGTGCTCTGTGCTGTGCTGATCTTCAGCCTTTGTTTGCTGTGTTTGTTTAGGTTTTGGCTGCTGAGGCTGAGTGTTAAACAGCTCTCCGGGGACCAGCTCATCCCTCATCTACCGCAGCGGAGCACAACATTGCAGACATGGCACTTGGACTGCTTGGGTTCTTCAGTCCCCAAGCCCTCCAGAGCTGGGCATACCTGAGCAGGCTGAGCCATAACTGCAACCCCGCAGCAGGACACAGCCAGGCTGAGCAACACCCTGTGCAACGCAGTGCCTTCAGCGTGGAGGCACCCGGTGTGAGCACAGCAGCTGTTCACCATCGCCAGCTGATGACTGCGGCAGCTGGAAGGGCGAGCAGGGCTGCGTCAGGTGCTCTGTGTTTGTACATGCGTGTGTGCGTGCACACGGGTGTTTGTCTTTTCCGCTTTTGTTTTTTTCCACCCGTGGGCGTCCTGAAGATTCATGTAATGCAAATTGCCCCTGTCACTGGCTGAGTGGGGCAAGGGGAGCCAGCAGCCCTGAAACAGGAGGGGACACGGGGGGCAGAAGGCACAGCTCCTGGCCGCGGGCACGGGCATGGCCTCGTCCCAGCCAGCAGTGCCCGTGCCTGCCCATGGGGCGTGCAGCAACTTCCACTGCGCTGCCCCATCCCACCCGGTGTCTGCCACGTGGTGACTTCACTTTAAAACCGAAGGCTCTGCTGACAGCACGTAAATCAAGCTCCACGTGCTGTGTTTTCCTGAGCAGCTGCAGGAAGATGCAGGAGCGCTGAGCTGGGGGGTGAAGCCCTGGCAGTGGCAATGGGCTTCCCGGCAGTCCCCCTCCCACTGGCACGGTGCAGTGTCAGGAAGCGGCAGCACAACCACACGCTGCTCCTTGCACACGCAAGAGGAGCAGAGAAATATTCCAACTCCCCCATTCACTCTCTGTGTGTCCTGCCTCTCCAGCGCTCCACTGTTTTCCCTCAGGAACGTGGATGCTGAGGTCTGTGGGACCACACCAGCTGTTTTGGAAACAGGATGCCTGCACTCGGGTGCAGTGCGAGCTCTGCTTCAGTGCGTCAGCACTGCTGCCTTTCGCAGCAGGCGGGAGCGAAACTGAGAGAGACAAAGCGGAGGGATAACGCAGCTGCTGCGTGAACAGCCCCGGGACGCACAGCTCGGCCACGCGTGGGGACAAGCAGCAGCACCTCCTTGCCATGCAAATGTGGGACAGCAAGAGGGAGTTGTGCCTCGGCAAGGCGTGGAGGCACAGGCTGCCCGCAGGGGACCCCATGGCTGGGAGGCGGAAGCAGGGCCAGCGAGCAGCAGCCAAGGAAGCACGGCCAGTCGCAGCGTGCCCGTGCAGCGGTGTGTGATACGGGGCCCAGAGAGCCACAGATTCCAACAGTTCTCTGAACTCTCAGGGCTCCGCACGATGCCTGTGGCAGCACTGGAGGGGGCACCAAGCCAAGCTCTCCTCCAGTCCTGGCTCAGGGACAGAGAAGTGCCTCACCTCCCTCCTCTCCTGATGCACAGTCCTGCCAAGGACAAGAGGTACCAGGCTGCGCAGTGTCTGCTGCCTACAGTGCCTGTGCGAGGCAGCTGCCCTCGCTGTGCGCTCCAGGCCATGGATATCCCTTGTATCCCTGGCTCACAGGGTCTGTGAGAGCCAAGGAGTCCAGCTGCTGAGGCAGCTGCAGGGCAGGAGAGCATCACCCAGCTCCAACATGGGACAGAGCTCGCTAAAGCCCGGGGACTGTTATGTCTGAAACCCAGCCCCACCTGGTACGAGAGGATGAGGATGGAGGGAAAACTGCTGGGTGAGCGTTAGTCTGAAACTGAAGCCTAATCTCATACAGATTTGAAAAACAAACAAATTCGAGCACTTGGAAAAATCTTCTAGTGAATATTTTGGAGCAAGTGAGGGCAGCGGTAAAAATAAAGCAGGCAGATCTGCCTTGTGATTTCTTTCTGATGGGAAAATAGCATTTTAATGAGAAATGAAAGTTTCAGTGGAAAACGTCTGAAATTTTGCTTTTCCCTAGAGCAACACAAGGGTATCTGCTACCATCAGCATTTCATATAGCCTAATAACAACATATAAATACCTGAGAATCAAGGCTGCAGTTCACAGCAGCCACAGCAGTGGCAAACTGCCACAGAACACCCCCCCACCCACTGACGGCTCTGCCAGAACCTGGCTGGAGCATCCACTCCCGAGACAGAAATCAGTTAGTTGTTCTGGGGGGCTGCACCCCGCCTTGCCTGTGCTGCTGCCATCCAGCAGAGAAATGGAAAGAGCTGCCCCAGGCTCTTCTGCCACCACAGCTGGAAGACAACTCTGAACCGCGCTGGAAATGCTGCTCAGCCAGGGCCAAGCCAGCAACAGCAGGCTCACGGCGTGATGTGTGGCAGGAGGAAGGAGGAGGAATGAGGAAAAGGAGCTGTGGCTGGGACATGTGCAGGACCGCTGCTGCTGCACCCCAGAGCAAGGGCTGAAGGCCCTAACAGGGCTTGAAGAGGTTATGGTTGCTCCGTAGCAAGACCAGCAGCCACTCCGAGGCAAAAGCAGCCCCAGCTCCTTCTCTTTCTTCTTATTAAAGTGGAGTTTCAGAAGCAGCATGTCATTGCACAGAAACAGATATCTGATTCTGGGCACTTTAACAAAGACATAGAAAAACCCACCACCGGGAAACTGGTTTCAGAAATTCAAATGGAAACAAAACTTCAGTGATAACACGCACCGATCAGGGCCGACACTGCCCTCCTCAGCAGCGATTCCTGCAGCACCGCTCAGGCGCCAGAGCAGAGGGAGCTGAGCGAGCCCTCGAGCACCTTCCAGGCCAGGCACCAGCCCTGCTCCTGGCAGCAGGGACAGGCAGGGCAGCAGCAGCTTTCAACTTGAATGGCCTTCAGGCAGAACAAGCCCAGGCCTCCAAGGCTCCATGACTATCCTCAGGCTCAGAATACTCTGTGAGCATGAAAACCCCACCAGTCAGATGCTATCTAGAGACAGAAACTCATTTCCTGGCAAGAAATTAATCTAAAATTCTGTAAAAGAGAGCTTCACTGGGATGAAGCATTTCTCACTGAAAACAAAACAAAACAAAAAAAAATTACAATTACTTTCATTCAGTTATAACTCAGTGCTGCTTCTGGCTGTTGTGATCTACGAGTTAAAAAAAAAAAAAAAAATGGAAACCAAGCACTGGGTTAGGAACTTTGACCATAATCGAACTCAGTCCAGGACTGCAGGCAGGTTACAGAGGCAGCTTGGTGGCGGCCAGCAGCCTGCACTTGATCCAGAAGCCTGCGCCTTGTCCCTGTCGTTGCCACACAACCTCACCTGGAGTAGCGTCTGCCGGGGGATGCCTAGGACACGTCCCACGACTCCTCAGATGACGCAGGGTCTTGAAGGAAACTGAATGGCCCTGGTCTCGGCATGAACTCAGATCTTACACATGCAAGGCCAGTACTAGTGGCTGAGCCCTGGTTTCTGTGTTTGTTACAAACTGTTTGCAGCTGTGCAAATAAGGTTGAGGGTTACCCAGCACAGTGGGATGTCTATGCAATGAAGCAACGAGGCCTGGGGTTGTCGCATGGCCTGGTGAATATTGACCTTGTCAGACGTGCTGGGTGTGTTTACCTTGTCGCCAGAGGGGTCTGGCATTCAGCAGCAGCTTCACAAGCTCGAGGACAGGACACGCTTTTGAGCTACAGCCACAGCAACGCATGAAGTTCTTTGCTGCAGAAGCTGTGAGGCAGGCTGGTGAACTCTCCCTCTCCTGCCAACCAGACCACACCAGTGACCACACTGGTGTAGGAAAAGCAAGGCCACAAGCCACCCCTTCGGCTCTCAGAAGTGATTTCCTTCTGGGAGCCAGAAGAAGTTATGCTCAAGTCACCAGCTGTAGGGAGAGGTCCAGTTTGGGTTCCCCAGCACAGGGACAGCGAGATGCCAGACCAGTTTTAGTGGGGGTATCAAGATGGTCTGAGCATGCAGCTAACTTAGGAGTAGTTGAGAGATTTATGTTCAGCTTAGAGGAGGAACTTTGCAGTTCTTTGATGGGAACCTACAAGGAGATGTCCAGGAAAAGCTGAAAGGCATCAGGCACAGGCACAACATGGCAAATTCTGATGAGAGGCAAGGAGCACCTTCACCATGAGCATGGTCACACACATCAGAAGTGCCGCGACTTCTGCTTCCATCTCCAGCCACGGGCAACCTGCTGCAGTGCTGAAGTTAGCCCTCCTTTCAGCAGGGAATGGTGGAAGCAACCTCCAGCTGCCCCTTCCAGCTGAAGTGCCCCAGAAGTCTAGAAAGCGTTTCTCTACAAGGTATCACGCTTTATGAGAAAGTGCATTGAGAACATGTGCCTCCCAGTCTTCCCACCTGTGAAACAGGGCTGACAGAATTTCCTTACTCAAGCCTTTTTTGTGCAGCAGGTGTCCCAGTTAACCCTGTGTTCAGGGTGGAATTGATGACTCGGCTGTTCAGAACAAGAGGCTGCGTCTGCACACGCAGACCAAAGAGAGCAGCGCTTCTCGTGCTGTACCCAGTCTTGTGTTTCAGAACTCACTTGTGATGCTGTCAGAGGCTACGTGCTTCCTCCAGACCTGAAATCCTCAGAGCTGCCACAAAGTTTCTAGCAAACAAACTTAATGCTTTCATTTAGCACCAGAAACAACAATCACCTGGGAAATCCCCCTCCCACAGCCCAGAGTCCTTGCTTTGGGTAACTTGATCTCACCATACAGCTACACAGGTTCAATGTTGCTTTTAAGAACTGTCATGCAAAAGCCACTGGGTTCAACTTTTCAGATAAGCAAATCGAGCAGCTCAGAGTGAGCCCTTAAACAAACATGGCAGCTGAGAGCAGGGGACCAACAGCAGTCCTCATTCCGCTCCCTCCCCACACTGCCATACCTCAAGAAATGCAACCCATCAGGTGTACAGCTGCTCTCATCCTGCCAGGCCCTGCTGGAGCTCTCTGCTGTTGCCTTTCCCAGCTTCTCCATGACCCTGATGTGGCCTTCTCATGGTGGGAGCCACTGGTGTCTGTACAGGCACTGCCCCTTGCGATGTCTAACTCCACCGCACAACCCTCAGAGGGATGCAGGGAAACCAGGCGAGAGCTGCACAGCTCCTTGCTACAACTCTGGCCCAAAAGAAACAGTCGCATGGGTCGTGAAAGGATGTTTGAAAAAGTAACAGAGAAGAAACATAAGGGACATGCCCTCTCTTCAGTTCTCAGCTGTGCAGCAGCAGAGAAAACTGCAGGGAAAGGGAAAAGATTACAGCTCTGCCCTGCAAAGACTTCCCAGAGGAAAAGCAGAAGGGAGGGGAAGCATGAGCTTCCTCTTCCTTCTCCCAGGGAAAGCTGTTTCAGTTCCGTCATCTGGATGGCACGAAAGGAGCAAAGAACCAAGCAGGTTCCCGTACAGGTGTGGTGAAACAGGTAACAGGCTAACTTGTAACTGGAGAATGGTTTTCTGTTTCTAATCAGTTCTCCGGTAGATGGCAGCTGCCACAACTGCTCACCTTCGTGTAGCAAGGGCCCACTCCATTTGCACTGTAATGAACGGAAGGGATCCCACTAAGTGCAGCAGGAGTTCAACAAGGCTCATGAAGGCTGAGCTCAGAAGGGAAGCTGCCTGAGAGGGGAAGGCAAGGAGACATACCACATGCTCACAACACACACATACACCCCTTCTTTAAAACCAACTCTACATCCACACATTTTTATTAAAAAAAAAGTCTTCACAGACAAATCTCATTCCTCCTTTCCAATGCAGTGGGATTGCTGTGAGCACTCCATGGCACATGACTCTTGGGAAGCAGAGAAAGCGTGCCACTTGCATTACCTCAGTAACATTTCCATAGGAAAAGCTGACTCGTAACTTATGTCTTCCTTGACATGTAGACAAAGGGTTTTAGGAAGCGCCCAGTGTCCAGCCCAAGGGACAGCACTGGAGCCGTGCGAGGCCTGACACAGCTGCCGGACTCTAGCAGAGCAGAAGGCCCTCCTTCACTGCCAGGCGCTGGCGATGGATCTTGTCCTGCTGTAGCTCCTCATGGTTTGGATGCCAGAGTTTCATGACAATTCTCTCGATGTTTAGAGCATAGACGGTGTGTGCAGGAATAATTTCCTTGTGTACCTACAGATAAGGCAGAAAACGAGTTTCATGGTTTCATTTCCCCATACTGCTGTGGAAGAACATGGCTCTGCTGCAGAACGGTCAGAACCAGCCCTGCAGAGCAGGGACACAGGCTGCCACACATGAGGAGAGCTGTAACTGGCCAGCACAGAACAGCGTCACAGCACTTCGCACTGGGGTGGCATGGTAAGCACGTCACCGCTGTGCTCCAAAATCATACAAAACCCAATCCTGTTTGGTCAAACACGCGACACAAATGTTTGATTACAATTCTTACAATGAGCATTTTGCTTCCACAGCCTTGAGATAAAAACCTTGAGGCCTGCTCACGACAACAGAGATCAAGGCAGAGGGAAGAGGGAGGCAGAATTTCTCACAGCTAGCTTTAGGCATTCAAATTAGCCTGCCAGGGGGACCCACACGCAGGCGTCTCCAGAGGAGGACTCACCCAGCCTACCTCAGGGCTGGGGAGGTCGTAGGGGACCCACTGCAGCAGCCTGCACGCCAGGATCCTGTACTCCTCTAAGCACCCAGGTGGAACTAAGAGGAAAAAGGGATGGGCCGGGCTGCACTGCTGTCAGAACCTCAGCCTAGCTCAGTTCTGATGTGATCGCTGCAGTCTTGCTACAGAGGATGAGTTCTTAGGTAGAGACAGGGATTTCCTCATCAACCCTCTCTGACCAAGGAGGACAGGATGGGCATTAGACCATGAGCTGTGTTACCTGCTTCCTCATAGTGGGAGCAAATCAAAGCCAAATAATTGTGAATTCGAGAGGGCAGGAAGGAAACAGACTGCAGGAGGGCAAAATCTAACCCCTCTCCATGCACATAAACCAAATTCAAGAGTGGCAGCCAGCACTCAGGACAGCACCGCCCTGAGTAATGACAGGGCAACCTAGAGAGCTTACCTGTAGTGCCTCAAAAAGGTCGTACATGTTCACTGGAGGGAGGGATGCTGGCAAGGTATCTCCAGAGCACGCGAGCAGCAGTGCTGCCTGCTGCTCAGCATCATCAGGCGGGGGCTGAGGGGCCAGATTCTGACCAGCAGAAGGAGTCACACAGGTCGGAGGGCTGCAGGCAGAGCAGGCAGTGAAAGATTTCAGTCAAGAAAGCAGCACTAACTTTGGAAGTAACACAGTAGGGGCTTTGCCCCAGGGTTTACTTTTCTCTATTTGTTGATTTAGCCTTTGTGTATATAAGAGTCTATCTGCTGTAATTGAAATCTCTTTTAATAAAAACAGTGCAAACAGATCCTCAGCATGCTTCAGACCTGCTTTGTAACTGGTTGTGAAAAACTGACAGTACCAAATCACAATCAATAGTTTCCACCCAGCACCCACACCATCACATTGAAAGACGCTAGCTGTTCGGCAGAGTTGTTTGGAGCGGACTGCATTTGTGGCACTGCAACCAAATCTTAGAACACCCACGACCTCCTGCCAACTGCCAGAAGCTCTGTCATGGACAAACACCTGCCTCGCCATACACACACACTGCCAGATGCACAGCAGGAGCTGTCTGACTCTGAGGCTCTGCAAAACAAGCTGACCTTGAAGCTCTGCTGACTGGCAACACCTGCAAGGGAACCATTAATACATGTTGGCACAGGAAATGACAGGATGGCAGCGTCCCACAGGTCTTCACCAAGGCCTCATTCTTATGGCACAACAGCGGTGCCCCAACAAAGGCTGGGCTCTTCTGCCTCTTCTTTTCCTGAGAGCAGAGCAGCTCCTGTGCCGCTCACTACACACAATAACTAACAACATTCGGAGGGCCAGGGGTCACCTCGATGAACTGGTAAAATGGCAAGGAGGGGAGACTTCACATTGGCCTGACCTCTGCTGCTGAAAAAACCCTACTTCCTCCCTCCCATTCAGCATCAGTCTCCTGCCCTGCTGCTTTCATAGTGTGTGGAAGCCAAACACCATCATCAGCAGATTCCACTAAGGAGAAAAACCAAACAGCAGAGCAACTTTGGGACCAGCAAATTACTCCTGAAATTAACGGTGTGCTGAAAGCTCCTCACCACTCAATTAAATTGTTGTAAGCAACAACGCTGTTCTTCAGGTACGGCTGAGGGTTGACGTTGCTCCCAAAGGCATACTTGAAGTGGCCATCCCTCAGCCGGTAGGCCTTCCGCCGGGATATCACAGAGCTCAGAATATCCTTGAGGTGGTTCTGCAGTGAAAAAACATTCTTGTTAAGCATGCTGCTTTATTCATCCTACCAAGCCATGGCTGCGAGGAGCACACCCCCAGCTGCCATGGCAGAACCAGAATAGCTATGAGCACAAGGACCCAAAGATGAGATCTCAGCAGGCTGCAGCGTGCTTTCACTGAACCACCCCGCGCAGGCAGACACAAAGAACATGGACTGAGTGAGAGCACCGCGTGCATTAAAGCACAGTTCACAGACTAATATGTGATGTGCTGCTTCAAATGTCAGAGAGGTTTGTTAAATGCTAGGGAATTCCCAGCCCGATCCCTTTCATGATCTGAGACTTTATAATCTGCCCTAAGTGCTGTGCTCAGACTGAGACACTGGCTCTAAAACCAGTGAAGAGCCACTCACTTTTTCAGACTGTTGGGGGTGTCTGGAAACAGCTGGAGGAACAGCTGTCTGAAAAAAAAAAAAAAA
>VXAV01037109.1:0-11739 GCA_013399715.1 Alectura lathami | reverse complement strand
GAAAAAAAAAAAAAAAAAAGAAGTTTCTCTTTGCAACCTCATCGTGCTGCAGGGCAGGACTCTGGCAGAGCCCATTCTCCAGCTCTGGGTCAGCCGGCCCAACGAGGAGGATTAGATCAAAGCTCTGCTTGCTCCTACCACAGACAGAGCGTGCATAGCTCTAGGAAACAAGGGCTGGCTGCCGTTATCGATACTGAAAAGCAGCTGTGGTGGGTAGAACCTCCCCTTCACTTCTGGCCTGAGCTTATTGGTGTATTGGTGTACGCTGCCTAAGAGGAAGGGTTCGTCTGTCTGCAATGCTCCAGAAGATCGGATTCAGAAGCACAGCTGTGCACATGCCTGCTACATCCAAAGCTGACATCTTCTTTAACAGTAGGCAGCCTAACCCACCCCTATGCCCTTCATTTCACGTGGAGGCAGTGTGCTGGGGTATTGCTCCCGCTGTGTTTGGTGCTATGTGATTTCCTTCATTTTTAACAAAGATGCTTGTTATCAACTCCAAACATTTAACATATACAAAATGTATTTATATACACACATCCATCCCCAGCCTTTAATTTAAAGAGCATCTCATTTGGGGCTGACATGCTGAATGAATTGCATCTGGCTCAGTGAAATACCCTACACGATCAGCTCCATATTTCATTACAAAATGCTCGGATTTCCATGTTAAAATCCCTTTCCATGAATGATGGCTGGTATTTAAATAAGCACACAGCATTTTCTAGAGCATTTCATCCACTTTAATTTTAAAGCTAATATTTAGAGGGCAAGGCAGGTGTGCTAGACAACAAGAGATAAAGTCTCCCCTTCTGCACTGCCAGTGTCTGCTGCAGTAACTGGCGTATAATGACTGTTAAACTGGAGTAAGCACCATCGACTGCTGCCTCTAACAGAGGATATGGTTTTAAAGAACTTGCAGGAGTGGACTATTCAAGCTCACTTTATTTACTGATTAAGGCTATGAAGACTATAATCACATGTGGAAACCTGATGATGTTTGTCCTGCACTGGTCGTTGAAGAGGCGTTTCCGACAGCACGGCCACCCAAGCAGAACAGAACAAGTGCAGCCTCTGCTGTGGAATGACTTTGTCATCGGCCCCCTGCACGAAGAGAGCCTGTGTGCTGCTCCCAGCACCGCACAGCAGCCAGAGCCTGTGAGAACAGTCCCATGCCTCACGCAAGACACCTTGCCCCTAGAACGAAGAGGGCAGACAGCACCTTCCCTGACTGCTGGTGTCTGTGCAGGCGCTGGTTTCAGCTAACAGGTTGCTAGCACTGCACCCCTGCAGCAGAAGCCCAGTGTTTCTTCTGCAGAACTGGACCTGGCTGCAAGCACTGGAAACACGGACTGCACAGAAAGCAATCTCACGTCCAAGATTAAGCTGGGAAAGCAGCTCGTGGAGCAATACCTGGCTTCATTTAAGCACTCTCTGTTTGCCTCTTTGCCTAGAAATTACTGTTGTGACTCCCGAGCTTTCTGCATTACAGTGTGGTTTATTGATCAATAATTTTGCATTATCTTCCTTGGGCACATCTCCTGCGCCCTGGCAATCAGACACTCCCCCTGCTGGTGTCTGTGGCCAACCCTCCT
Source organism: Alectura lathami (assembly GCA_013399715.1). NCBI lineage: Eukaryota > Metazoa > Chordata > Aves > Galliformes > Megapodiidae > Alectura > Alectura lathami. The sequence goes on along the minus strand of VXAV01037109.1, from coordinate 10,144 downwards.
TTCACCAGATCCTCTCTCTGCTTTTCTCCTCGTCTCTGTTTTACTTACCTTCACTAACAATTTCTCATCACAGGTGCTTCACCAAAGAGCACCTACATGATTTAATGCCTTTCTGCTGCTTATTAAATCAAGCACCCTACTGAAAGAAGTACTAAATTAGTCTTGCATGTTCTTGTCAGATCCTTAGCCACGTGGATTTTTATGCTATTTTTCAGTTAAACCTGGGCTCTAGGTGCTTTTTCTCTCAAATTTGTTCTGAAGCACAGCATGTTATAGATCAACCAAAAGGACCACTTCGGGGAGGTGTGGGGTGCTCAGCCTGCGGCGTGCTGTGGAAGCTGCAGCCTCAGCTCTGATTGCCCTCAGAGACAAATTAATGTAGATGCACCCGCTTGTGCCAAACTCAGGAAACCTGCTCGTGTTGGGGAGTTTATTGGTTGAAATTAGCACAGGGAAGCATACAGTCTCTATTCCCCAGGAAAGGAAGGGCATGTCCTGAGCCTGCCAGACTGTGGACACCACGAGAACAAATGAGGAAGGGGAAAGGTAAGGTGGTACTGAACACTTGGCCTTTCTGTGTCCCTTCTAGCACAGAGATTTCTGGGGAGTTTTTGTTTAAGCCTGGCATCTTTCCAAAGCAGTGAAAGAAGAGTGCAAATGTACCAGCTTCGCTGGTCTCCTGTCTGAGCTATCTATCTGTATGTGTGGGGCTGGGGAAAAGAAAGATCCTGCAGAGTCTCAGAGGGAAGCTGGGGCTCAGGATGGGTCCACTGAGAGAGCAGAAAGCAGAAAGGGAGGTGTGTTCAGCGTCTGAGGGCTGCTGGGGAGCCCTGCTGTCATGGTGTGGTTGTCTTCATAGCCCTCCTGCCTGTGCACAAGGCAGAGGAGGATGTTAGGCACTGCCTCTCTCCCTGCCCACCCCTTGGCAGCTCTCCTCCTTTATCATCCTTGGAAGCTTTAGTGCCAAGTTTTTATGCGAAGTAGAACAGGCTCATTAGGTGATGTCCAAAATACTTCTCTCTTGATGTTAAAATGCAACGACTGTGTAACCGAACAAAATGTTCTGGTTGGGTTAATGCTTCGTACAGGCACAAAACGGCTGTAAGCTGCAGAGCACTGAGAGATGATGAACTGACTCGATCTGCAAGCTGTGTCAGTCCTGAAGCTGGGAGAGAAGCCCACGCATCCTCATCTGAAGCCTCGTATGCCAAATGTCTTTGACCTCCCTTACAGAGCTCCAGCGAGCAAATCCAGAAGAGCAGGGATGTCCTCCCGGTCTCTTGCTGTTTCTTGCAGACCATGGACGTGCAGAGATCACTTTCATGGAGCTTTTTGTGGCTGTACTGCTGCAGTCCTTTGGGGTCTGGTCCTCAGGCCAGATCAGTAGCAGGTGAAAGCTGGGCAGTGCTGTTGTGATTTACCCCAGGTGAGATGTCCCTGTGTGCCCTGGCTGCTGCAGGTCCCACTGTGCATCCCCTCCAGGAGCACCTGATCCATAAATCACCAGATCAGGGCAAATCCCTGTGGCAGAGGACTAGGAGCTGGGCTCGGGAGGGGCAGTGGTTTGGGAAATGGCCTCAGTGGAGGGGGATCTGCATGTTCTGCCTCTCCAGGTTGAGATCTTAGACACTGAGATGGGGAGACACAAGCTATAGGTGAGTAAGGCTCTGAGACCTGCAGTGGTGCAGGCCTGTTTGTTTTGGTCAGTTTGTTTAACTGTAAGACTGCTGTGCACAGAGGAATCTGGGTCCTGCTACTAAAAATCGGGAAATTCTCCTGATTGAACCCCCAGCACCTCCAAGCAGTGAAAAGGCAGTTGGACAAGGACTGTGTCTCTATTTTTTTTGCAATTCCTTTATTCTGAAGGTCTCTAAAGGTTACAAAAATGGCACCTCTGAAGCTGAGTCTTGCACTGGGAGCAAGGTTTTGATTGCTTCTCTTTTGCTTATGCCATGTAAAAATTGTCTTCAGCTGTCTGCTGATGGGCTGCATCAGAAAGCAGAGCACAGGGTATATAACTGCAGAATCTATCAGATAAACCAGCACTTTAAATATTCCTGCTCACTGCATCCCATCACGTCTCTTCTCCCTGTCTCATTCAGGATACCATTACCTCAACGGCTTTACCCCTGCCTCTGCTTACAGCACAGCATTAAGTCAAAACCGAGCGTTGGCTGCTTGAGATGCAGCAAAATTCATCTCAGCTTTCTATTAGCTGGAGGCCACGAGCCCACAACCACAAGGTAACAAGTAACTCATACAGGAAAGCTAGAAAATTAAATCTGTTGTACCAAAGAGAGGAAGATTTAGACCAGAAGAGAATCCATTTACTCCATAAGTCCCTGCTGTCATTCCTGATTTCCAGCAAGGGTGAGACATTGTCTTGGGGAAAGCAGCCTCCCTTCTGCTGTCCAGGTGCTCAAATCTTACTACAAAGTCTGTTGTCCTAGTATCACTGAGGCTGAAGGAAGGTGTTTTTATTCTAGGCTAAATGAGACGTTTTAATGTCAGCCAGTAAATTATCTCATGTAATCTAGCTGCTGCCTCCTGCTGAAGCAATGAATGCGTCTGCTTGGGGAAGATGTGATAATTCCCTGTGGATGTTGCAGAGCAGCCTGGCAGCGACCTCAGATGAGCCATACTGCGGAGCTGCAAGGAGCAGGAATCTCTCCCCTGCTCCAGGTAGACACCAGGACGCAGAGCAGCCCAGCGAGGGACCAGGTGCTGGGCTGAGATCTGTTGGCTCTGCCACGAGGAATCGTTTCCTCACCCTCTTAACTATTTTTTTTTTGTCATTAGCTTTACTGAGAAGGGACTCTCATGGACGGTATTTAGGGGCACCTCCAGCTCAGGGCTGGGGCTGGTGGCTCAAGAAGCCGTCACCCACTGTCCTGTTGGCTGACAGCTGCTCCAGCGTTTGGGTCGGGTGTGACGGAGGCAGCGAGGATGCTGCAGCAGGAGCAAGCCTGAGGCTGAGCCTTCCTTCCCCCTCTTCCCAGATTTCCTTCTTCGGAGTATCCTAAACTGCTTTGTAGTGGAGCATATGCTGAAATTTCAGAGTCAATGGCTATGGGCTAAAGACACCGGGGAGGGGCACAAAACCAGCTCCTGACAGATGTGTAACAGTGTGGTAATCCTAGTGGCCCCAAGGTTTCAAAGCACAGGGACTCATTTCGCATCCTGGGTCCCTGGGGAGTTACAGCCATGTTGTCACCAACAAGCACGGAGGGCAGGAGGCTGAAACCACCCTGCAGGGACCAGGAGGCTTGGTGTAAATGCAGCTGGTCGTGGTTAGTGAAGGATGAGTCCATACATATTTATTCCCTTCCCTCCAGCTGGTTGGCTTACACACAAATCTGGCTTCTTGTGCCTGCAAAGGTTTGTGCTGGGTGGTGTGGAAGTGGGCAGGACGGTCCAGGCACTGACCTGTGCACTCCGGCCTGTCCCGTACTTCAATTCTCCATCCTCACACACAGGTGACTAGGAAATAGTTTAATTCCAGTCTGAAATATAAATTGGTGTTGAAAATCAGCGACGGGTGAGCTAGTGCACTGAAAGTTTGCACCAGGGAAAGCCTCTCCCTAGGAGGAAGGGGAGAGGAAACTGTGTGTGCTGCCTGCATTGCTTGGAGCAAGCCTGCCGGGCTCAGAGCTTGCAGGGACAGACAATCCTGCCACAGGGAAGAGAATAAATATTTGAAAATGTAATCAGTCACCGGGGAAATGTGACAGGATTTAAACGATGACATAACACGCTTGTCTTGTCTCCACTGCCTGTGCTAATGAGCATGATTTGAGAGCATTAGAGATGTATCCACGGGCATTACTGGGTGTGAGTCAGGGGATCACAGCCTTAATTAGTCTCATCCCGCAGCTGCAGCCAAGCCACTTGGCTGCCCGGTGCAGGCAGCAGTGCCCTGCAGTGCTCTGGAGCTGGGCAGGCTTTGGCACCACACTGTGCTCTGAGAGTTGCAGAAAGCTGATGGGCGCTCAGAGGATTTTTTGTTCTTTGTTGGCCATTTCTCACTTTAGAAGAATTTCAGCATCCAGAGCAGCTTTTTTGCTAAAAACATTTGTTCCCCTGAGTGCAAAATTTCTACAAGAAAATGGCTTTTTGGAGGGTAAAGCCCTCACTAAGCCTGCCCATTTGGTGGAGGGAGGATGCTCAGCTGGGTCTCGGAGGGGAGGGGGTCAGCTTCCTGCTCTGTTTGATCTTTCTGAAGTAATCTGAGTGCTCGTTCCTCACTGAGACATCTCTAGATGAGATGCCGTTGTGGGAGTGAATAAGGTGGAGGTTGGGATGCAGAGATTCAGGTAAGGGGACTACAGAGAAAGGACTGCATGTGTGCTTGAACATGGGGCTGTGCTGAGCGAATGAAGTCTCAGGACAAATCCCTCTCTCTGGTCTCCCTTCAGCCCAGCCTGTGTGCCACTTTGTGGTGCTGGAGCTGGGTGTCTGTGGTCCAGCTGTTGCCTGCAGCTGGGTTTTGCTGCCATAAGCTCAGGCACATGAGGGCTGTGATGCCCCTGCTTGCTCCCTGTGCCGGTGACAGGGACTGTGCAGTTTAACGTGGCACAGCTGGGCTGGGGGCAAATAAAAGCCTGCAGGGAAAAGATTCCGCCTTCAAGCTTTCCTGGCTTTTCTTCACATCCTGCTATGCCCTAATCCCCCCTGTGGCCTTTCTGTCATGGCTTGGCACAGCTGCAGCCTGGTGCTGGGAGCTGCTCGCTCAGCCATGCTCCTCTGGCACTCAGGTGGCACAGAATTAATTTTGCAAAAGACAATAAAATGACTGGAGTGATTGATGGAATGCCTTTGCCCTGCTACATTTAATCAGTGGCAGTGGGTATTTATTGCATTATATACTACCAATCAATAGTGATTAGTACATCATTAACCTTTTCTGTTCTTCTGATTGTCTTCTCGCAGCGTTCTAATAACAGCATCCCGCTCCAGCCTGACAGGGGTGGTTTTGTAGGCTGGAGAAGATGAGAGCTGATGCTTCTGGTGAGGACTGCAACCCTGCAGCCCTGTTATTGTCTAAGAGTAGGGAGCATGGTGGCTGCCATGCTCAGCAGGAGGGGTGCTCATGGGGTTCGCTCATCTCCAGGCTCCCGTGGCAATCACCTCAGCCCTGTAACTCTGTGACAACCTCTGAGTGGGGAGCACAACCCTCAGCCGTGCTAAATCTCTGCTGGGGTGGATGTTGCCCAGAAGTGGGAACCACCTGATGCTCTGGCATGATATCAGGGTGGTCACAGCAGGCGGCAGTGCACTGCTCCCCAGTGTTTTGGGCTTATTTTGTTGCAATTGCCCCTAGGGCACATTTACAGCCTCTACTGATAGAGGCACTGAAAAGCAGAGAGCAGCTGCAGAGAGCAGCTCCTTTCTTCCCCAGCTGTGTTTGCTCCCCAACATCTGTGTGACCACACCTTGGAGCTGTCACCCTGCCTGCTGGGCTGCGTGGTGCTCCTGCTGCAAGCCTGCAATCGTTGCAATTGACGTGCACCCATGCTGTCAGCTGGGATTCCCACCGCTGCTGAAAACGTGGTGGGGGCGTTGGTGCAAGGAGTGCTGGACTGGCAGGCCTCCACGAGTACCAGACTGGGATAAATTTCTTCAAATTACATAAATATCTTCAAATTAGATTAGCTCCGTGTGGGTTTGTGCATGAAGCCCCCTGAAATTCCCCCCATCTGGGAGGCTGAACTTGTGCAGATGAGATCTGCAGCGCTCGGGTCGGTTCTGAAGCTGTCAGCTGTATCAGAGAGCTCCTCAAGAAGGGTCTGTGCTTCCCCAAATGTATTGGGTGCTCTCTATCCACAGTGACTGCTGTAAGCACCACAGCTCATGCGCAGTGGGATTGTGATGTGAGTGGATTTTTCTCTCAGGCATTTCAGAAGGGACTGGGGAAAGTGCAAGAAATTGCTGGAGAGGGGAGGAGGGCTGCAGCTTTCCGGTGGCCTGGCACTGGGATGCGGTGGTGTTGGCACCAGGGAGGAATTGCTGCGGGCTAAGGTGGGAGAAATATAGAGGGAGAGAATCTTTCCACTGGCAAATGTAGATTTACCTAGAGCAAATGCTTTCCCTAAATGTAATTGGTTTAATTTGAATCGTTTTAAATTTGAGTTTCAATTAGCGTGAAAGCATTCCAAGAGCATTGAAACAAAATGTTTCTGGTAATAGGGGTGAAAGCATTGCTCCCTGTTTGATTTGGTTAACTTAGTCATACAGGCAGTATCTAAATGTAATCTGGTGGCACCCGTCCTGTGGAAACAGCACGTCTTGGTGTTCTGGAGCAAAAATACTTGTGTTTGGTGTCCTGCACGGTGGAAAACAGCAAAATTCCCACCCAGCTGGACCTGTTTCAGGCTGGGTCTGCCCAGAGCAGTCTCAGCACGGCACAGAGTGATATGAGCACACGGACTTCTAGGTGTGCAGCTACAGAAGGCTCTAAGAAGCGTCCAAGTTTCCTATCCCTCTGCCTGCTTGCACCTTGCTCTCAAGCATCTGCTGTTGGCTGGGATGTGTCAAACTGAACTTCATCTGATTAAACGTGGCAGCGCCCATAAATTGGAAGCATTCCTGTTGCAAATGGATTACATTTGTGCTCAGAGCTCAGAAAATCCCCCTTGAAATGATGATTTCTCCCTGCTCCTAGGGCTTTTCTTTAAATCTGACTTCTGCCTGTTATACCTGGGGCTGAAGTGATGCAGGGCACGTCTCTGCTGCTTGTGCAGCACCCAGCACGGTGGGGACCCTGCGCCTCAATTGTGCTGGATTCAGCTTCGCTGCAGGGCAAATGGTGACGAGCGGCTGGAACCTGCGGTGCCTGAGACTTGTCAAAAACCCCTGATGATGGATGATGCTTTTTCCTCCGCATGGGCTATTTCTGTTGACCACTGAACTGCAGCACTCAGCTAATGCTCCACGTTGTGGAAAGCACCTGCTCGAGCCGTGCAAACCAGTCCTGCCGCACAGGGCCAGAGGATTGGGAGCCAATCTGCTGAGCGGGGATTTAACCAGGAGGCTGTCCTGAGCGCCAGCCACCTCCTAATACTCTCTTAAGGAGCCAAGCAGCATGGGCAGCTGCTGCTTCCTCGCTGGCTGTTCTCACGGTTCAGCTCAGCCCTCCAACTCCACAGCAAGGAATTTCCAACCAGAAATAAATTTCCCCATCTTCTTGCTACACTGCCTTTTAATTAGGAGAACAGCTAGTCTGGAAACATGGAGCTCACTTTTCAGAGTGTGCTGGAGAGTGATTACAATGGATTAAAGTGGAGAGGTTCGGCAATTTATTCATCTGGCACTTAGCAAATGCGTGGGATTGTTTTGTTCTGCAGGAATGATTTAAAAAAGAAAATTACACCTTTTTGGCTCTTGCTAGCCCTAAGGTCCCCTGCTGCGTAACCCAGGCGTTGGATCGGAGGTGCTGTTTGGTTTGAGCTGGGCAGCATCTGGTGCCTTTAATTCAGTCCAGGTGAGTGTGAAGTGCTGCAGGTTCCTTGCTGGTGTCTGGTTAGCAAGGCTCCAGCTGAGCTGGATGTGGACGCCTCCAGCCTCCACCAGTCCCAGCTCCTAAGGACACCTCGCCTGAGCGCTCGCAGAGTGCTGCCCTTTGTGAGTGGCAGTGACTTCCCACCCCGAGCACCTGCTGCTGAATACCAGCCAGCAGAGCTTTTCTCAGAAGCACTGTTTTGATTTATGATGGTGAGAATCCGGCCTGTTTTGCCGAGCAGCCCTATCAGGGCGCTGTGAGCCACCGTTACCAGTGGCTGTGAGCCCCGTTCAGCAGTTTCACTCCTGCTGAGAGCTCTGAGAGGTTTGACCCAGGTGTGGGATCGCTCCCGTGCCTAAGGGCTGTGCCTAAGGGCTGGATGAGCCCCTTCCCCTCCCTGGTCCAAGGCCGTGTGCTGCCCTCAACCGCATGGCTTAAGTGCTTAAAGCAGTGGGAAGGATAAAGCCCCTGGAAATTAATCTGCCTTGCTTCAAATCTGAGGTCCTATGGGAAGATCTCAATCCCTTTCTTCTCCAAAGGAAAAGCAGTGGGGGCCCCTGGCTGGACGGCGTAAGGTGAAGATCCAGCTTGCACAGCCTGCGAACAAGTTAAATCCGAAGAACATCTGGGAATAAAATGTGGCAGGTGTTTTGTGAGCAACTGTAAGCGGAACTAGAAGAGCATCACGTCCAGTCCTGCTCCAGAGGGGATCCTTGGAGCTGTCCTATGCAGCAAGCAGCTGGATGGGGCGTCCCAGGGTGAACAGCCCCCGAGCAGAGCCCCCACCGCAGCAAGAGAACTGAACTCTTTCCAAGTGCAGCTCTCCGTGTTGACTCTGCATGTGTTTCTGTTGGGTAGCATGGGGTCCAGACTGTCTCCAGTTCGGGAAACTGGTTTTGTGATAGTTTCCAGAGTAACAGAATATCAGAGGGCAAATTCCAGCACTGGGGAGCTTTGGGTCATCAAATGCCAGCTGCAGCTGCGCTTTTGGCACTGCTGCTCCAGACTGCAGCATCTGCTCGTGTTAATGTACTTGGTGTCTTGTAGGACAAAAAAAGGTTGGAGATGCTCAGGTACTGTGCTTGTGGGAACCGTAGTACCTTAAATAGAGGAGTCCTCGAGGGGTTTGCTAAGCATTAAAATTGTTTGCATGCAATTCAAAGACATGCAATACCTTGTTTGCCCTTCTCATCTTGTTTGGCTGACGTGGGCGTATTTTTGTTTTTACTCACTTTTCTGTCGTTATGTTGTCCCTTTTTTTTCCAGCAATGTTGACTGTTCCATCTGCTTATTTATCACCCGCAGTTAGAACCTGAATTTCAATTACCAATCTGCTCTGTTTGGTTTCGTCTTAAACAAGGCATTGAAAGCTCCAACAAAGCTTTAATACATAAAACTACTTGTAATGCAGCTGTTAAAGCATTTCGATCATATCCATGAGCAAAATGAATTCTTTTGCTATCAAGACGCATCTGATAAATTAGGTTTAATCCTCCTTGACTGCAGTGGGTAGAAGGCACTTCAGCAAAGATGGAATGATTTCGAATGACTGAGATGGAAAACGCTCTCTGCTCCAAAGATGTAAAAGAAACTAAGAGCTCATGTAGGAAGAAACCATTTATCTACAAACTGGAAGAGCTGCCCCTGGCTTTCCACGCTGACTTCTCATCTTGAAGGCTCACGTTTGGATGTGAAGCTGCAAGCTGAGGGTGTTCGAGGGGGAGGGCAGGGCAGGTTCCTACCCTCCAGGTGCTGTGCTGTTGGCAGCAGGTTACTGCACGCAGGCGATCGGAGCAAGCCCTACTGACGGATGCTGGGGACCTGCAGCCCTGTGGGCTTTCTGCCCTCAGACCTTGCTCTGTCCCTGCACGGTCTGTTGTAGAGATGAGAGGTTCCTTGCTGGGCTTTCTAGGCACATAAAGACAGGTCACCCTGAAAGCTAGCGGCCCAAAGTGGTGGGAAAGGGGGGGTCTGGTGTGGAAGCAGAAAAGAGGGGGCTATGTGTGAGGCCAAGCCTGGGATCCCTTGCAGGAAGGGCTTCTGAGTGGGTTACTGAGCCAGGGTTTGCTAAATGCTGTCAATACACCAATCATGCCTCGATCAGGTTTAGCCAGGCTAGCAGCGGGGTGCGTGAGGTTGGGCTTGACTCAGAGCCTGCCTTCCTGAACTGTTCCAACGCCGGCTACAGACCGAGCCCACCCCCACCCCACAGAGCCCTCGCCTCAGTCCCACTGAGTTAGACAAAGCTTGTGCTGAAGTTCTGTGCTGAATCACGGCTAAAGGGACGAATTCCCAGCACTGCCTGTAACTGGGTGATGTCCTCCTGCCCGGCACATCGGGCAGTGGAAAAATCCTCAGGCCGGTCGAGTAACGGGGTCAGCGAGGCCGGCCTGTAACCGATCCCACGCTGCTCCCAGCCCCTGTGCTGGGGAGGGAAGGGACGGCGCAGGCTGGGGCAAGCGAGTTGTTCTGCCCCATAGGCGGGGCAGAGGCTGGGGGAGCCCCCGACTCCCACCCTGCCGCCATACAGCGGGGGGCCCCCTCGGCCCACCCGTGCGATGAGCTGCGCACAGGCCTCAGCCCAGCGCCAGCGGGCGGGCGGGTGACACCGGGGCAGGGCTCGTCCCTCGGGCGGCAGCACGACAG
>VXAV01037108.1:0-11624 GCA_013399715.1 Alectura lathami | reverse complement strand
TTTTCCTTTTTTTTTTTTTTTTTTTTTTTTATTTTTAATCAAACCTCTGGTCTGATAAGAGGCTACGAGAGTTTTGAACCAGTCATTGCACTCTCCTGCTTTATTGAAGCCAAGCTCTCCTCATCTCTTAGTTACAAGCATCAGACTGAGAGCTCTTCTTCATCACCTGTGAATGTGACACAGCCAGCCTGCTAGGACATAAAGAGCTCTTCAAGGCTGTGAAGACTATCCAAGATGTCACTCTGCCTTGAGAAATGAACCAGAGTCTGCAGGAGTATTTCGTTCTTGCAGTGTGAATTTCCAAGATAAAAAAATCACCCAGAAAGAGCTTAAAGTGCCAACAGGCAGTGCCGAGCAGTCAATTTACCTTGAGCCAGGGCTGAATATATCCCCAGCATGAATCACCGGGGACAGCTGCTTTGTGCCAGACCTGTGGAAGGTAACTGCAAGCACAGTGTAACTGCGAGTTCTCATTCTGCAAAGGTGAAGAGGGAGAAATAGGGGAATAGTGTGGGAAAACATTAATAACCCAATTCATGTCGAAACAGGGCTAATATTTCAGAGATGCTGCTGCGTGTCATCTGGTGGTAGACAATGTGGGCAGGGGAAAGATGGCAGCACCTGGGGCCCAGGAGCCTGGTTGTGCTACGAGAAGGGTGTCTGGTTTGTGTCTGCGGGGCTTTGGGGTTCAAATTGCCACTCTTGTCATGAGGATGGAAGCTCAGCAACGCTGAGGTGTCCGGAATATCCTGTCTTTGTCTTGGATTCCCCCCTCCTGGATCCGTGTGGGTGGGAGCCTGAAACCCTGCTGCTGTTGCAGTGGGTACTTTGTTTCTAGGGGGGGTGTTTGTAGAGTGCAATACAGAAAGCAGGGAAACAGCAAAACAGAAATTTAATTGCTAGCAGAAGAAGGTTTTTTTGTTTTGCTTTCTTTTTTAAAGGCAAAAGAATGAAGCCATCACAGTAAGTGGGCTCGTTCTTCACAAATGTGGTAACAACACCCCCAAGGGTGTTTGCTGACTGCTGACAACTTTCTGTTTCCAATTACTGGTAGGATGCATACTGAGAGACAGATGAACCTGGGGGAAGATGAGGGAAGTTCTCCTTCTTAGAGGTTTCCCCCGGCTGCCCATCCAGCCCAGTGGGCCCAAGCAGACCACCTTGCTCCTCTGCTCCCATGTCCCAGCCCTCAGCACCGCTATGCACGAATGTTTATGGAAGCCTTATATGCAGATGGCATGTGGATTTAATATGACAAGTGAATGCTAACAGGTTTCCACAAGAGAAAGAGCTGCTCCAACCATGCAGGTCCTCAATTCCCACTCTCTGATTTGTTTGGAGCGTGAGATTCAGAGATGAATAAACCCCCACCGCTTCTGAAATACAGAACAAATTCCAATCACACAAGCCCAGCTTTGGTCCAGCACCGCAGAAATCACTGGAAAACAGCTCCAACGGGAACTGCCAGCACCAGCACCTGGCGGGGCTCAGCTGCTTCCTGGCGGAGCTGCCAGCCCCTTGCCAAGAGCTCGGGACTGCCACTTCATGGTCTCCAGAGCTCCGTGTGCTTTGTTCTCCCCAGTAGGCTATCTCGGCGGGGGTTTGGGTGGTAATACAATTCTGCTCACATATGTGCTGGACCGCTTCTTTTGCTCTCTCAGTTCGTGTTGCTGACTGCTCAATGGTAACTTGAGAACCTTTGGGGAAATGTGCATTGTCCTTCTGCACCGCCCTCCTCTATCTTGGAGCTAACCGGTCAGCGGCGATTGTTTCCAGCTCTGCTGGGAAACTCGGTTGGAATGAATGGAAACCATGAAAGAATGGATAACCAGGGGGTGCCTGCCAAGGGTTTGCACCCTGTGAGCACAAGGCATGCTGCAGCGTTGGCCTGAGAATGGTCTCTGAGACCTGACGGGAGCTGCTGTGCAGGTCAGGGGGCTGAAGGTGAGTAGGCAAGCAGAAATGTAACCCAGTTGTCCTGGCACCAGTGTTGCCCCCCCGCAAGTCCCTTGCGTGGCAGTGCCCACCCCATCGAGCAGTGGGAGGCAGCAGGGAAGCTGTGCATGCTGGAAAGTGCATCGCCTCTGGGCGCGCGTAGCTGCTAAAATGTGAATACCACTCCAAGGCCATCTGTCAGGCAAACGTTGCTAAAGGGCTCTTTGTGTAAGAGCTGCAGAAGAATATGAAAATAAATAAATTATGTAGCCCTCAAAATCAATAGTAACACAGAATGGCTGGAAGAGTGAATGTGGCAGATGCTGCAGACTACTTCCTAGCCCTCTCTCAGAGCTGCAGACTGCCATTTAGAAAAACCCTATCAATCACCACGGCTCATCTCTGCTCACAGATCCGCAAGGAAAAACACCAGCTGAAAAAGAAGCAGAGAAAAGCATCTGTTTCAGAGGCAGATTTCATTTTACAGCTGGCAGAGTTGACAAAGGGAGGTACCTGGGCTTCACCGAGGCAAATGTTTCTGAGAAGCAAACCTTTGCTTTGGGGAATTAGTACCAGTAAACATTGCCCCAGGTAGCTCAGCACCACTGTTTCCCTACTTAAGGAATAACAACCAAACTCCCAAAGCCCAGCAGGCTGGGGGCAAGGGGATTACACACAGACCATGACGAGCCCAGAGCACACAGCACAGCTGGGGAAGGTCAGCATTTATGTTTCTGTTTACCCGCATGCTTTGTCCTCCCCCCAGCTCAGGCAGACAGGAACAACGCAGCCTTGTTCTGCAGCTCTGGGCAGTGCCAGTGGAGAGCTTTGTAAGGGGTGCTGCAGGAAGGCCTTTCCCCAGCTGGAGCAGCCTGGGGGTGTGTCATTTTTGCTTGCTACACCAGGAGCATGGGGAAGGCAATGCACATGGGCTTAGTGGAGCTTTGTGTCCCAACCGAGAGCCCACTGAGTCGTTAAATGAGCAGAAGAGGCACCAAGCACGCGGGCTGGTTTTGGTCCAAGCCTGGTCTCAGCATCCCAGCCATGCACCTGGGCTCTGACCCTCAGGGTGCTTGCTCAGGACATTCCCTATGCTTCACAGGACCGGGGTGGCACGGACTTTTGAGGACATTCCGGCTCTGAGTCACCTCACCAGCCTTTAAGGAGCTGCCGGAGGTGCCCAGCCAGGCAGCAGACCTTGCACAGGTGCTGGTTTTGTAATCCCATGGCAGCAGACGTGGTGCTGGGCAGGGGGTTATTCCTCCTGCTCACCTGGAAGCACAGTTCCGCTGCAGCTCATCATCATCAGCGTTAACAAACCAACAATGCACTAAAATTACCCTTTTCTCATCACATTTTTATCTGCACGGCACCAAGCAGGAGGCTGCTGATGTACGTTAAAGCCTCTGGGGAGTGTTGCAATCTCACCAACATGTCTGTGACTGCTCCGCCTGTCCGTGCGGGCTGGCAGCTGATGGGGCTGTCGGTGCCAAGTGATAACCAGATAAGCACAACTTCCCTGCCTGCACCTCCCGTGTCTCTCTCCGGAGGCTGTAAAGTCATGAGAACCTGCCCTGGGAAGATGCTTGTGGATAAAGCACAGCGAAAACTGCACAGAGACGGAGCTGGCCCAGCTTGGGGCTGAAGGGAAAGGTGGGAAGGGAGTCCTGTGCCTGCAGAAGGAAGCATGGGAACAGAATTGGCTGCAGTGTGCGTCCTGTGCAAGAAACCTGCACTTGGGGTTGGATGCCGAGAAGCAGCACTAGGTCAAGCCAGAGACCCTGACGTGCTTTGCCTCCTGAGACTGAGTGGGCAGCATGCCTGCAGCTCTGGAGCAGGCAGGATGTGCAGGGCTGGGCCTGATTTTCAAAGGCTCACGAAAAACAAGTGAGGGATAAGAAGCAAATACTAATAATAAAAAAGAAAACACATAAAAAAAAGCAGGCTTGGATGCAGGAAGAGGTAGTGCTGTCTGGTTCACTGCTCTGCTTTCAGCAGCCGCCAGTTTTGGTCGTGCCTGTGCTCATTGTTTCCCAAGCACGCAGTGGAGAGCTGAGGAAACCAAGCCCTAGCCCCTCACCAGATGAGAAGAGGTAAAAATAGCGGCCAGGGGAGCAGACTTCCTCCCAGACAGAGCCTCTTGCTGCCGAAAGCCAGGAATATCTGTCGCGTTCCTGCCGAGTCCTCCCGATCCCTCCAGCAGCCAGCGCTCACGCACCCAGGCTGCTTTGGCACCGGTTGGGATGAGGGGCTAGGATCTGCTCCAGGCGTTGGGAGCAGCTGCTGAGCCAGGGTTCTGATCCCATGGGCATCAGCAGAGTGATGGAAGTGCTCAGTGCTGCCCAGGAATGGGGTGCCTGCTGAGTGGGCATCTCTGTGTACACAGGGTGGTTGGATGCAGCACTGGAAAAGAGATGTGGGACAGGAGGTTTTCTTGCAAGCACCCAGATTTGCCTTATGAATTAAAATCACATGCAGGAGTGCAGCCGAAGCTAGCACAGATGTAGATTTTCTTTGCCCTCAGCCACCAGAACCAAACGCCTTATGAGGAGGAGAAGTGGCAGGCTGCATGCGTGTGAATGTCACAGACGCCAAAGCAGATGTCACTGCCGTCCCCCTCCTGGGCTCTTTCTGTTACGCCCTTTGCCTCCTTTGCTACTTTGACTTTCTTCTCTCTTGCCCCTTTTCCACGTTCAGCTCTCGGCCTTAATGGCCTTTTGGTTTCTGTTTTTGCTGTGGTTACCTTGGCCCCACGCTTGCTTCCAGCCTTCCTCTGCAGAGACCTCTTTTCAGCCCTCCCGGATCCCTTTCCATGGCCTTCCTGGCTCATCCCCAAAGCCACGTCTGCTGCCACTGAGAAGTAAACAATCCTTCTGCTTGCAGCACCTTATCTCCTGCACGGAGCTTTCTGTTTGCAACCAGGCTACAGATACTCTGAGGTCTGAAAAATAATAGAAACAAATCCATCGGTCACACTTCTTCAACCCTCAAGAGTTTTGTAACCCCCAGGTTACAAGGAAGGAGTCCTTCCAGCCTCCTGCTTTGCTTCCTACCAACAGTGCAATACTCATCTCCTGCAGAAACATTGTGCTAAAGCTAAGTGGTTTGTGATCTAAAACTCTGGAAAACATTTGATTCCAGGTAGGACCAGATTATAACATATAGTGGGAAAAAGATCACATTTTTGCTAGGTTCTCCAGGACACATCACCTAGCGTCACTCTCCACGTTTCATGCACCACCTCCACCCCTGACAAGCTCACTGGTCACAGAGATGAGGGAGGAGGCAGCTCACCTGCAGGGATGCTTTTGCTGCCTTCTGAGTGCCTTCCACAGGGAAAGAAGCAGTGCACAGGTAGGTGCCTGGAGGCAGTGTGGGTGCAGAGTGTATGGGAGCTATTGCTGGTCACGATCTGCATTACAGACATGCAAGCAGTGCATACAAATGGGGCAAGCCACATGCCTGCAGCAGCCCAAGTTGCAGAGAGCTTCCCCACCACTTCCCTCACACATCAACAACACCTGAGGCCACAGCTGTCTCTGCCTGGGGTGATGCCTCCCACTCTTCTTTCGGCCCCAAACCCTTCTATAAATGGGCAGCTTTGGCTGTCCTCATTTTTTTAAGTCCTAGAGCTGGAAACTGGCTGTGGAGCTGGTGAGTAGTGCCTCACTGCTTTTTCAGCTCAGTGCTGCAGCTGGGAGGGAGAGGCGCAGCTGGAGCTGCGAAAGTTTTGTGCTGTTGGTAGCAACAAGGGTTTGAGTTATGAGCACTTATAGAGTGGCAGATTTCCACAACGATAACCTATTTGGGAACCCTGCAATGGGCTTCAGCCTAAACAGTGCTTATTTGGCCGATTCCTCTTTCCTCTCCTGGTGGGAAGCGAGGCGAGCAGTCACACATCCAGAACTCAACACAAACACGTTACTTAGAGCTAGTTGGTGCTGCTTCGTGCATCTGGTGGAGCAGATGTGGGTAAGGCACCTCGCGAGGAAGGCTGGCCCTCGGATACCTCAAGTGGATGATGGGGCAGAAGAGGAGGTGTGTTTGTTTGAGAAGGCTGAAGGGGTGAGTCAGCGCTCATGCTGTGAGATCTCCAGGTACACTAATTTCAGCGGAATGTAGTGCAGAATACCTGCAGTGCTTTTCTAGTTCCTGATGTCCTGCATTCCGTGCCCTGGTTTCAAGTCATGGGAGACATTCAGCGTTACCTGTTGGCAGAGCTTTGGGTCACTTGCTGTTAAAGTTTATGGCATGCACGATCTAACTATAGAGCTAAGAGGTGTGCCTGGAGCTGGGTAGTGCTGCTAAGGTGAAAAACTAAACCAGAAAGTCCTGAAAATGTAAAGAAATTACTGCCAGAGCTAACTGTGCTTGCAGAGAGTTGCATGGCTGGGGGGCAGCTGGACCTGCACGTAGCTCTGGCTGCTTGTGCTGCAGAGGGAGGTAGGATGCACTGTGGGATGGGGTGGGGGGAGGGCTTGCAGAGTGCTTCCCAGCAGTTCTTCAAGGGTTAATGAGAATTTCTGTTAGGCATTGGAAATATTATGGGGCGGAAGGGAGGTAAAACTGCCAACTGCCATGACTAATGCTGTGACATCAAGGGTGATGGAATACAGCTTCTTAATGCCACCCGTATCTGCAGTGTAATTAGCACAGGCAAGCAAACCAGTGCAATCAACAGGTCTGGAAACAATTCATTTCCCTTCCCATTGTACAGAAGATGATAACAGAGCATTGCAGGTAGCTACCAAATTGCCTCTGAGTAAATTTGTTTTCACATTTTCTGTCTGTTTCCAGCTGCTAGTGCTGGAAATAATTCCCCTGACCTAGATCCCAAAATAACCCGTCCAGTGGTGGGGAGCTGCCTGTGCTGATGTGCCAGATGTTCGGAGAGGTTATGCAGCGTGCTGCACACGCAGGCTGCTAAGAAAGCTCAAACCGTACCTTCACCTGCCAGGGTTCGGACCCCAGTCCCATCTCACTGCCACCGCTCTGCGGGGTGGACGCTGTGGGCTCGAGGAAATTTGGCAACCAGCTTGGGTGGATGTGGACAGAGTCAGGTCTGGAGTGAGGAAAGAACTGGTCTGGATAACTGCTGAGGGAGGCTTGTTTCCATGACTCTGGCAGGGAACTGCATACAATCCCTGCTGCCTCTGCCCTGCCCTACGGGAGCGCTGACCCGGGGCTGTGCAGCTGCCCATGTGCAGCGGCAGGGCCGGGATGCCAGTGGCCACGCTCCGCCTTGCACAATCTCATGCTCAGAGCAGCGTGAGCCATGTGCCTTCCTGCAAACAAGATGTTCCTCTGGGTTCGGGCTTGGGACCAGCCTGCTCGTAACTGCAGGGAGGCATCCAGCCCGGCTTTTGCGTGCAGAAAGGCTGCTGCTGGGACGATCTGTGAGCTTCCAACCCTGCAGGGCTTCTAGGAACCTGCAGGAGGGAGCTTGAGCGGCTTTGCAGAGGACTGATTGGTCACTGACACCCTCCCACCTTCTTCCCCCAAAATTTAGCACAAATAATGGTGCTCTGAGAGAGCTGAAAGAACAGGAGAACAGGAGTTAAAGAACTGGAGGAGCAGGTGAGTCCCCTGCCTCCAAACAGAGCATGCAGGGCTGGTGGGTTCTGGAGGGTGTTCCTGGGAAGCCCTGGTGCTGACCATCTCTGCAGGGAGCCAAGGAGCAGGGACCAGGCCTGGGTGTGGATGTGGAACCCAAGGGCAGAGCCTGCTAGCTCACTAAACCAGAGCAGCTCTGGTTAAACATTTGCAGAGAGGAGGGGATCTCCAGGACAGTGTCCACTGCTGTTCCCATC
The DNA here is from genome assembly GCA_013399715.1 of Alectura lathami. Classification (NCBI taxonomy): domain Eukaryota; kingdom Metazoa; phylum Chordata; class Aves; order Galliformes; family Megapodiidae; genus Alectura; species Alectura lathami. Next base: position 3,879 of record VXAV01037108.1, on the reverse strand, counting down.
AGTGAGACTCTACACTTGCTTCTTCAGACAAGGAAGAGTAAGCTCATATCTGCAGAGTGAGCCTGTGCCTCCAGGGAAGGGTGGAGAGCAGAAAGGACATCCCGATAGCACCACTTGTCTGCAGTGAATGCGTTTGGTCTTTCATCCATGGGTCAGACATGACGGCACCCAGCTGTAGAACAACAGCCTCTTATCCCCAAAATAGACGGGAATTGTTCTGCTTGCTTTGCATTCATCAGGTCACCTCTTTCTGTATGGGCTGCTGGAATTGCAACTATTTCCCCAGCCTGATGTGGGAGGAGTACAAGGCTGGCAGGGCTCATGATGGGAGGATGGCTGTCAGCAGAAGCGTTTCCAGCTGAGCCTCCCGTGTCCCCCAGCTTGTTTCCTGGACAGGACTTTTCCTGGACAGTTTGTTTGCGAGACAGGATTTCCAATCTAACCCCCATGTCCTACCTCCTCTTTCCATTGTGAATACCAACCTGCTGGCGGAGGGAAGTCCTTTTCCCCTTCCCCTCTCATTTCTCCAAGTTTGTTCTCCCCTTTTGATCTTGCTTAGGCTCTTGCCATTGCCGAGTTCAAGCTGAATAACACAGGCTCATGTCTTCTGCAGGCCACTCACACACTGCCTGCTGCATGGCATCAGGTCAGCCGTGCACTGGTTAGAGAAGCTCCCAGTGTCGCTGGAGGAGCCCTGCAGACGGGGCAGGAGTCATTCCCTCTCCTCCCACTCCTCCCCAGCTGCTTTGCTGGGCTCACACAAAAAGGATGATTGTTTTGTCTTTGGAGCCTTGCTCCTGCTCAGATGGCTTTGTTCTGCTGCTGAGAAAGGCTGAAAAGCTTCAGATGAGCTGTAATGAGCCCTCCGCAAAGCCTACAGCAAGTCTTTGTCCAGACCCTTTAAGCTGAAGGTCAGTTCCCTTCTGCCACTCTGGACAAGAGAAATGCCCTCCACAGTGGGACCCTGCAAGTGCCTGTGTTGGAGCAGTCCAGTTGTGCTCCTCTGCTGTAAGCGCATGTGCTGAGCCTGTTCCATCCCAGCACACCACTTTTGGGTTATACTTACACAAAAGCAAGCTTTTGTGCCCTGAAGTCTGCTGGCATGAAGGCAAAACCAGGATGACTGGTATCTCTGTTTTCTGTCCCCACCAGAAGGACCCTGGCAGGGCTGGGGCTGCCACCTGGCTATGGGGTTTGATGGGAAATTGGCCTCACTCTCCTCCAAATTCCAGGCTGGGAGCAGGGAGCGCAGCTTGGCCGGCACTCCCGCAGCTGTGCGTGAGGCAGGGCCAGGCCGTCCCTCCTGGTAGGAACTCACAACCACGAGCTGCTTCCCTTTCCTGTTGTGACTGGACGTGGCTCGATGGGTGCTCGGAGGCCCATTCATCAATGTCTTGGCCACCTTCCCCCCATCTGTCAAGCCAGGAGCCCAGGATCCCTGGCCAAGCGCATGTTTCGTGGCGTGCAGGTCGCTTTCCAGGCTGTGTTTTGCTCCTATGCATGCATGCAGATCCACTCCAGGTCATCATCTCTCACGCAGGCTGGGAGGTCAAGAGGCTACAATTGTTGAGAGGGGCTGAGACCTGGCTGCTCAGTAAGTCAAGGCCTTCTGTATAGCTGGGAATTCCTCAGGAAACCAGGTTCTAAGGAGGTTCTCTTGAACTTGGCGTTTGTCAAATTGTCTGGGTTTCCTAACAGGATAGAGACAGGAGATAAGAATCAAGCAATAAGGAAAATGATCCACTGTGAAGAATAGCCTCTGGATTAAAAACAGCTGCATCCATACCTCGCTGTACTGCTTAGAGGTGGGTCCAAGTTTCAGAGCTTCTCTGGCTCTGGGAATGCAAAATGAGACCCCAGTCTGGGTCCAGCTGGGAAAGACACAGTGAAAAATGTGTGAGGAAATGAGGCAGGAATCTGAAGTCCTGGAGGAGGATCTCTGCTGGGGACCCCCAGATGATTACACATGCAAAGTGGAGTCTGACAGCAGAGTGCTGCGTGCTGTCCCATCAGTCCGGCGTGTCCCATTGGCACGGATGCTGCTTTGGATTTGATCAAAGGGCTGCAGTGCAGACTGGATTTCAAAAGAAAATAACAAATTTCACCTAAACATGGAGGGTGCTACGTCTTGGAGGGGCCACTTACTGAACATGTCAGACCTGGAACGAAAAGTGCTCCAAGCCCTTTGGTGTTTTCCTCTCTTCTTTGGAGCAGGGTTGCAATGGGATGTCCTGGCTGAGCTATTGCACAGCTCTTGCTGTGCTTTCCTGTACAACCTTGTGGTGGCAAAGCAGGGATGGAGAACGTGGCAGTTGTCAGGACTCAGAGTGCAGAAGTCAATTTTTTTACACATCTGTGCCTTCCTCCCCTTGTTTTGGTTTTGTGGCTGTGAAAGCACAGGACTGGAGCCGTGAAGCAGCAAGCTCTCTTCTGCCAGCTCCTCCTTGGCAGGGGAGCTGGTGCATGTGGACAGCCCCAGCTCCTCTGGCAGGGGGAGGATGAGGATGCACCGTGACAACCCAGCAGCCATTCGCTCAGCCTGCTGCATGCAGCAGAGGGGCCTCTACAACAACCGGGAGAGACAGTGCCAGAGGTGCTGAGCTACGTTACAGGAGAAATCCAGAAGATTCTGAATGAGCAATGAGCCACTTCTGTGGTTTTTTTTGGTTTTTTTTTTTGGCTGTTTTTCGCATTCTACCCCTTCACTACTGTGTGTCTGTAGGGCAGCTGCCCCCAGCTGTGAGAAGCTGTGGTAGGGCACATGGGGTGCAGAACGTCTCCTAAAAAGGAGAAGGTGAAATGTCTGGGTCAGAGGTGCCCTGAATTTGGATGGTGAGCAGGCCTGCGCTGGCTGACCCAAGTCAGGCCCAAGTGCTTCAGCTCTGCTCTGTGCTCCTGGCATCCAGCCCTCCTGCTTTTTTTCCACCTCTGTATCAGGTTGCTCTTTGACCTGCTCCTGGAACGCTGCGAATGAGCTCACTTGTTCCTAACGCGTTTAAAACGCTTCAGATCGCGGAGGCGAGGCGAAAGCATGAAGCTGGTTGAACTCCGCGCAGTTTTGTGAGCTTGTAAAGAGAGCTGGACCAGCTGCAGCCCTGAACGCCCGGCTGCTGCACAGGGTCAGGTCCCACAGCACCAGCTGCAAGGAGAAGGGTGCAGCGGAGCCTGCTGGGGTGCGCAGGAAGCGGACAGCTGGCATCAAGGTGTTCCTTGATGTGATGCCCTCCGGGAAAGGAGGGGGAAGCGGGGACTCTTGGTTGTGACATTTTGCCTTCTGGAGTAACCTCTGCATGTGCTGCATGGGCTTTCCGGGAAGTGGCTGAATATCTGCCTTCTGATGGAAGGCCTGAATGAATTCCTTGTTGCTCTTTGCTTGTGGATGCAGCCTTCTTTTGCTCCCAGAGCATCTGCACTCTGACCCACGGGTTCCTTGATGCTGGTGGACGCTTGGTTTCTGGTTGGGGTCAGCTCCCCCACCCAGCCACAGGGCCTGCTGGAAGCCGAGGCGTCCTTATCACAAGATGTGATTCAGTGGCTTGCTCCCGTGTCCCAGCACTGTCATCCACTATGTCATCTCACTGAAAAGTGACAAAAGCAGCCCTTTATAAGGGAAAAGGCCTGGAATCGCTGCCTGAAATGCCATGTGTGACTCAAACCAGTGCATGCCTTCTCGGTCACGCAGTGATACCATTCCTAAGAGGCCCTGCAAGGAGCTATAAGACTGTTGTGGCTGCCTGGTGTGTTAGAAGAGAATCCTGCATGAAAATTCCCTCTGGAAAGTAAGAAGCGACTGGATGCATTGGGATTGATCCCGATGGATGTGCCCCATCCTGGCCATGGCTCCGACCCCTTCCTCAACACAACACCCCCTGCCCACCT
>VXAV01037107.1:0-11599 GCA_013399715.1 Alectura lathami | reverse complement strand
CCAGCCCCCCCCCAGCCCTTTTATCCCCCACCTGCCCAACCTGCACCACCTGCACCCATCACAGTGCTGGGACCCAGCTGTGCCACCTGGGGCTCTCCCAGCCTCAAGCAAAGCTCCATGCACAAATGTTTCAGCAGCTGCCTGGGGATTGGGAGCGTCTGGGGACCTGGGTCCACAGAAGCATCAGTGCTGGGATTGAGTGCGTGTGATGCAGCCTTTGAATGTGAAAAATTGTGTGAAAAGTCCCCGAGAGACAGACATCCTACTACAGTTTCCACTTCTGAATGTGAAAACTTGTGTGAAAGGTCTGTAAGAAATAGATGGCCCACCACAACTGTCACTCTCAGACACACAGCTGAAGGCATTAATAGAAGCCTTAGAGAACAGGGCTGATGTTTAAGCGTTTTCTGGCCAGGAGACACAAAGATCCTCACGGGCGATGTGGCAGCTCTCAGTGCAGTGTGGCCCTGGGTCCAGTTTAGGCCGGAGTTGGCTCAAGGCCATGGGTGAGAGCTGAACCAGAGCACAGGCACCGCTGCGGAGTTGGAAAGCTAAAGGTGTCCTGGGAACCCCTCGAGCAGCAGCAGCTGTCACAGGGCTGCAGTCAGATCCAAATGGAGAGCAACCAGAGCACGGGCATCTGCACCAGCACAGCCAGGAGCATCCTGCTTCGCTTCGCAGCACAGCCCTGCTCCCTTCGCAGCACAGCCTCTCAAAGCATTCTCTTTGCTCCGTTCCAGACAGTCCAAACCAGATCAGATTTCTCCTGGAAACCATCCCAGGTTGATGAGAAATTCTGATAGCATCCTCCAGTGCCAAAGCTCTCTCGGACCGTGGGCTTGCCCAGATAGCGTGCTCTCAATGGCATCAAGGGGCTGTGTGACACGTGGAACAGGGACATTTCGGATGCTTTTGCGAGATTTTACTGTTAATTTGGGTTATTTTGCACTACCCGGAAGCATCTCAGGTTCAGTCCAGCAAGGAAGGGAGGTTTTCTTACTGTTCAGCAATTTACGTGGAACAGGAAAAATATTTCTTCCCCAAGTCTCATCCAGAGATCTGAGCAACAACCCGCTGTGTTTTGGGGTGTGAAGTAGTGACAGAGCTGCCCTGGAGAACTCAGAAACAGCCTCAGACATCTAATTCCCCTGGGAGCTCATTAAACTCATTTCTGAGGACACTTTGGGAGCCTTTTGTCCCTTTTTTTTGTTGTTGTTATTACTGTAGATGCTGAACACTTCCAGCTACCGCCCCTGATATGTATTGAAGCTTTCTGTCTCTAATGTAATGAAAGCTCTGCGCAGATCAGGTTTCCACATGGCTGAGGTTTGGTGTAGAGGGCTTAGGTCCCTGTTCTGCATTGAAAGTCAACCCATGAGAGAGGAGAGACTAAAGTGTCAAAAAAAATCCCAACTTTAAAAGAAAAAAGATAAATAAAAAATCAGAAATTATACAGGTCTGTTGAGATCTTTTCTTCATAGGACATGAACCCACAAGCTGGAGCCTGATCAACTGGTTTTATGTAAATCTGAATGAGGGATGAGGAAAGGGAGAAAGAAAGAGAAGTGAGATGGCATCTTTAAAACTGTCCCTGGGGCTCAGGGACAATTATCCTTCTGGAGGTTTGGATTTGTGCTTTCCTGCAGATTTCACCCAAGACGGGCCAGGTTATACGCTGCACTTGGAGTTGCCTCCACTAACTTTAATCTAGATGCTGCAGCAGCTCAGTACTGCAGTCACCAAGGGAGGGGGCTAGGTTTTGTACAAGGATGCCTTTTTTTGCCTCCTCCTTGTGAATCTTGGGGTATGACAGTAAAATTTAAACAATTTAACAGCTCCGCCTTACTCCTGTCCTCTTTGACCTTGTTTTCTTCATTTACGTCTTCAGGTGATGAGCCATTACAGAGCAGCACCTACGCATCCCATTAAAAATCCCAAAGCCTGCAAAACGGATTGCTTTGCACCTCCTGCCCAGGACCTCATGAGCTCTTCCATCGTTTTGCAGATCCCATTGGAACCAGCAGGTGATGCTGAAGCAGAAAACATGGAGTTCGTTCTGCTTTCTATTAGGCTTTTATTTTCCTTCCATAAACCTCCAAAGTGAGAAAAATACTGTGATCTTGGTGGGGGATTTAGAAAGTGTAGGATATAAATGTTGACATGCAGCATATGGCTTTGCTCTCACTATCTCATCAGCTCTTCAGTCCCTGCAAATACACGTGGGATTTTTCACGCCTAGCATGGAGTGAGGACACCTGAGAGGAAGCAGGAGGATTCCTCCAGCGGCAGTTGAGTGGGGTCCAAGCTCTCCCTGTGCTGCCCTTCTCGGCCTGATTTTGACATTCCCAGAGTGGGGCAGACACCAACGCCTCCCCTTGCAAGGCTGCAGGTGCTGCAGAGAATGTTGTGTAGAGCAGCTGTGTTGGGAGAGGAGACACCTTGCCCCCTTCTAGTGCCCTCCTCTGCAAACAGAAGGCAGCACAGCAAATGACCCCGTCCGAAGCAAGAAGAGATGGCTTTTTCTTTCCCAAGGCATGCACCATTAGCAGCCTGTGGGAGTCATACTGATTCACAAGAGTCCCTGGAAAATCGTCTTGATGGTCTTCCCTTGAAGCCCGAACACTGCAAGGCTTAGCAGTGCTACAGATGGATCTCTCTGGGATTTTTGCTTCCACTGCTTGGGCTCGTTCTTCATCTAAATATTTCAGCCGAGATCTCTGCCTGAGCAAGAGATCATATTTATTTGATAAAAAGGAGAAATGGATACATCATCGCCAAATATCAACAAAAGCCCTAGCTATTGCCAGCACTCACTCAGAGGCATAGCTGCTCCCCCACCCCTCTCCAGCTCCCCGCCACTGCAGGGGCACCCACACAGCTCCTGCTCACGCACAGCTGCGCAGTCCTGGCCACCTCCAGATGTGCAGCTGCTGCGCTCCCCACCTGGTGGAGAGCCACCAGCTGCCACCAAGGGCGGGCACAGCCCGGCTGGTGCAGTGCCACCCTCGCCCTCCCACAGCTGGGGCAGTCCCTGTCCCAGTGCTCTGCTGGTCATTTTCTGTCACTGTCATCCCTCTGACGTGCAAAGTGGGAGCACATGGACTAAACGGCTTCTGCCTCGGGTTGGCGTGCCTGTGAAGCACCAGGAGAGGTAACTTATTCTGCTCCCCTGGCCATGCCTCGGTTTTTCCCTCAGCCATCAGCTCAGGCATGTGATGTGTGCTAATTTTGTTCAGACACAATCAAAAATTCAAATCAGTAGATTTACCAGAAACATTAATCCGTGGGTAAGAGACACCTGATAGGCAGCCTCCCCTCCAGGGTACGGAAAATGCAAAAGTTCCTCCTGACAGGCAATGGCATTTTGAAGTGTTGCCAAACTTCAGCAGCTGAAGGGGAAGAAGCGGTCTCTGGTATGCCAAGGGGAGATTTCGACACCTGCAGCCCTGCCCCTCTCACTGCCAGGACCAAGACCCTGGAACTGGGCACCAGCAAAGCGGCCGGTGTCTCCCAGCACATTGCATTCGCCCCAGTGCTTATAAATTGGGGACTGGGGGCTGCCATGCACCGGTCCAAGCACGCAAAGAGTGTGTGCATGGACAGGCAGGGAGTGCACACGTGAATCTTTCATCCTGCTGGCTCTGATGGATTTGCACAGGGAATGTTTCACCCCCTGCATCCCTCACTGCTTTGCCTGCCCAAATCCCATACATTCTCATTTAAGGAAGCTCATCACTGTATCCAAGTGCCTACCACATAAAACTAGCGGTAAGATCTGGTAGCACACCTTTATTCCCAGCATTGAAATGTACTGGGCTTAATGGTTTTGCTTGGTGAATGTATTTTGTAAAGATTTGAGTTCCTGTCATTTTCCTCCCCCTGAGGATTTAGTTCAGCTGAAGTGCACGGATTTCTCTGGAAACACGTAAACTATGAGGATTCAAAGAGAGCAAAGAAAGACCACAAGTTAAAGGAGAATTTACGCATCCTCTTTTCATCTCTAGGTCAATCCTAGATGAATTCCACCCAAATTTTTATGTCATTTCGGTTAAACTTACTTACACAGCCTTTTTCTTGGAAAGAAATGATGCCACCAACACTCAAAGCTCCAAATAATAAGAGCCAAAACCCGGGTTAAGAAACACGGTGACCTTGATGGGAAGCAAATGAGAAATGGGGAACAGAAACACCCAAGGCCCTCTGAGGTGTCCTTCTGTGCCACCAGCTATCTCAGCCGTGGAAAATGTCACCTCTGGCAAGCAGAGGGCGTAATCAAAAATTAAGTTCTAGGAAAAAGGGAGAAACAAAGAAGTAAAGAAAAATATTTGCTTTCATTCTAAGGAACACCAGATGCAGCTGCTGTCCTCAAGGAGTGTGCTGAAAAATCATTTCCTAGCTATCTGGGAGGCTGTTGGGCTTTTTGCTCGTTAACGATGAGATGCTGCCAAACCCAACGAGAGCAGCGGAGCCGGAGCCCTCAGCTCTGCTCTGGGGCCCAGCAGGTTGGGGCAGCCGCCCGCACATCCATGCCCTGGCACAGCCAAGGGCTCTCAAGAGGCAGCAGCAGGTTTGGGAGTGCTGAAATCACTTCTGACAGCTGCAAGAGCGGGCAGTAAGCACGTGCTGCTGTAAAAACGAGCCCTGCTGGCTCTGCAATAAACACACAGGGTGACTTCTAGATCCTTCCCACTGGAAGTCTGTGCTCATCCGCTTTTTCCCAGCCCACTGCAGCCCGCCCATAGCTTTGTGCAGAAGGGTGCTCCCTCCCTGTGGCTCTGCCAGCTCTGTTCATCCCACCCCAGAATGACGCAAGGACCTTCCTCACCCTGAGTCCTCCCCTTGCCGCTGCTGAGCCTCCACAGTGGGTGCACCCACAAGCGGCCAGATCTCTGCTACCTCACAGCCCCCAGTGGCAGGGTGCAGCTAGACAGCGCCGGAGACTCAGCACTCTGGAGCTCACCCACCCCTAGGGAAGAGCACTGATTTACCTGGGACTCCCCCGAGGACTTCGGGCAGGGGTGAAGGTGCCCAGGATCATATCTCCTGGGTCACACATCGCCCCAGCCCTGCTGAGGGACACCTCTGAGCCTTCCCAACTCCGCCAAGCAGCTGCAGTTTGCTCTCAGCTTGCTCTCCATCCCCTCAAGGGCATGATGTGCTTGAAACATGCCACACATCACTTTCTCTGGTTAACACCTGGTTTTGTCTTTTATGTGCAAAGCGAATCTCGCTCAGCTCTGAATCATGGGCTCATGCTCTCCCTTCCCAAATCCTGTCTTTCAGCAGTGTGTCTCAAGGTTATTCTTCAGATCATGCATTTATTTGGCTGTGGGCTGAACGTTTGGGACTCTTCAGAGGATTTCATCCTTAGATGTTAACATGCAACTGCATAAATATAATTGCTAGTTTTTCTCTTTGTTAAAATGAAAACTATAATGTCTAGGGACAGCTGCTGTCCCTATGCCCAACCCATTTTGAAAGCACAGCTGTATTTTTCTGGCCTGTATTCTTTTTTCCTGCTCATGCAGTATTTGTTTCCTGAAAGAAAACAACAGATCAATTTTGCTCCATTATGTTCACTGCACATTTTTAGAGATTTCTTACAAAATCCACTGCACTGTTCCACCCTGTTTATCTGAAAGGTTGCAGGAACTTTAAGGATCATTAGATCCTTGATGGGAATTATTTTTGCTTGCAATTTACCATCCTTGCTTGGAGAAAAGCCTGGAATCAAAGGCACACGAGCTGCCCTGGTGCTTGTTAGCTCTGTGAGTCCGTGCCCTCTGTGCAGATCACAGCAGCAGCTCACCCAGGGCTTCTGAAGCCTTCTGAGGGTTGTGGAGGAACCCCCCACCCAGGCCATGCTACATGCCTGTGCTCTGCTCCACACATGCTTCCCAGCTCGTACCCAGCAGCTTTTTCCAACACCAAATTTCAGCTGGGAAAATCTTCCCTTCCCCTCTTAGTACATGCTGGATCCACGTTTCACAGGAAGGCATCCTGAACCCAGCTGGAGATGAGCATGTCCAACACCACTGCTGAAAATAAAGTGTCCTGTTTTGCCACTGGTGCCTCGTACCCTCCCAGTCCTTTTGCTCTAATTGCACTCCTCGAGGCACGTCCTGCTCCTCAGTTTGTGTGTGCAGCATCGTCAGCGGGATGGGCCACGAGTGGCCTCCTAGATACTGCCACAGGGCTACAGGTGCTGGGACCTGCATCCTGCTGCTGGGGCTGCAAGCACCGCCTCACCCTTCAGATGGAGGGGAACAGCTTGAAAACACCATGGTTTATAATCACTTCTGCTTGGCCAGAGAATGTCACTGAAACAAGTTTCCGTTCTCTTTGTAACATGTTCTTAACAGAGAGCACTCAGGCATTAAAGTCATCAGCTACCACGGACTAAAATACCTCCTGTTTGTTGTTTTGGGAGAAATGACCTTAAAAGACTTGTACATTGATTCACTCCTTCACTGGGACACGGCCAAAGCAGCATTTAACCCGACATCATGTCTTACATGTTAAACCCGAGGGAAAATCAACAAAATAAAACTTTTAAAATTTATGCTATAGCTATGTTTAACTTGAGAAATTAGCTGAAAAACTTGACAGTCTGCAGAAATGTCCGCAGAAATGTCATGAGTGCTTTCAGACCCAGAGGGATCAATGCTTGCATCAAGTCCCAGCTCCCCCTGGAGCAGATCACATCACCTTCTCCCCATACCTTGCTCTCACACCTTCATAGTCAGGATGTGAAAGGCTTCTCTACCCTATAGGGACAATGTAAAAAAAAAAATCCAGGTGAGTTTTCTGATTGTCAGCCAAAGAGCGCTGGCCAACACGTCTGCCTTCCTCTTGCCGTCACCGTGCTCGTGTGCCAGGAGCAGCCCTTCAGCGTGGGGCCATGGGGCAGAGGGGGGGCTCTAGGGGCTGAGCACCCCCAAGGTGGCAGCAGCATCCCTTGGCCACCCCCAGAACCGCTGCTCCACCAGCAGGGACTCACCCAGCCAGCCCCAGGCGGCAGTGCTTTAGCCCAAGGGATGCCACCCAGATGCACCGCTCCTCCGGGAGCAGGCAGGCCTGGGGATCGTGCCCTGAGGGCAGCAGTCACCTAGCAACTCCGAGAGGCTCTGCAGTGCTCCTGGCACATCTTTGACAGCAGCACTGTGTGCTTTTCAAGCCGCTGTGAGAGACCAAGTGGAAGCATGAGAGGAATGAGGTGGAGCCTTCTTTTGGGGTGAACTTCAGGGTTCATGAATTTCTTGTGGGTTATTGCCAACAGCCAGGGTTTTGCTGGGGGGAGGAGTGAGGCTCTGGCAGCATCACTCCCTCTTCCTACAGCCCATGGCTGGGAGCAGTCCCTGGAGAAGGCAGAACTGGAAAAGGGGGAACGGCTCCAACCCAGCCTCCACAGCTCCAGCTGATGCCCTTAAACAGGAGCCACGGTGACGCGTGGAGCCCTCGGCACCCCTGGGGGGAGAGAAGGGAGAAGGTGCTGCCTCTGCGCTTTGGAAGGCGCTGTCTGCGACGCTGCTGTGTGCAGAAGGCACCTCTGCCACTTCAGCCACGAGAAACTGTGTCAAACCCTTTGCAGAACGTTAGGTGCATTCCACCTGCCTAATAACCATGATCCTGCTAATGAATTCAGACTTCTTCTAAAGAGCTGTGATTCACAAACCCATCCATTTTACCCCTAGCATTGAATTCCTCACCAACTGAATTCCCCTTCACCTGATTTTTTGTCCACGATTACTAGCTTGCAGTGATCCAGGATGCAATAACAGCCTTTTTTTAAATACAAACTAACCTTTCCCCAGCTTTTCAGTTGTTTAAAAATGGACATCTGCAGTCCTCAGTCTTCTGAACCAGCTCTTCTGAGACTCTCAAATACGAGTTACATAGACACTGATTTTTAAGTGTGCCCCCTGACAACACAGATATTATTTACCACTCTGCTGATTAAAGATGGAAGGGGAAAGATTTTACTGGCCATTAGGGATACAAAGCACATCATTCTGTCTTTCCATGTGCCACAAAGAAATGCTGGCTGAATATGATTGTACTGATTGAACCGTGCCCTGCAGTGATGAACCCACCAGCTGGCACCATGTGTTTTTTGTTCAAGGATACATGAAGTTTTTTGTTGTTACTTTTGACAGCCACATATCCCATGCTCTTTTAAAAATTGTCCTTTGTCACCTGGCTAAGCTTCATAATTCCTGATACACATCATTTGTATCTAGTCCCTTTTTCAAACTACTGTTTTTCTCTTATCCTTTTAATACCTACTCTGACTTAGCTCCTGAATCTGGGAGACCTCTAGGCAAAGACTACTTTGTGATGAACTCCAAAGCCTTGTCCACATGATGACCTCTGCCTAAAAATTCCCAGTGTTCTCTCCCCGTTTTCTGCCCTGCACTGGCCCTTTGGAAGCAGCCACAGGACCGCATGGCTGTGACGATGACAATGTTGATGAAAACACATGTGAAGCTGCCCTCTGCCAGCCCGCATTCGATGCAGTCAGGCTCTGATCAGCAGTTCCTAGGCAACGATAAAATTCCTGTCCAGCGAGGTCCAGAATAAGCTTGAGGTTTGTTTTGGTCAATATGCCCAGAAACCATGCTAGAAAATTGTTAGCTACTGTTATGAGAAACCACTATGGTGTTTTAATTACTGGATGCACAGGACTTCCTGAAGTCACCCTCAGCAGCCCTGCAATAATGGTGGTTTTCCTTCTGCACTTCACCAGCCAGAAGAGCAGAGTCCCAGCACCTGTGGGGCACAGGGCCCCTCTCCCACCTCGCTGGGCTTCGCAGGTAAGCAAAGATCCATGCTCATTCTTCGCTCCTCCAGCACGATGCTGGGGATCTCACTTAGAGTCTCTTTTATAATTCCCCCTTGGGCAGAAAATAAACCTGAATGAGGAAAATTTCAGTGGGAAAAAAAAATAAAAAAGGGGTAAAAAAACCACCAAGGATCTCCGAAGGATATACTCCTGCAACATAAAAGCAGTAAAGAAGTCTCACAAGAGCATGAAACAGCCCTCTGCAGCTGGAGATGAAAGAGCTGGTGCAAGCCCTGAGACAGCTGTGGCCACCCAGCACTGGTCCCGGCAGGAACAGCCCACAGCCACCCACGAGAACCAGGCACCAAGCCAGCCCCTGTCCCTCCACCCTGGAGCCACGCCAAGCCTTCAGGAGAACCTCCCTGCTCCCTCCCAACCCTTGGCACATCCAGACCTCTTGTCCTTTCTCCCAGGTCTCAAAGGTCCCCCAGAGCTGCTCGACCACGAGCATCAACCCTTCTCACCCTAAACGTCCCCGTCACTTTGTTTACTTCCTAAAGGACTTGGTTCTAAAGGTAGAGGTGTGAAGATTTTCCAGCAACGCCCAAGAGCACCTCCCACTATTACAGCCACGCTTCCCCAGAGCAGCGCATTTAGGAGGCAAAAGCCGGCGTGCAATACCCTCAATTCGGCACGACATTGTTTATCTAAGCAGAGAGCAATAATAACACAGCAGAGATTTCATTTCCTTTCAGCACAGAAGAACTCCTCTGAGTGAAGGTGAGATTAAATAATACAATAGACAGAAAGAGAGCAAGGCAGAGGAAGGTTTTAAAGCCTTTTTCCTTTGCCAGGAGTTATGAAAACCTTACAGGAGCCTTCACATCTAAAGCTCCCTGGATATCTTGAGCCTCTTACTGAAGATGGCCTCACTGTACTCTCACCTCCTGCCTTCAGAGGGGGCTCCAGCAGGACCTTGCTTCATGCCTAACAGAGTTAACAGAAGGTAATATGGAATGTTTTGGGGGTTTGCCACTCAAAACATTCACCCAGCTTCTTTGTTATACCGCAAAATTGATTTTTTTTTTTCTTTCAAACCTCAGGGAAAAGGCACTGTTTAGTTCTTGGGGACTAAGCAGCATAAAGGAATCCAAGCTCCTGATGCTGCTCCCAGCAACACGCAATGGGTGTGCTGGCATGGGCTCTGCACAACACACGGCACACGGGCCTCAGTTCAGTGAAGCACTTTGATACGTGCTGAAGAACATCTCCATCCAGGAAAAAAATATCGGTGGGATTTAAGCCCATGCTGAAGCCAGTACATTCAGGCTTCACCGGGCAGGGTGGGCAGCTCAGTCCATCCAGAGCTGACAAACGCACAGAAGGGGAAGGGATGTGCGAGCAGGAAGCACAGAAGGAGGAATGGCATTTTTGGCACTTTATCGCAATCAAAAAGCTGGGTTTTGGCTGTGCCTCGCAGCTTCGCTTTCAGCCAACACAACAGAAAATGTCGTGCCTCCTGTGCAAGCTACAGCGAGAGCCCATCAGTCTCGTCTGAGGCCAAAACAATCCTTATCGCCAAAGACGTCTTGAGATCTGAACGTGAGCCAAGAGCTGCAGTGAAATGTAGGACTTAATTATGTCTGACAAAAGCAAATCAATTAAAGGCTGCTTCACATCTGTGTCATTTATCGGGGCTCCTGTTTTATCATCCCTTCTCCCCTCCCTTGCAGAAACCTGAATATTTATGGCCGGGAATTAGGTCAAAGCCTAGGAATGAATAAATGTTTGTTGCTCTGTGCAGGAGACAAGGAAAATCTCAGATTGCAAAACATGAAGCCAAAGCTGCATTAGCTCTCAGGACGGCCAGGTAAAGCCTCCAGCAGGAAAGGAAGCCCCTCACCCAAGTGTGTGCTGCGCCTGGGCTCTGCAGGAGCAGTGGGACAGAACAGCAAACGCCCAGAATAAAGCAGTTTGATCCACGAAGCCGATGCCCATCTTCGGCTGTTGTGTTTCTCCACCATCCATTAGGTTTTCTTTAAAAGCTTCTGTTAAAAATGGTCCTTACAGGGGAGATTAGGGACGTTGCTGTTCACTGGTATTGAAGTTCCCAGTCTCAGGCCTCGGACATCTGCTCTGTTTTGGGCAGCGATGCTCCTAGAGCAAAGCTCTTCCCTGCTGCAGGGCTTGCGTGCAATCAAATCCCTCTGCTCCCATCCTGCCCAAGACCTTCTTTCACTTCGACACCCTTGACCTCCATCCAAAGGAACAGAAAGCTGCACAGCTCAATGCTGTCTGCTGGGTATAGCTACAAGCCCTGAAACAAGCAGATTTAGTTTGAACGTGCAGCACTGGTAAAACTCGTGTGCCTGGTGCAAGAGCCCACCCAGCACACAGGACCTCAGATCACGTGAGAGGCAGTGGACCCTTCCTCAGCCTTAGCAGCATCCCAGACCTGGGAAACGACCTCTGCTGCACCCCCAGCTGCCTGTCTAACAGATGGGCTCACGTCAGAGGCTGCCCACCGGCCAGAAGCCGTGGCAATAGATCAGACCTTCCCCTGCAGCCACACAGGAACGCCGGTCTCTCCCCTCGGCTCTGGGAGCCTGCTGAAGGATGGGCTGCCCAGCGTCTTCACGCTCCAGCCCCATCCCTGCTCCCTGAAGGCTGTTCATCGGGGAAATTTCAGTTGGAGCCTCGCAGAAATGATCATCCTGGTGGAATAATTATATCTGTGTTGAGTTAATTCCTCTCCTAAGAGCCTGGCAAAAATTAAGTAAAGGCAACACAGCGTGCTTTGTTACCCAAGTGCATCGG
>VXAV01037106.1:0-10535 GCA_013399715.1 Alectura lathami | reverse complement strand
TTTTTTTTTTTTTTTTTTTTTTTTTTTTTTTTTTGCTGTGGGAGGTGGTTGCTGCCTTGGCTTCTGAATGTGGCATCTCCTCTCTCACCACACCATGATTCAGGCTGATGAGGGTACGTCCCTGTAACAACAAATGGGTGTCAGCATGGCACTAAGTAAATGCGCTGGGTGTTCTTGTCAAGCCATGCATATTTACTGAGGTCAGCAGGAAGCCCTAATATATTTTCTCTCCTAGTGCCAAACGGGGGAAAGGGACAACATGAAAGCAAAAGCATGTAGCTGTTGCTCACACGTCTTCTTCTTGTTGAAGAAGAAATCAGTGTAATCCATTAGTAAGCATAATCTGTGATCGGTTTGGTGACTGATAATCATACAGAAAGAGGACAGCACACCCCGACTTTTTCTCAGAGGTACCTCCACCAGCAGCGCGCTTCCACAACGCTGTGCCTGGGCTCGTGCCTGCTGACACCTCCTGGCACCCGGGGCTGCTTGTTGAGGGCTGGGGGCGAGCCGCAGCCATGGCTGGCCGCAGCGCTGGGATTTGCCTGTTCAGAGGAAGCATGCTTGGGGCTGGAGCAGTCCAGAGCCCTGGGTGGGCATGGCTCAAGGTTTCTCATGACAAAGATCTGTGCTGGGATCACCCGAGAGCAGCACACAGGTTGGAGGCGAATGCGGCGCATGTGGACACGCGGCTGCTGGCCTGCTGCAGGTGGGCTGTGCTTGTCCCAGCGGCTCCAGAAATAAGCAAAAACGGGAAGAGAGGAAGTGGGAGAAAGCCTGTTGTCCTTGAGGGTTTGCAGTTTTGCATGTGGAAGTCATTGCCGTCATGGAATAGAGTTCAAGTGCCGGAAGGACAGGATGAGCTGGGTCTGGGAGCAGGAACGCAGAGCACTGCTCGGCTTGCCTCTGAGCAGCCAGCTCCCTGCCAGCCTGGGGCGAGTGGAAGCGTGGGTGGCAAATGGATTGGGGCGAGAGGTGCCTGGCCCCTGTGTGCTGATCTCCCCACCGCTACGAGGCTGTGCTGCGTGCTGAAGGGCCTCACGCATGTGCCCAAGCTAGTGGGACCTCCGGCTCGTCCCACACGTGGGCAGACACCAGGAAGGGCGCAGTGGTGACTTCTGCTGTCACCTGCACGTGAGCTGGTAACCTCCATGCAGGAAGCAGCCCAAGTGCAGGCTCCAGTGCCCGAGCCATCTGGCCCGTCCCCCAAAGCTAACTTTGGCTTTGCATGCACAAAGCCCGCTCTGTCCCCCCGCCTTGGCTAGGCTCGCCGTTGGCTAACGTTGTCTTTGTCTGCCACTGCCCCGCGGAGCTGCAGATGGGCCGGGGCGGGTGGGATCTCAATGCCGGGATTGTTTGTGGCTGCCCCCGCCTCGCTGGGGGCTTTGGGCAGCGTGCAGCCCTGCAGCCGCCTGGGTGAGAGGGGCTCGGGCGTCCTGCTGCCGCGGGGCTGCGGTGCTGCTGCCGTGAGATGGGGAGGGATGGAGCCCCAGGGGGGATGCAGTCCCCTAAAGACAGGGATGGACCTCCTGCTCCGCTCCACACCCCTCGCCCATGCTGCTCCAGCTCGGTGTGCCAACTGCTAGCAGCACCTTTCGTAGCCCCAGGTCATCTGGGTAGCCCCACATCCATCTGTCTTCAGCAAATAGTCACTCATACACGAATCCTCTGGGGAGGACAGCCTCAAGGAGCATCAGGGAGCCCTTCTGCGAAGGGGCCAGCTGTCACCCAGCGCCCTGTGTAGCCGCCGTCCCTGCACACCCACCTGCCCCTTGCTCTGTGGGGCAGTGTGAGCAGGCTGATGGGTTTCATGGAGGGCTGGCGATCTTGCTGGATGTTTTGTGAATTGTGATGCTCCTGGGGCTTTTCCTGCACAATCCATCCCTGGGTTACAGCTTTGGGAAAGGGGGAAAAAAGGCCCTGTGGAACAGTCATATATATTTTTTTTCTCATCCCTCCTTGTTGTTCTGACCTAGAAATTCCTCACTGTGTTTGCTGAGCTGGCTTAGCTAAGGACTTAATGAATTTCTGGAGGATTAATTATTCAGTGAATACTGGGAGGGAAGGGTGATGGCTACCGCTGGGTGCATGCAGAGCTCCTGATGCTGCTGGCATGGGAAGCCCACTGCTCTCCTGCGGGTGGGACACTGCTGGCCCCTGCAGCCCTGTGCGGAGCACGGCGACACATCGGAGGTAGCACGCAGCAAGCTGCCCTTTTTGGGAGCCCATGTTGCCTTAAAACTACACTGCTGTGCTTGGGAAAATTCCTCACATGTACAATGACAGCAGCTGTTTTTCAGTTTGCAAATAGCTGTGTGCCCTAGAGAGCATGTAATGGCATATATTTCCTTGATCTCCGCAGGCCCTTGATGTGCTGGTGAAAGCAGATCCTCTGTTTAACAGCACAGCAAGGGCAGGTTGGCTGTTTTCCCTTTATGTACTCCTGCTTCCCTGTGCTATTTGGGTAGGAAGGACTGTGCAGAGGCTGTCAGCAGCAGCCTCGCTGTGTAGGACCACGCACTCTGCTCTGGGACTCAGGCTGTGTCCTCGTTCCTTCCTGGGGTGCTTGCTGCAAGCACGGGGCTGTGCACCCTGTAGCCCTGGTCCCGGAGTGAGTCCCTGTGCTTGTGCAGGGTGGTTCTGCTGCTGCGTGCTCCCCTGCACAAGAGGCCTGGGTGTCACTGTCACCTTCGTACTGGTGCCTCAGCTGTGCTGGGAGGAGCCTGTGCCGTGGATGGGGTCCTGCACACCCCGTTTTCAGAAGGCTTTGCAAATACCTGACCTGCAGTGAACCGGTACTTTTGCTGGCAGTAACAGTTGTGCTTTTTTCTTGTGTTTTGGCAGAATTGTAGCAATAATCATAATTATGCAGTAAATGATTTCATTAATAACCTGCAAATAGCTGCTCACCAGCTGAGCTGTGGAATCTGTCTGTGTACTCACCCCTAGATTGAACGGAGCTGCCAACGGAGTGCCAGTGTTCGAGCTGACGCGTTCGGCTAAGAAATGCTGTGGGCAGAGCAGCAGCGCGTGGCCGCTGGAGCTGGCTGGCAGGGCTGCAGTTACCAGTCCTGGCTGCTGCAGCTCAGCCCCCAGACTGGGGCTAGGGAGGGCTCTGCCCCGAGCAGCCCCTGTGTGGGGGAGCTGGGAGGGTAGGGGAGCAGCTGCTGTCTCCCCATAGCCAAGGTCCTGCTCGAGTACCTGCCCTTTGGCTGCCTGCATCTGGGAGCAAGGTGTCTTACTGACCGGGTTCCGTTGCGGTGAATGCTCCCAGGGGATGTCGGAGCTGAATTTAATGTAGACAGCGTGCTGCTGCAGTCTGCAGCGCAACGCAGAGCTCATCAGAAAGAGGCACTCTGAAGAAGGCTATGACACCGTGGTTATCTGCAAAATCCAACAAGCACGCGGTGTCCCATTGGCCCTGGGTGAGTGCCTTGGGATTAAGTCCTGCCTGTCAGGAGGAGTGCTAGCTCATGCTTTGGCTTCCTGAGGTGCCCAGGCACTGCCACCCTGGAACAATGGTGTCTCCCCTGTTCTTTTCTGCAAACCAAGACATGTGAGGTGATGGAGGTCGGGCCCGAGAGCCGCTGGATGCCAGCGGGGAGCAGCGAGCAGCTCGTGCCGGGCAGCGCTCCGCTCTTTCCTGCGGAAGCAGGGCTCTCGGCAGGCACGGCTATGTCTGCACATTTGCTTTCCTGCTAATAGAGCTGCTCCTTTACCCATTGGTTCCTCTCCCCAGAAAGGGCTCACGAGAGCAACTGCAGCTTTCCCTTTGCTCTACAGAGCCTATTTAGCTTGCACATATTGCTGCGATGATCGCTAGATTTCATCAGATGAGCGGCGCATCTTTCTTAATAGCCTATGTAATTTCTTCCAGAGGGACGCATTGCATTAAATCTTTAATCCAGCAAGCTGCTGAGGGAGCACGCTTGGGTGCCCTGCTTTTCCTAGTGATCCCTTACACGGCCCTAATGCTATTCCAGAGGCTTTGCTCTATGGAGCGGTTGGGGCTGGTGCGGTGAGAGCCTTTGCACCAAGGGGCTGCATTGCTCCTGTGCTTTCTTCCTCTCCTTCACTGTGACGTCCCATCCTTCGTGCACCAGGGCAGGCAGGATCCCCTCTGTGCTGTGTGTCCTTGGGTCACATCAGCTGGGGTCTGTGCAGCGTGAAATAAGCTGCGTAGGAATTGAAATGTGGCACTGCAGGGCTGCTGCAAACAGCCCAGCTCAGGGATGTCACTTCTGCTCTTGATTTCTGTTCTTCCACTCCTCAGAAATCCCTGCTTGTCACACCTCGTTAGAGTTTCAGGGTTGCTGACTGTCATTTTGGCTGTATTTTCCTATAAAATGCCTTTTAAAAATCAGCTGGTGTGCTGCTGAGCCTGGTGCTGCCTGCGCTGCGTTGGGTTTTCTGAAATGCACGAGGGATGCGGCTGGGCAGGGAGGGGATGGTGCTGGTCCAGCTCACGCTGCCCCTCCTGCTCCTGCTGCCTGACCTTCACAGTGCTTCCTGCTGCCTGCCCTTGCTCGGTCTCGCTTCTTTGTTGTCTCTCTCCCCTGCTTTCCATCCAGGCAGCCCTCTGCGAGGCAGGGAGTGATGTGGGAGGAAACCCCACAGCTCAGCCACCAGCGCAGCTGTTGGCTGCGTTGGCAGTTGCCTTTGATACACACTTGTGGAGACGATGACCTGTAAAAGAGTGAATCAGAGGCTTGAAGCTAGCGCCCGGGGTGCACCTCAACAGAACATGGTCTCCCCTTCTGCTCCTCTGCAGTCATCAGGCAGTTAGCGGCCACGTCTGCGCATTGGGCAGGGCTCGGCCATGGGTCGCTGCGGGGAGGGTGCGGCACCGTCAGACCTGGGAGGCTGTACGAAGCTGTGCTGAGCCTGGCTTGCAGAGCCTAGCTCCTGCAGCAGTAGGTCTGGGTGAGGCCTGTCTGATGAAGGCGATGGTTTGCATCTTCATTTTTATTTACTTCTGACTTGTTTTTATTTTCATGTTATCTTCCCTTATTTGCATCTCAGGTCTTAGTTCACCACAGCTCTGTGCTCTCGCGTGGCTGCTGGGCTTGTGGGATGCATGAGGCCAGAAGAGCCCATTCCTTGTCCTGCGCCAGGGCTGTGCTTGGGGCCGGCTGCCCCTGGGGGTGATCTCCAGAGGTGTGCACCGTGACCAAATCCAGCAAGCAGCCGGACCCAGCGCAGCAGATCAGACCCGCCGCCGTGCTCGGTGCTGGCACTGATGCTCTGGACTGATGAAGTGACTGTAATGGGAAAGCTGCTTAAACTGCCCGAGCTGCCTTATTATCGGTTAATCTGATTCCTGAGCCCTGTGGGGACTCCTGTGCTGTTACAAATGTGTTCAGCCGTGAGGCGTTCACAGGTCTGGCTGCTCCGATTGCAGCTCACATCTCCATGTGTCCTGGCCAGTATCAGCCTGCTGGCAGACGTGTGCAGTGGAAGCGTGGGCTATTTGGGGTCCTCGGGTATTTCTTTTGGGGCCAAGCAACAGGACCTACAGTCCCATAGCAGAGGGGAGCACGTGTTTTAGTGCAGCTGGAGGGAAAACTGGCTTAGAAAAATGAACGACTGGAAAGGCACAGCTGAGCTGGAAACGTTGCCCAGCTCAGGCAGTGCCTGGATGTTAGAGCAGGATGGAGCAGCATCGAATTGTGTCTCAGTGCGATCGCTGCGGTGCGGTGCAGGTGCCCCTGCTCTGCCACAGCAGGCACAAGGCAGCCCAGGGCTTGCTGAGCACCCAGGGTGCATGGTGCCAGGAGGCTTGGGGCTGCTGCCTGTGGCCAGCTGGGCTGGGAGTGTGGAGGCAAGCCTGAGACAGCCTGCTGCACTGGGAAACCCAGCAGCACTCCATCTGCCCAGGCCCTCTTCATGCGCTGACTGGGTGCAGCCGCTCATGGTGTTTTTGGAAGACTGGAAAGAGAATGAGGAGCGTTCCCATTCTGGGGCGTCATGATGACTTTTCCCAGAATTTCTCTTAGGGTTTTTCAGAGTGAGGGATTTACCCTGTGTGCCCACTGGCACATGAATGGGAGTGTGCTGGGGGTGCGTGGAGGTTGCAGTGGGCTTGGTGAGTGTCTGGCAGTGGATGTGACAGCGGTGTGAGGAGGTGTCACAGCTGTGGAGTCTCTCCTGGCCCCCAAAGCAGCGGCAGCCTGTTTTGCAGCTGGGGAGCAGCCCTTTGTAACAGGAGCTGCCGGGCCACAGAGACTCAAGAACCTCATGGGAGGGAGAGCTGCACCTTTGGCTGTGCCCCGGGGCCCATGGAGGGGCTGTTCCTGATCCTACTGGAGTGCACACTGAGCTCTGCCTGCCCGGGCCGTGACGTCCAGGGCCATCCCCCAGGGCCTGGGCTCTGCACCGCTTTGGGGTTGGGTAGCTCGGAGCTGAGCAGAGAGCTCAGTGTGCTGGCGTGCTCAGCCATGATGCTCCCCATGACTCCCACTTTCTGCCTTCGCAAGCATCAGGTGGCAAGAGACCGCTGCATCCTGCCCCGATCGAGGCAGGCAGGGCAGCTGGGGGCTCTCGGTGCTGGGGACACCGTGCCACTGCTTGAGGACCCTCCAGACATGCCAGCTGCTGGCCAGGGGAGCAGAGTGCTCCCGCCCCGCAGGTAATGCTGCTGCCCCTGCTCTTGGGGCTGCTCTGAAGGGAGCTGGGCTTTGCGGCTTGGGACAGTCTGTGTGCGGGTGTACAGTTATGCCCAGCAGGAGCACACAGATGTGATAAGGAGCCTGCTGCTGGGGGCACGGTGCTGTCTGCAGTAGCAGCTGGGAAGTTCCAGTTTCCAAGCGCTTGAGCTTTCAGGCCCTGGCTATGCGTTGGTTACACTGCTTTTCCTTGTGCTCATGGCATCATTTGCTGCTGTGGTGTCCCTGCACTCCCTGGGGCTCAGCACCGTGTTATGCATCATCTTGGTGCTGGGGATGTCTCAGATGAAGCCGCCTTCCTCGTGTCAGGTCCGGTGCTTGCATGGTGTGGGGTGCACCCGTCTCATGCTGAGGAGCTGGGTGAGTTCTGGTCTGACCAAGAGCACAGCTCAGCCAGGGCTGCAGGGATCCTTCCTGCTGACAGCTTTGGCTGGATGAGCTTGTGGTTGTCCCTTAGGAGTTCCTGAATGAGCCAAAATGCTTAGGCATGGCTGAGGCGGGACACGCCAGTGAGAGGGCCTGATCTTTGCCCAGCTCATGGGAACTGCCTGCGCCTAGGTGTAAACACCTAGGAATGAAAGCAAAGCCCTTCTCATAGGTTATTTTGGTGGCAGTGACCGTCTGCATCCCTGTCTTTGTGGTTTTAAATATTTCCTCACGTTGGGAAGGGTTTGGTGTGATTGGGTTTGTCGGGCTTCTTATTGCAGTAGGCTGGAGTGTTTCTGTTCCCTTGGATGTTATTTAGGTTCTGTGCTCTGTTTGGCAGTCCTGGAGGTTTTAACGTTACCACTAGCATTTTGGAAGTTTCGGAGGTTTGTTTTACTTTAATTAAATTGCTGTAACCCGGGGGGAAATCTTCCAGCGTAAATGAAACGTTGTATGCTGAGAAAACCCAACATCTAACTGATGATTGTGCTGTTTTGAGCTTTGACATGAAAAGTTAAAATTTGACTCTGGCCTTGAAAGTTTGCAGTCCTTGACTGCAAGAGACATGGCCGGCTCTGTGTCGTAAGAGGATTACGTTAATCCATTGTTGGGGAAAGAAGCTGAGATTTTAATAGACTGTTTTGACGCAGAAATGGGACAATTACTGGGTGAAAGAGGAGGGGAAAAAAAAAAACCTGAAAATAGAAATGTCCTTCCCTGGCATGTGGGGGTGCCCAGCCCTGGATGGCCCCAGCTCTCCCAGGGCTGCAGTGCTTACGTGGGGCAGGGGAGGCTGCAAATTCCCATGGGATCATGAGTGTCATCTCCTCCTGGCAGTGCTGGCTGGGCCGATGCCTGCTGCTGGCTTGCAGAAGTCCCGTTTGGGCCGTGGAGCCCTGGGAGGAGGGGATGCTCAGTGCCGTGCTCCAGGGGCAATGGAAGGATTTCACAGAGGTGTAGTCAGAAGGAAGCACAGGGTCACTGATGAGTGATTTCCCAGAGAGATTGCTGCATTTAGCCATAACGTGCTTCTGGCTGGATGAAGCAGAAGGGCTGGAAGGGTCTGGCAGGGAGCAGGGCAGAGGCTCACCCTACTGCCTCTGCTCTGCATGGAGGGGCTTCTCTCTGCTGACAGCTCGTTGTATTCTTGGCAATTCCCTCTCCAGCCTGTGGGTGCTGTGTGGTGGCAGCTCCAGGTGTCACCCACACCCAGATTTGGCTTGGGCTGTATCCGTCGGTCACAGATGTATGGGGAGGTGGCCAGGAGGAAGGAAGAAGCAGAGCCCTGTGGCTGGCAGCTGGGTGCAGCCTGGCGTCACCTCCGCTGGGCTCTTGCTCCAGGCAAGGTGCTGTGAGCCCTGGCATCTCCTGGGGAGGAGGAGGAGATGGCCACGAGCAGCCCTGGCGGAGCACCCGAGGGCCTGATGGTGCTGGGCAACGCAGCACCCGAGCACCGTGGCCCCTGGTGGGGCCATGGACTTTGGAGGTCAGGCTCAGCCCTGTCTGGAGCAGAGCTCTGTGGGAAAAAGGGGTAACTGTTTTGGGGCGTGCTGAACTGCCTGTGCCCAGGCTGGCTGAGGGCGTGCAGGCAGTACGTCCCCTGTTTGCCTCCAACTGGACAGAGTCCGGGGGTTTTGCATGAAGGAATGGGGCCGGTTCTGGGTGGGGGCAGAGCCGTGGTGCCCGCCTGTGCTGGGCGCGCTGTGGCTGTGAAATGCCCCTGCCAGCTCTGTTCTCAGATTATTCTGCCTTTGCTTTTCCTTTACTGTTCCCTCCTATCACATCACTGCTGATATTTTATACTTTGTCAAGTCCTTTTGAACTCAGCAAACTGTCTTGTCTGGGAGAGACTGGCTAATTTTGTCTCTTTTTTCCTAGCAGGCGTGCAAAAACCCCTGCCGCTCCTTCAGCTGGCTGCACTGCCACCTGCTTCTTCCTGCCCTTATCTCTCCCCTGCAAGCCTGAGCTGGGTTTTTGTGCCATCTTCAAGGAGCGGGCACAAGGACCCTCCCTGCTTTGGGAGGTAATTGACCCTGCATGCAACTTGATTTAAGTGTGCCGTGCTGCACGCAGGGAGAAGCTTTTGAAGTGGGATGAAATAACTTGGTAATTGCCATCCAGGTGTGGGGGCCAAACCTGGCTGTCCTTTGGTGGCTGTACCTCTGCTGCTGGGCGTATTTCTGTAAAGCTGAATTTTGAGCCAAATTCAGCTTATAGATACTCACCTGCACAAGAATTGCTTTCGCCACCATGCGTGTCCTCTTGCGGGGCGAGGAGCTGGGTGCTGATGTCCTGCCGTGCCCATGCAGGGCCGGGCTTTTGGCAGGTTGCAGGCGGGGTGGCTTTAGATGCCAGATGCTGCAGTGCATCTGGACTCCCTAATGTGGCTAATGCCCTCTCTTCTGTACTTCACACACAGGAAAGTGTCCCAAATTGCAAGAAAAATGTGTCTTTGAAGCCTCTCTGTATGTAATACAGTGCTGTTCCCGAGGAGGAGGAGGTTTTAACTGTAACTTGGGCAGCACATCTGGATTTGCTGCTGGAATTAGAGTAATTGTGCTAAATGAGTTCTAATGCAGTGATACGCCAGGCAAATTAGCAAATTGACATGGCTGGCTTACGCTAGGTATCAGCGATGAAATTTGTGTGCAATGCGATCTAACTGACAATTAAAGCAGAGTGCCTGGTTAGGCTGAAATTACAGTGCCTCTCACACTCTGCTTGTTATTACAACTATATTAAAACGCAGCACTTCCATAGGGCTCTACATCTGTGCCACAAGTGCACGTTAGGCCTGGGGCTGCGGTGTTTTGCCGGGAGGAGCTGGTCTGCGGGGGTGTGGGGCTGGGGCCAGGTGTCCCCCAGGTGCCACAGCCCCACACCGCTGAAATGCTGGGGAGCAAGCGCCTGGTGCAGACCCCTTGCAAAGGGGTCACCAGTGGGGCTTTACATTTTCATTGTGCATCATCTCTCCGTGACACGCCACGTCGTGCTGACACTGCAGGTCCAGCTACACATAGGGTGCTTACAGAATGGTTTTGTCCTCCTAATGACCTAAATGACTTGGGTCCATGGACTTTGCAATGTAATGTGTTAATGGGGATAAGGCTGCGTGTGTGCATTTAGCAGGGGGACACTTAGCAGTTGCTAATGGTCTCTTGTGCGCTTCTTGGATTGCTTCAGGCTTGCCTTTAACACGCTTCCGGGTGCACACAGTGATGCTTGGTTCTGTTCATCTAGCGCATTTGTGTTCCCCTCGCCTTTCTGACTGTCCTGCAGCATTTGGTGGCACTCTGGTACACTGGGCTGTGGGCAACAGTGGCTTGGTCGCTGCGTTTAAAAGCAGGGTGGAAGAATTTTATTTCCTAAACCCCAAGCGTTAGTGTTCAGAACTTACCTTGCTGTCTTCCCCTCGAAGAAAAAAAAAAAAAAAAAAAAAAAAGG
>VXAV01037105.1:0-11559 GCA_013399715.1 Alectura lathami | reverse complement strand
CTGCAGCTGTCCCAGCTGTGTTGTGCTGCTCCCGGTGCACCAAAACACCACCTCCTATCCCTGCTGCAGCCTTCAGACAGACCGGGGGCTCTTTCCCAAGCACCCCAGGAGCCCCCACAAGAGTCACCACCCGCAAAGCACAGCGAGAGCACGCATGGGGCCTTCCCAGGGGGCTCCTGCAGGCCCCACGCTGGTATTTCAGCTTCCTACCAATTAATTCGTTCCGGTTCTGGTTCTATTCCTTGAGCAGCTAATTAGTTCTGGCTCGGTTCTACTTTTCTAATTTTAGTCTTCTGCTGGCTAATATTAGCTCTCGTTCGACCTACGGCCACGCAGCTGGCTGTATGGTTTTACAGAATCATGAGCCAACGTGTTTTTATTTACGGCACGACGGATGCGAGAGGATTTTGGCATCCTCCGTGGCTGCAGCTATTCCCAGCACTGCGCCTGCTCCCCCGGCTGAGGTGGGCTGCCCACGCTCCCAGCGCTGCGACCAAACGAGCCTGGAATTGGGATGGGGAGCTTGGGATGTGGAGCCTGGCATCCCGACGGGGAGCCCCGTGCCGCGGCTGTCCAAGTGTTTTCAGTTTTCCAACCTCCTTTTTTGGGTACAAAGCAACACCAAGCTTCCTGACTTCCCCAAGGGTCAAAGCAATAGCAAAATTCAAGACTCCACAGAGCCCTGTGCTCTCACTTTGGGAAGCTCGGTGATGGCTGTAAGCAATTTCTGAATGTTTACCCCAACGTTCATTACTGAAATAATCCAGCACGCCGACGTGGCCGTGACGCGGCCGTGCCAGGCTGCACCGCTCCCGTGCACGCCAACCCAGCCGTCTCCCACCTGCCCAGGCGAGCACATAAACAAAAATGAAAGCACCAGCGTGCATCCCCCGTGGCTGCCCCGATGCAGAGAAGGAAATGTTCTGTTTTCTGTTCTTTTTTGGGTGGGTAAACCTTCCCGAGCTGCCTGGAGACAGGCCACAAATACCTGCTCGGAAAACAATTTCATCTCATGAGCTCACCTCTGCACTTGATCAACGGGAAATGCTCTTTACAGCCTTGAGTGCATGGCAGACCATATCCTCTCATTAATATTTAGTATTTGCTTCAAGGAAATTGATTTTTTTTTTGTCTTCCATCTAAGGAAGCTAGCTTTTGAACATGCTACATTTTAATTTGCTCAACCCCAGCTTTGAAATAGAGACTCTGTTCTGTTTTGCATGACTCCATTTCTATATCTGGCTTGCCCTAGAGGTAGGGAACGAAACCAGATACCCCAAAGGCTCAGCACTGCATCTCGATGCTAATCAGCAGGTCGTGTCCTGACGCTGCCCCATTGCCATAGCACCAGAACACCGTGCTGGTACTGGTGAATTTAGGCATGTGGCGTGCCTGGCAGGCTGGGATGGATTAGGAGCTCCCTTTCTCAAAGGGAAACTGAGGCACCGGACAGCTGAGGCACGTGGCTGCTTCCCAGCTCTCTGTGTGCTGGGAAATCCCAGCCCCGTTGCCTGCTCGGGGACATGCTCTGCCTGCTTGTGGGGATGCTCCTGCCCTGGCCAAGCTGTCGGCATAGTAAGAGTGAGTGCACAAGCATGGGCTAAAAGTGGCAGTGAGCAGGGTACACTGCCCTTGTAACTGTCTCACAGAATTTGCAAGCATCATGTCGGGTCTAGGAAAGAATCCACTGAGGGACACACAACTCAAACATCTCATGAAAAGCCTGGAGAGAGAACAACCATCTCCCCAGGGCATCTGTGCATCCCAGTCCCAAGGGGATGCGCATAGAATGAGCCCTGGATGCGTGGACAATTCAGCTCAAACTCAAAAACCTTCTGACAAGAGCAAGAGTTTTAACTCTCTCCTTCAGGCTGAGCTCCCCTGGGCCACCCTGGGCACGCGCTCCCACGGGTGCTGGGCTCTGTGCTGCTGCTGGGGCAGGGGAAACCCTGACCCTGAGCTTCAGTGGCCCCATGCAAGCATCTCCTACGGCAGGAGTGCCCTGGGCAGCTCGTAACGTGACGAGAGGGCAGGATGGTACCCCCATTTCACCCTCAGGGACCAGGGGCACTGAACTGTTCCCCTGCGATGAAAATTCCATTTTCCCTCATTAAACCAGCACGACATTCTCCGCTCCCCGTCGCAGCCTGGGTGCCAGCAAACAACCTTGCTTGCAGCAGCTGCATTTAGCGAAAACAAAGGGAGAAAACAGATGTGCCTGAGCACCCAAACTCTGACTAAGGCACTCACAGGAGTTACGTGAGAGCGGGGAGGAAGCAGAAAAAAACAAGCAGGCTCAGTGTAAACGCACGCTCACTGCAAGCCTGCCAGCGCTGGGGCTGGCTGACCTTTGCCAAATGCCAAAGCAGGCAGCGTGTGTGGCTGTCCCAGGTGACCAGGGAGGAAATGAGCGTGGCCTGACCTTATCCATCCTAACAAACTGCACGCTCGGCGCAGGTACTTCACTGCCAAGTGCTGGAAGGGCAGCGCTGCTTGAGCACCGCGGCCAGACTGCAAGCTCCGACCTGGGCTCCTGTGGCACGTGCAGTATTTCAGCCACCAGGCTGCTGTTTCCCTTCCCAAACGCGCTGCGATCCTGGCCCAGGAGCAGCACGGCCAAGGCTGCTGGGTGCCCACGTGCAGCCCCCTCTGAAGTGCCCACCCCAGCAGCGGGCACGGTGCTGGCTTTCCGAAGGCACGCGCAGCAACGCCCCGGGGACGGGCGTGCCACCAGCAGCAAGAACATGATTAGCAGGAGCTCTGGGCAGCGAAGGCAGGAGAAAAAGAACAGAACAAACCATGGTTTAATTTGTACAAGCTGGTAATTATAGTTGCTATCTGTCTGAAATCTCTATTGAGTTTATTTAAATATGTTCTCCGCGAAGGCCATTCAGACAGGAATTATCAAGGTGTTGCAGCAGAAGAGATAATGCCATGCAGTTTTCAACAGATCAAGGGCTGATTAGGAGGAATTAATTAGATGCTTAAACAGCTCTTGACTCGCTGCAGCAATTAGCTGTCACCTCCCCTCAGTCACGTTCCCTGTGCAGCCGTTGGCCCTGCACCACCAACGAGCAATGGATGCCCTCCCTCTCGCAGCCATTAGCAGGCTGGTCCTTCACGCACCCCCCGTGCACCTCTCACATGCCACGAGCCAGCAGTTCTCAGCTGTGATCCACCACCGGCACTGCTCGGCAGTCTGGATGCCACGTGCCACCCAGAACCGCCTGCCGCCAGTTGCTGAGCAGTCCCCAGGTGGATGCTCTGCAGAGGCAAGAGGAGAAGCTGGTGCTTGAGAGCAGCCAATAGACCCCCTTCTGCCCCACTGAGTCCCGCCAGTGCCCCACAGGGCTCAGCTTCATTTAATTGCTTCCTTCTGCACCGAGGGAAGCGGCCGTGGCTCTGGACCGTCTGATCCAGAGATCCGAGCTGCTGCTCTGAAGGCTTTTTCGACTCGCAGGCACTCAATTATAGAAAGCCATGAGATGGTAATGGAGCCCGAAAGCTTTTTAGCAAATGATTAAAGCCCTGCAAAGTTCCCCCACTAAGTGCTGGAGCAGCAGCTTCCAGTCCATGCAATTAAAACACTGCAGCGATATTAGAAGAGACAGGCACCGCATTAACGGCTTCATGCAAGCTGTAAGGCAACGTGAGCCAGAGACTTGGCTTCAAAATGCCTTTGTTTTTGAAATGCACCAAGATGAGATGAGACATAGGTGTTTTCTTAGCACCAGTGGCTCTAGGACTGCCAGGATGAGTGAAGATCCACAGCGAGGGCACAGCAGGGTTCGCACCACCCTGTCCCCAAAGGATGCTGCAGTCTGGGCAGTGGCAGAAATGCTGTGCCAGCCCCCGGGTGTTTGGTGAAGAGTTAAGCCAACCTGGTCAGCAGTTTGCCACCTGCACCCAGAGGAGAACTGCTGCAGTCCTGGGGTAACGAGCAGCAGACGCTGGGGACAGCAGGTGACAGCTCGTGCCCAGGAGTCAGAGCAGGACACGGGCTCATGGCAGAGGCTGGGCGTTTGGGGCACCCCAAGCCCTGACACGTGTCCCAGGGCCACCCTGGGAGGCTGCACCAGTCAGTTTTCTCACTTTCCCCATCTGCAGGATGGCAATAACAGCTGTCAGCAAGGCGCAGCCAAGTGGAAAGGCTTAGCTGCTCCGCATCTGCCAGAGCTGCGCAAGTAAGACGCTGGTTCGCCTCAAGAAGACTTTTCCATTGCCTTTCACGGGCTCTGGGTGTGGGGATTTATTTATTCTGGTCCAAAGAAACAACAGCAGGTTTTAGGAAAGACTACGTGGTATTCAGACTGGCTGCAGAAAGATGCTGAGGCGTGGGAACAGCCAGCTGGAGCGGCAGTGCTGCGAGCACCGGTGACAGGCAGCCCCACAGAGGACAAAGCCGCACGTTTGCAGGCTCTCGCTGCAGAAGCACAAAAGGCTGCAAAAAAATGAGAACATCCAGGGGCTAAAGAAGAGAAATATCGAGAAGTGAAAAGCAGGTCAGGCTTCTCTCCAGAGCCCACGCAGCCTCGGTGCCGTGGGGCGGTCAGCGGGACCGGCAACAGCTCCTCTCAGCAGCGCCGGCACGGCAGAGCTGTGGCACTCATCCATGTCAGTGTGACAAACCCATCGCCAAAACCGGGGAGAGAAGAGGAGGAAATGAAAGGTGAAGTGCTTCTCCTAGCGACTCTTCCCCAGAGCAGCCGGCACGCTGCAGGTGAGGGGTCAACGGGATCCAGGCTGATGACTTGGGCACAGGGAGATGAGCAAAGTGCCTCTGCCTGTTTAGAACTGGAAAGATGAGTGCTAAAGAAACCGGGCCTGTCTCTGCCACGGAGAGGTTTAGCCTAAAAAACCCTGCAAACCAGTGAAAGCAATTGGACTGAAATGGCACAGGTCACCCCAGCTAGCAGCCTTGAGTTGGGGAAACGAAACAAGCCAGCAGGTAAACAGATAAGGGTTTCATAAGGACTAGGTACGCTTTACCTCAAAGCCGTCCCTTGAGATTACCTCCACACGAGTCTTTACCTTGAATCCACTCATGATAAACAGCTAGATAATAAATTTCATTTCTCTAATAGCGTTTATGTGATTTGTCAAAGTACCATCTCATTAGCTGGTTGCAATAAAAACAAGCCCCTACTTAACATACGCCAAGGCAGCCCGGGTCCGCGAATGTTCCATGAGCAATATCCTTTCCTCTTCAATAAAAACAAAACTGACATGGAATATGGGCTGTGTTTGCTAGCAATTTCCAACACAGAATCTGAACAGCTTCTCCTCAAGGCAAGGAGCTCATGATTTATGTCAGAGGAGCTGGAAGCTGAAGGCAGGTGATTTCGCGTAACCCAGGCTGAGCTGTGGTAATGAATTCTGACCGTGGGCACGGGGAGACCTCACCAGCAGCTCCCCAGGCCTGGGCAGGGGCAGGGCAGCACGCTGCGGCCGCAGGGATCTCACCGCACGGCCCTGACAGGCTCTGCCGGCCAACAGAACCCATGGAAAAAGCATTTGTGAAATAATGACTTCTCCAGAGCGCAGCGCGGGATGGGGTGCGGATGGCCCAGCACTGAAAATCCATCCTGGCAAAGCAACCTCCCGAGGGCAGGGAAGGCAGGGGCTGCACCTGCACGGGTACCTGGGGCTGCGCTGGAGCCCAGGGGGACGCTGCTCGGACGAGCAGCTCGTGAGCAGGACTGGGAAGCATTTTCCTGGGTGGGATTTGGCACATTTTATTTTTCACATCTTCCGCGCTCAGACGACTCGGCGCCCGCTGCGCTTCCCCTCGCACACCGTTCCAACCCAATCGAGCCGGAAAGCTGCACATCTCCTATTTTCACACACGTTTTGGAGCATTTTCCCTGAGCCAAACAGGTCTGGCTTTGCTCAGGCACCCCGAAGAGCAGGCACCTTCCCAAGCTGCCTGGGAGCCAAGGTGCACGTTGCTCTCCCGGTGATTTGGCCTGTTCTGCCCATCTCACGTCCTGTACTTGCTCGTTATTTTTCTGTCGCTCGCGCTCACGCAGCACTAAACCAGCAAAGCAGAGGAAGGTGCCCCAAGTACTGTACACGCAGACGCTGCTCCGCACCCGGCCGTCTGCCCACAAGACCCATTTTCAAACAAAGCCATCCAACAATAGCGCTGACGACGACTGATCTGGCACCGGTACATGAAGACAGGCTGCACCGCACTGCCAGCAAGCACTCGGCACAAACGCCACGTTACGAGACAGCCAGTGCCTCCCTTTTTTTGAGACTTCCCTTCTATTTTTGTGCCTCCACTCTGCTGCGTGATTTCCGGATCAGGCCCTGGATCCACAGTGCTGTGGTCAAGCCCCTCTGAAGTCGCTGCAGACTTCAGTGCCTCGGGTTTGGTTCTAGACGGGGGCACAAAGCTTTCTATCTTTGTCACAAAGCATCCACTCTGCTTTCCAAACCTATCCAATTATTGCTGAACACCTGAAGTTTAAACCGCTACCACAGTTGCAAACAAGGCCAGTAGGATCACAACGCAGTCCTTCCAGCTGGAATAAAAACGGGCAGCCTTCAGCAAACACACCCCGCGTAAGAAATACCCTCTTCCTGAAGCGAGACAATCTTCCCTGGTTTCAGGTAAAGGAAGATTGAGGTCACCTAACGACTCTGACATTTCTTAAAGCCCCTGATTAACTGCACAGAGGCTGCTGTAAAGCTACCCCGGAGCTGTCAGCCGATGCAGGAGGCTCTCTGCTCTCCCACGTGACCTGTGCTTCAGTGCAGCTCTGACACACGTCCGTCCGGTGCTGGGGCTGTGTGAGCACCCTGCTCCGTCACCAAGTCCCCAGCCTGCCGACGTGCCACTCACGGCTCTGCCTGCAGCTGAAAACCAGAGCTGGATGCTGCACTTATTTCAAGTCAGGCAGTTCTCTGAGCCCATGGGAGCGGAGATACTCTGTCTCTGTTGTCTTAAAGATTAAATCAGGGGCTCCAGCTCATCCAGCGTACAGGAGGAAGGGGAGGTGGCAAGGGAGAAGGGGACGGGAGCAGGGCTGGGGGTGATTCACAAGCAGAAGCACCTCGAGACGCAAACACAGCCCCACGTGCTGCCCGGGGTCTTCTGCTTGCTGTGGGGGTTTTCAGGGCCAGGCACCATCTTGGCAGTTTGCTCTCGTTAATAGGTTCGCTTGGATTCCAGCTCAGCCCAGCTCATTAGCCACGCTGTTGAATCTGACACTAATTCAGGATCACTCCTATTGCTACGAATAAATAATAAAATTGCCTCCATGCAGGGGTTGTTTTCTTCCTCTCTCCCCTTAATGCAGGTCTGGTAGCATCTCGTGTATCTGTTAATGAAGTCCATTAGACCCAGAGTTTCTCAGCAAGTAAAAATTACAGTCATTAGCCAGGACTGACGAGAGACAGAAACACCACTCCTGCCCGGGCTGGCAATCACAGAACGCCAAGTACACGTCGCAGCGAGCCGAGCCTTGCTCTCCCGTAACGTGGCACCCAATGTTCTTCATTAGCATCGCTCTTGTTAATAGAGCAAGGCAGCGTCCCGCGGCAGGTCGCAATTACACACAACAATTAGTGCGGGGGGAAACAATGACGGCTGTCGCGGAGGCACATTTTGCGGCAGGGTTGCCAAAAGGTGAGATGGAAGATGATCGGGAACATTTTGAAGCCCTGCCTGAACACAAAAACAAGCGAAGGAACAAGCGATAGCGCGGCGAAGGAGACATGACTGGCCTCCTCGTGAACTACTCCGTAATTTTAGTTTTAAAAACCAGTCAAAACAATTATTCTTTCGGTTGTAATACCATACTGGGCAGGACTGGAGCAGGACTTCTTGTCCTGTTTGCAATCAGCACACGAGCATGCCCTGCTTCTCCCACAGCCGTAGCCACTCTCCTGTTGCCCTTTTATGAAATCAGGGCTTAATTCTCTGGAATAAGCCTGCTAAGAAAGACTCCCAACACACCCATCCTTCTGGACAGCATGTTCTCGCTCGCCGCTCTCCCAGAGGCTGCGATGGGAGCCCAGCGGGGGGAGAATAAATACGCCTGGCAGGGCACAAAACGCAACAGAAACCCAACACCCCTTCGCAAAGCAGTGAGAGTTCGCTGGAAGAGAGGCGCTCGCCCGTCCTCGTGGCGCTCGGCGGATCGCGTTCCACGCTGCCTGTTAAGCCTCCCCCGGGAACATTTCCCACGAGGACATGCATGTTTGTGATGCTGCTGCCGTCCCCGCGGCCAACAACAGCGAGGGACAGTGTGATCTTTATGTAACTCATCCCCTGTCCCCGGGATGAGACGTTCCCACAGCAAGCAGGACCCCGGCCCAGGAAAGCCTTTTTTCACTGCTTTGGGAAGAGGATGCAGCACTGAACGGAGTCACCTCCTTTTTTTTTTTTTTTTAAGGCAGTGCTTGCACCTTTGTCTGGGCTCCAAAGCCAGATCGATGCAGGTCAGGCTGAGCATGTGGAGCGGCGCATTAGACCAATGTGTGGAGTGAAATAAAACCTCTAACAATCTGAAGGGTTAAATACAATACCCAAACCCCTCGGGCTCGCTGGTGGTTCCTGCGGGTGCTTATGGGAGGCACCAGCTGTAACCACGTGCCTCTGGGCATCTGCTCAATGCAAAAAACTTAACCCAAAAGCCAAGCGAACAGTCGATGCTCCCCCATCGCTCCAAGGGAGCTCCTTCTCTCTTTCGAAGCCTCAAACCCAACACCGAGTCGTGTGTGCAAGCCCTGCACAGTGCCCAAAGCTGGCTGCTGCTGCCTGCTCCACGCATTTGCACCGAAGCACGGGGTGGACCAACAGCCCAGCACAGAGGTGGACGGGGAGGC
This sequence comes from Alectura lathami, assembly GCA_013399715.1. NCBI lineage: Eukaryota > Metazoa > Chordata > Aves > Galliformes > Megapodiidae > Alectura > Alectura lathami. The sequence goes on along the minus strand of VXAV01037105.1, from coordinate 2,724 downwards.
TGAGTGCACCCGCACCAGCACTCTTGCAACAAGGCAGCAGCATCTGTTCCAGGGGCCCACGCTCGTGGCTGTCTCTGCTGATGACTGCAGGCAGGAAAGAAATGTTCCTCAATTGGGCAACGCGTTCGCTTTGGCTTCTGAGTACATCAATCTCTGGAAAACGATTGCGCGACTAAGTCCTGAAATGAAACTAATTCATTTCTGCTCTCCAGCCTTGGGAATCAAATGAGTAACTCTGCAGTCATTAAAACAATGTCCTGGTAAAAATAAACAGGAAAGGGCACTTAGCAGGAATGCTTCATAGCTGAAAATGCTGCATCTCATCTGAGGTCTTTCAGTACCAACAGCCACGCGTGCCCCAGGGTGCTCTGACTTCGGACTGCTCCAGTCCTGCTGCGCTTGTAGCTGTGCTCACCACGGCAGTGGGAGGTGGAGGAGACAACTCCTGCCTGCCTGATGCTTGGCACACGTCTCACCACTGCGAGCATACGGGTTTTTATTATTTCACACGAACCCTCGTAGAAAACGTTGTCTCTCCACCTCAGGGCTATCTGAACCCCAAGCTCAATCTGGAATACAAGAGATCCGGAAAAATACCAACCTCCCACTCCAATCCACACACAAACAGAAGGTTTCAGGTTTTTGTTTTTTTTCCCAGCTCAAAATCCTCAATGGTATTTTATAGATTGAGCATCTACTGTTGGACTCAACACAGAAAACACTGCTCCGGGGGAAGAGGCAGGAATGGAAACACCAAGCTACGTGGGGCGATGCTGGGTCCGTCTTCACCCCGTAAGACTGGTGAGGGGGAAGCCCAGCCTGGTCTTTCTAGAAGGGGCATTCCCATCGCAAGGGAGAGGCTCGAGCCAGAGGCGGCCACAGCTAGCATGGGGCAGGCACAGAGCTGATGCTGGAGAGAGGGCAGGAGGCAAGGAGAGTAGGCAGAGTACTGCAAAGGATTATAAAAGCTGCACAGACCTTTTCCTTCCCTGAAAATGTCTTTGTACTTTTATGGCAAGGAGCTGCTACAATTCCAGCCTCCTTTATAAGCGAAGCACAAAACAGATAATGAGCAAACCTCCCGCCGCACAAAGGAGGGGATGAAGGTGTTCCGCGAGCCCTGTCGGTCAGGCTTTCCTGCAACAGCCAAGTGCAGAGAAAATTACTAAATCCCACCTCCATTTCACCCACTTCAGACTTTTCTTCCCCAAAACACAAAAAGGATCACACCGAAAACGAATGTGCCCACACAGACTATGAGTGAAAGCCCTTCAGGCAGACAAAGACGCTGCTCACACGTCCCGACCTGCAGAACGAGCCCACAGATGCACCATCCCTGGTCTGGAGGAGTGAAGAGAGGGAGTAAAAAAGGGTTTGCAGGGGGGAAAAGAAGTCAGACTTTGCAAAACGTGGCTAACTAGGTAATGCACTGAGCAGGTCTGGGGTTGCAATGGCACTTGGGGAAACCAAGGGCTCCCGTCAGCCCTCCCAGAGCCCAGCATTTGCTGGGAGATGGGGGGAGTTCAATGAAGCCACAGCTCGCGTCCTCCGTCAGCACCATGCATCAGCTTCCAAACATCGGCTGTTTGGGGCTTAAACCTCTTCCAGGATGCCTTAGACAGAGGAGGTGAGGGAGCCCAGGCAGGGGGGTGCTGTCAAACCGAGACAAGGCTCCGGGTATTTACCAGGAACTGGTGCCCAGCTCGTGCTGCTGCGATCTGCTGCCTAGTTTCGCACACAGGAGCAGGGATGGGCGATTCTTCTGCCAGGTGCCGTTTCATAGGGGATGAAATATGGGTGGAAAACTAAAGGAAGGCTTTGCTTCACTGATTCACTAAACCTGCTTTACTGCCTACTCCCTCCTGCCGTGTGAGCAACTGGAGAGAAGGGTCCCCTCCGAGTTCATCAAGAGGGGAGAAAACCAGAGGTAATGGGGCTGCACCTTCACCACGGCGCTATCCCTGCGTGCCAGCAGCCAGACCCAGCCTGACCCCCAAGCCCCAGCAGAGCTCGTGTCTCTGCCTTCCTTCGTCACGGCAGCCTATTTTGGGAGATGCCGACTTCCTGGGAACTGGGCAGGCTTCTGCTAAACACGCTGCTCCACGGCACGGCCGGAAAACACTGAGCTCAAAACCTGTAACTGCGGCAGGAACATGCCTGGAAGCCCTTGCACAGTCCCAGCACAGCCAACGTCCCAGGGCAGGCGCTTGGATTCCTGCTCGGGACCCCGCAGCCCCCAGCCCCAAGCTCTGGGGCTGGGCACAAACGCTGCCAAAGCCCCAGGCTGCCCCGGAGACCTCACTGCCTTCCACGTCTCCCTGCGTGGGTAGATAATTCCACGTTCTTTTTTGCCTCCAGCTGCATTTTTTGCTTTGTCCCGCCGGATGTCGGTGGTCGTAGACTTGCAGTTTCACAGATTAACAACTCGAGGAGCATCCCATCTGCAGGAGAGTGTTTCGCTGCAGTTTGCAGGATAGGGATGGAGAGGGACAGAGAGGAAAGGGCCTCTCACAGTTTCTAGGGCCCATGAATAATCCTCTGATGCACAATGAACTGGGACTCGGGACTCTTAGCTTAAAAGTATTTTTTCATTTTTTATGCATGTGCTGACTTACCCCAGCAGGCTGCCAGTGTTTTAAGAACACTAAGCAAGAAAATTCCAGAATGTGCAACAAACCCTGGATTCCTAGAGAAGCATCCTGCAAAACTGAAAAAAAAAAAAAA
>VXAV01037104.1:0-11528 GCA_013399715.1 Alectura lathami | reverse complement strand
CCCCCCCCCCCTTTCCTCCTGGCTAATGGGGGAGCAAATGCAGCCATGGATGTGCGCTCAGGAGCCCTGTGCGCCAGCAGGAGAAACATTTTCCTGGAGGTAAAGGAGTCTTTTATGATTTATTAGTGTTCACAATATAAAGTATCGTTGTGAAACTAGCATTCCACTGTTCAGGCTGCAGCCTTTGGGAAGATGCTGCTAAACCGCACCAGCAACGCCCTGAGCACAGCAATAAGCCACGAATCAATTGCATGAGAAGCTACAGTGCTTGAGCCTCCAAGCAAGAGAACCCCAAGGCTCCGAGCATCTCTGTGAGCCCACGTACCCTAGAATTGCAGCAGCAGCCTTGCCTGGGTCCTTGCCGCGGCCAGGAGGGCGGTCTCACAGAGCAGCTGGGCTTCCTCCAGGCTGGCCCTTCCCTGCTGGGTTTCCCTCCAGCTTGGCAGCTCAGCATTGCTGCCATGCTCACAGCAGCTTCACAGCACCCTCAGGCTTCTTAATTAGAGGAGACATAACTGCCTGTGACACAGGTTTTGAGGCTTCTGCAGTGCTACCAAAGCCCTAAAGAGGCTTCGAGAGGACAGGGCAGAGCCCAGCCACCATTTGCTGACACAGCCACAGCACAAACAAACCTCAGCCAGCTCCTTTGGCTCGTCCTGGCCATGGGGTTGGGCTCCTCATCCCGGTACCACAGGCTAACCTCTCCCAGCCTTCCGTAGGTGAGCAGGTGCGGGGCATCCCTCAGCCTGGCGACCAGCTCAGGACAATAACGGGCTCTGCCACCTCCATCTACATCAGTGAGGGGCAGCAGCTTTTGGTCTCTGGAATGGCAATAATAATAAAAAAGTGATGTGCTTAGAAACAGCAAAGCTCTTCTGGGTGCACAACTGCAGGAAAAAACACCATAGCTTCTCCCAGCTCCAGCAGTTGAGAGAGAGAAATGAGCTTCATTGCTTTTGTGACGAGGCGCTGTGCTGGTGGCACGTGAGCCTTTGCCCATCAGTGTTTGAGGGAAATCGCTCTTTCTGCAGTTGCAGGTGTTTGTTCACCGGGCAAACACCTGCCCCCGTGCATGTAAGGGAGCAGCTCTTTAACAAAGGGAGGCTTTGGGAAGCACAGGACCACACTTTTGCTAAAAATGCCCCAAACCACCCACAGAAGCAGCAGCAGGGAGGGGTGCAGGGAACAGCTCCCGGACTGCCGAAGTGAAAACCTTTTCCTCCACGAATGCATCCCACTGCAGTTTCTCTGCAGTTCCAAGCACAGACAGAGCCTTTTGCAAACAGCCCAGCGTTGTTTTCACATATGTTTGCACTCAGCTATTTTGGGAGCCTGTTGCAGACCCCCTTTCAGCTGCTCTCTGGGCGGCTGCAGCCTTTGAAATGCCAGCCCTGCTGTCTATTGATGCTGGGATTTGGGGCATTTACATCCTAAATCCTCTGCATTTGGCCATGTTCGTATTTTCAGAGGATACTTGCAATGCTCTGGGTATGGAGTTGTGTCAGCAGCAGCTGCAGCAGCGGCGCCAAGAGCAGGAGGCTTTGCCAGTTACACGATCCTACTGTTAATTATCTTCATTAAGAGCATGCCGCTGGGTGACATCTCCTCGGCGGTTGGGTCCCACATCCCCAGAGCTGCACTCAGGGTCGTACCTGTGGCATTTTGAGGGCTCAGAGGTGGTAGAAGCAATGGGGCTGGGGTGTGCAGAGAGCATCCCATTAACAGGGACTCCTTCCTCCCGGTGCAGGAGGAAGAGAAGGGAGCCAGGGGTGCTCTGTCCTGGTCCCCACTGCATCCCCATACTCAGGACATGAGCGATGGGGAAAGCTGGGATGTCCCCTCTGGATCCTCCCCTCCCAGCCCATTTCATGGCCCTCAGCCGCTATTTATGAAAAGCAAATGTTTTGCTGTTAGCTAATCCAGCTTGTTTGCAAAAGCCCCGAAGGCACATTTTAATTGCGAGTAAATGATTCTTAACGATATAAATCAGAGCCAGCAGAGGCCAGGAGCATTTGTGATATCTTGCACTGTAACCAGGAGTCAAGAAATGAATTAAGCTCAAATTGAAAAGGGGAAGGTTTCAATCTGAAATTGGGCAAATACGAGACTTCATCAAGTAGAGATAATCACTGTGCGGGACAATAATGAGGCTTCAGCTTATCGGTTTTGCACGGAGAATCCCTAACACGCCCGTAGCAGATTTCGCTGCTGTAAGCATTGCAAGAGACAACTCAATAAGGAAGCCAATGGAGAGCAAGTGCTGTGGCAGCCCCGGTGTCCCTGGGCTCGTTGCCTGCACCTCAGCCCTGCTTTGGGTCCCAGACCCACGCTGGGGATTCCCGGCACTGCCCTAGGGAAGTCTCTTCACATGCTGAAAACAGGCTTTTTTTGGGAAAGCCCTTCCAAGAAACAGCCTCAAGATGCACCAGGGGAAGTTCAGGTTGGGCATTAGGGAGAATTTCTTCATGGAGAGGGTGGCAAGACATTGGGATGCAGTGGGAGTGGTGGTCTCTACTTGGAGACTCCCAGACTGGGGCCTCCCCAGTGAGCCTTAACTCCACTCACCTGGAGCCGCAGCTCCTGCAGGTGTGGTAAAACAGAGCACCAGGACAGGCTGGCCTGAGACACAGTGCTCCTTGTGCTCATTTGCTCTCTGCCTCCTGCTTATTTTCAGCAGAAATCTGCCCTGAGCCCTCCTTTACCTAACCCAGAGGAGAGGGGCATTCAGTCACTTTCTTCCTGCTGTGTTGGGACAATTTCAGGAGCAAATATGGATTCTTAATGTGTTTATTATGTCCAGATAGCTTAAATAACCTTCCCTTTAAAATAAAATCCCAAAAACAAATTTAAAGGAGATCATCTTTGTCAGGCAGGCTGGTTTCTGCTGGAGGTGGGGTGATGCTCCGGGCAGGCACCTGCCCACACTGCCTCCTGCTTGTCCCTGTTTCCTTTGCAAACCCTTTTCCATGGCTAGGGGCCATCTCATATCCAGGAAAGCAAAGCTCAAGTTTTTGGCATCCCTGCTCGAAGAGAGGGCTGAAACTGTGCCCACACCAAGAAGCGTCAGGAAGAGTGATACACCCGTGGGGTCCCAGGGCATGGAAATGGCATTCAGCGCTGCCCCAGAGCCCAAAATTCAGCGTTTTTGTATAATGCTGAATCCCAGTGCAGGAGCCCCTGCTGCTCCCCGTTTTGCTGCATGTATGCTCCGTGGGGAGGACGTCACTTTTCCCAGAGGACTCTCAAACCCAGATGAGCCCTGCTGGAGTCACGATCCTTCGGGTCCCCACCTGCTCCCACAACACCTGCAATGATGGCTGAACTCAAATCGTAAAAATCTTCCTTCTTTTCCAGACTGTGCTGTTAGCCTGCATGTGGTCGGTTACTAACAGCACATTTTTAGCACCAAGATGCCTGGTAAAAATGGGTATTGATCCACCTGATCCCCACCTTCAGTAGCTCTCAGCCTCACTGAGCCCACAAGCATCCCACGTGCTTCCTGGGCTCACTGCAGCTCTGGGAGCAGAGGCGATGGAGGAGCAGCAGGACCTCTTGTTAAAACATCCTTGCAAAGCTTCAGCAAGTGTGAAAGCACTTGCAGAGGCAGCAGGAGAGGGGAAAGCTTCTGCTGCAGCCTGCGCTGGTATGGGGCTGCTCTGTGCATGGCCCCCATGCATGCACCCACGTGCAACGTGCATGCACCCACAGGCACAGACACACGCAGTGCGCACACAGGCGTGCATGCGTGTGCACACACCTGCTCTGCAGCGTGAGCAGAGCTGCAGTGCAGCCCTGTGTTGTAAACCTCTGCCAGTCCCAAGGGTCACCTTGCAGCTGCCATCACCCCCAAACAGCTGCAGTCGTCCCCAAAACGTGGGCAGGGGCTCACTCAGTGAGGCTGCTCGCTGCCTTTGCAACATCTCTAGCTCAGGGTGGAGGTGGGACCTCAGAGAGCCCGGGGGGATGCTCACTGGCGTGCTCCCAGCTTTGGGCACCCGAGCACTGCATCTCTGCGCACAGCAGCTCCCGGCCAGGCCGTGCAAGAAGATCGGATGTTTTCTCTGTGCGTCGCCCTGCCTCAATTTTCCACTTGCAAAACAGGGACAAAAATACCTCGGTGCCTCGCCAGGGAGCCAGAAAATAAACGCAATCTTTGAGAAGCGCTCCGAGATTTTGGCATTTCTCCACTTTTCTGTGTTTCTTTGCAACCTGAGTGTGTTAAGAAGAAACCCACTGGGGCTGGATGGCACACAGGCCTCAGAGACGTCTTTGGGGCCACATCAGCACCAAGCCCTGCACCGAGCACCCATGAGGATGGAGGGGTGGTGGGAGCACCGTGGTGAGCGAGGGTTAATGGAGCCAGATTTGGATCCTTAGTCTGAACACAAACTTTTTCCTCTGAAAGTGCTAGGTGCACGGAGCCACACTCGTCGCTCTGGGGATGCTCAACACCACCGAGAAAATTTCAGGAGTAAATATGGCTTTTTAATGTGTTTATTATGTCCAAATCGCTTCAATAACCTTCCCAGCACAGTGATAATTTTAAAATAAAATTCCAAAACTGAATTTAAAGGAGAGCATCTTTGTCAGGCAGGCTTGTTATGCAGCAGAGCGCTGCTCGCATCCTCCTGCTGCTTCTCCTGATCGGGCTTTTGATCACCTCCCACGCAGCCGTGGCTGTTCCCGCTGCACCGGGATGAAAGGAGCCAGCCTCATGGGGGGATGTGTCCCCCCCAGTGACCCCTGGCCAGCCCCAGCCCTGTCTCTGCTTGCAGGCATGTGCCTAAATTTGCTGCTCCGCACCTGAGCTGAGCAAGCAGTGCAAATAGCTTATGTTCCCCTTAAAAGCTGCTCTCCCAAATGAGCCGTGTGCATATGGGGTAGGATAGGATAGGACAGGATAGCTGGGTACCAGTCCCATCCATCCACGTGCACGCACACAGAGGACAGAGTACCACAGCTGCATATCCATCCTGATGCACAGAAATATGTATATAGCAGGCTTAATTTCCACGCTACCCTTCTGATGGCACAAGAGGCAGAGTGGTGCTGCTGCTCCCAGCATTCTGGAGCAGGCTGCGTCTCCCGCCAGCTGCAGGGCTGGGACGTGGCCTGCAGCCTGTTGAGCCCTGCAAACACCTGCAGAGCCCGGGGAAGCCCCGAGCACCGTGCTGAGCCACGCAGCACCTGGGGAGGTGAAGGGCTGGGGGTGCTCCTGCGCTCCCACCCACGGTGCTTTCAGTGAGAAATTGCTTGTTGATGCACGTGGTGCTTTGTGATTACCGAACCGCAGTGCAACAGATCCCACTGGCACACTGCAGAGCTTAGGAATGAATACAGGAGGCAGGCTTTGCATCTTTTATGTGCATTTAACATCAGCTGAAACACAATTAATTCTTCCTGCCTGAGCGTTTGGGATCGTGGGGGGCTGCAATATTAATGGGCTCATGCCATGAGCCCACCCCAGCGGCTTTCTGCTTTGCAGGCAGAGCCCCGGTGGTTAGCTGCAGCTGAAGCCACCAGGTGGGACGCGTGGCCCTGAGCCCCGGGGCTGGTGCCACCTCCCGTGGCACCGTTCAGCGCACAGCAGCCATCGCCATAACCTGGTCACGACGCAGCACTCATGAATTATTTCAGCCGTCTCCAAACCTGCCACAGATGTTGCCCTAATGAACTCCAGGTGAACTTCCCCGCAGCTATGAAAGGGACAAGGCTGCCTGGGTGCACACAAAGGGCTGCTGGGGACAGACCTCGATGGCTTCACCGATACTGACCCTGGTCAAAAGCTGCTTTTGGACCTTTTGGAAAATCCCCAGTGAGGGACATCCCGAGACAAGCACCTGCACGAAGGTGGCAGCGATGGGAAGGATGGGGGCTGCTCCCAGGCCAGGTGCCCCCTGCTGGGCATCGCTGGCTCGGGTTGCTGCCACGGGTCCCTGCTGAGCATTGAACCTGCCCTGAGGCCCTGCCTCATCCCTCGGGGTCCTCACTGGGGTTTGGCTGGAGTCCACACAACCCCAGCTTCTCAGGGGTTAGCAGGGGAGGTGGAAAGGAGAAGGAGCTGTTGCGAAAGGGACACCCAAGGGACCTTTCTGTCATTCACTCTCACCTGCCTGTCCCTGGGTAACATGTGGGTGATGCCACCCTTATTTTGAGGATGGCCGTATGGTCCTTGCTGTGATCCCATGCAGCTGGGTGGGAAGCCCTGTGATGGAACCTGCTGGAGCCAGGCAGAGCCTGCTGGTGGTTTCAGTGGTGCTGCAACAAGTCCCCAATGAGCAGGGCCTGAGCCAGCCAAAACGCACCTGGGGCACTGCTAGAGGCTGTGTTTGAGAGCATTTTAAGAGAAAAGCAGTGTTTTACTAGATGAAGGCAGAAATACCAATTTTTCTTCTCCTCTCAATAGATGCAAGTTCCACTTGCTCCCAGGTTGACCTAATAATTGTAATTCTAAATTAAATGTAAATGTATTGGCTGTTAGTAAAGGTCATTCCACAGAAAATGGCTGTGTTCGCCTCTTCTTCAGATGCCTGAATGCTAAGCATGCATAATTCACAGGGTCATCAGCAGATGAAGACATCCCCACCTTTGCTCCTTCATCCAAACCCCTTTTTATCAGACAGTGGGAAAAGGAACACTGTTCAGTCTTAACTTCTAGAGCTGGGTCCATCCGATGGAAAAACACAAGTGCCCGGCGTGGTTCAGGGCCCAGCAGAATGCTGGCCAAGCTCGGTCATGCCATGATGCTCACAGAAGAGCAAGCCCACGCCCTTGGCTCAGAGCTCCAGCAGGAGCCTTCCCACCAGAACTGGGGAGTGGGAAGACAGGTGCTGGAGAAGGAAAAGTTACAGTGTGGGCCACAAGGCACTGCAAAATTGTCACTTGGCAATAGGAGGAGGTGTCCATGTGCCTCGCATCGAGCTATGGCAGCAACTCACAGTGCACTCCAAGAATTTAGCCTTTTGTTGTCTGAGAACATCACAGTTTCCTCAATTGTGCTCAGTGTCTGGGATCACTCAATATGTTGTTTTTTCCCCCCTTTGCTGACTGATTGCAAACAGTCTGCTGCAGCCTGCTCTGCAGACACAACCCAAATCCAAGTGGTGGGGAGGCTCAGAAGCAGGCACGCACCTGAAACCCCAATTCTGTGGGAAGAGCTGGGTGCTTCCAGCTCCAGCACACCCTGCCCCAGCCTGGGCCACTCCTTTGTCACTGCACCCCACAAGCCCAGAGAAGAGCTGCCCTAGTGGCGCTGGTCACAGCCACACCATGCCCTGACTGGGACACAGCCCTACCAGCCAGGTCCAGACTGCCTCAAGGACACCAAAAGACGCTGGGACCAAGACAACAAGACCAACAGCTCCTGCCAAAACCACACCCCCACAGCAGGCAGTGCTGCTCCCTGTGGGTAGGGGACTGGGAGGTCCTGGGTGCGTTGGCTCATGGATGGCTTTAGGCTTGGGTGGTTTTGGCCAAGCTCTTGTTGCTATCCCAAAGCTTTCTTGCTTCGTTTTCCTCTTTGTCCTGTGCCGAGGAAAAGTCAAGCACTGATGGGGACCTGGGGTGGCCAACTTCTCCTGGGTGTGATGTGCTGACCCTATGAGAGCTTGTACCAGGAGATGTCCATCTCCCTGCCCCAGCAGCACCTCCTGAAACCCTAATGGAGCCAGCAGGATCTGGGTGCATCTCCTGCAGGCTGAGCTTCATCCCTTGTGTTGTTCTGTGGCTGCAGAAGCCTGGAGCAAGGCAGGAGGCTGGCGCCTCCCTGGGATGGTGCTTGCTCATCCTGACGTGTTTATTTGCATATAGGCATTTTAGGCTTTTTTGTTGCTGGCTGACTTATTGTGCAAGTTCTCCAAGCTGTGATGCTGAATTATAAATTGAGACACTGTATCTATGAAAGATTGCTCTTTGACTATAGGCAGCATTATCGAATATGACAGTCACAATAAATGCATGCTATAAAGCCAAACTAAATATGCTCTGCAATCCAAGTCGTGCAAATCAAGCAAGTAGAAAAATAACCGTAATATTTTTTTCCAAACAAATCCAGAACCTTGGGTGATGATTTTGTTTAGCTTTATGTGTTGGCTCCTTGGCAAAGTACTCTGGCAGCAGATAATGAAATGACCTACTTCTGCTGTCTTTGTTCATGACAACACATAAATTAAGAATTATGCCTTTTCAAATTAAACTTACCATTTTTGAGGAAATCAGGGTGTGAAGCAGGGCTGTGTGTTGGGAGCTGGTGCTGCCCAGCCCTGTCCCCTGGTGCCATGCCTGGGTGCAGGGGGCTGGAGCTGGGTCTGCCGTCCACCTGCTCACTGCGAGCTCTACATCCCAGGGAACTTCTGGGGCCGTGGGGGCTCCGCAGCGCCGTCCAACCATTGCTTGAACTACACTCTGGGTTTAAGCTAAATGCCAGCTTGAAAGCTCCCATAAAGTGGTGTCACTTAGAACACGTGCCCAGGGAGACCCTCCCTCTGGACAGGGATTTTTTTGCCTCTGACGGCATGTGAAATGTGATGTATTGTAATTCTTTCTCACTGGGTGACAGCAAAATGTTTGCTTGAATCGACTTTCAGATGGGGAGCGCGGGCTGCAGCCTGCAGGGCTGGGGCTCTCATGTGGGGTGGGGGATGTTGAACTGGGGGCCTCCAAGCTGTGATGGAGGCAATATCGAGGCAGAGCAAAATTATTTATTGAAATGATTGTGGTGTGTGGCCACTGCTGCCTTGGAGTTGAGAGGCTGGCTGAGGACAAGGTTGTTTAATAATGCTGTGCAACTTCCTGAGGATGCAAAGGCTCAGAGGAAGGAGCGTGGTCCAGGAGCGCTGTGTGCCGGTGGTGCGGGCTGCAGACCTGGGACAGCTTCTGCCTCCTCCGAGCAGCCCGCGTTCAGCAGTCTGCTCAGCCCGTTACGAAACCAAGCGATGCGTTTCCATGAGCAGCAGGCTAAATATAGTGCTCGGCGCTTTCCGTTTCTGGGCCCTGGGGGCACCTTCCACATGTGCCCATGTGAGTGCTGGGGCTGTGGGCTGGCGCAGGGACCTGGGGACACGGCGGTCCTGCTGCTGTCCCAGCCCTGGTCTGCCCAGCCTCCGCCAAGTCGTGATTTCTGGGAGTAACCCCTGAGACTACAAGCAGGAGAGCTGGAGCAGGGTTCCTGCAGCCTGTCCTGGGGCTGGGCACCCCCTGCCACAGGGACCAGCACCACCTCGCTGGGAGCAGGATGGGGCCCTTGGCTGGGGACAGGCACTGAGCTCCCCTCGCGTGGGCCACAGCAGCTCTCCATGCTGTTATCACCACCAAAAATGTCTTATTTAGGGCAGATTTTATTTCCCCGAGCAGATCTCCTGCCAGTCTGGGCTCAGCCTGAGCTAATTGGGGCCCCTCATTTGGATGGACGTGCTGTTAGTCCTACTGAAGCTGCTCCAGCCTTGTGGCTTGATTTTTTTTCTTTTCCCTTTTCATGGTGGATTGATTTTCTTGCCAATGTGTTCTCCCCACTGAAGTTCCCATTGCTGCTAAGTTCAGGCTCCTCTTTGTTCTAATTATCGCTGTCTCCACACAAAGTGAGTGAGGCAAATTCTCTGGTCTATTTTAAGGTGTAAGTGAGATGATAACCCTGCACAGCTGGGAGGCTGCAGGAAGCTGCGGCTCAAAGCAGCATCTTCCCTTCTCCAGAATGAAAGCAGAAGCTGCTCTTTGCTGGGAACACTCCTGGGAAGGTGGTGCCTGCCTGGCCCCAGCCAGCTCCTTTTCCCCCAGCTGAGGCAGGAGCTTCTTCCCCTCTGGGGTCTCAGATAAGGCCAGGACCTGTGAGCTGCACAGAGGATGCTCCTTGTGCTCCCATCACCAGGAGCAGAAGAGGAGGGCGAGGAGCCCTTGAATGGTGGGGAGTGGGGCTGGGCTGCTCCAGGGTTGCTCCTCTCTGGCCTGGAGAGTGGGGCTCCAGCCTTATGCTGCCCAGGTTTCGTTATTGCTAAGTCCCCAGTACAGTCCCCAGAGAAATCTTTTTTCTCTTGCCAGACTGCCAGCAATCAGCTCCTCATAATAACATCATGCAGCAGAAGCAATGCAAATGTGGCTGTCCAAACTCCAGGTGAGACATATGTATGCTGTCCTTGGACCCACAGCCCAGGTGACAGATGTGGATCCCTGCATCCACCCTGAACTACAGCCCTGTCCCCGTAAGCCACACCAGTGCTCCCTGTCCCCATAAGCAAAAACCCCTGTGAGCAGGTCTGGCACCACCACCACCAGCATCTCCTCGCCTGCCAGGGGATGGGTGGTGTTGCTTTGGAGGAGGCAGACTAACAGGGTTGTTGACAAATCAGCTCTTGATCCTGTCGCTATGTTGGGAGCCAGATACAGAGCCTGGGAGGAGAGGGATGACTCATGCACCTGTGCAGCTGGGAAGCTGTGATGCTGTGAGCAGGAGGGCTCAGTGCCGGAGCTCCACGCTGCTCTGCAGGTGTAGGAGATCCGGGGCTGGGAGAAGGGAGTGCCGGGCCTGCAGATCTCCTGAATAGCCAGAGCAGCCCGTATGTACCTGCAAAGTATTTCCAGGGCTAGGCCAGACCCTAGCCCTGCTCAGTGTGATGCTGCCCTCTTTGTGTCTGGTTTTCTAGCCCAGGCAAGCTTCACATGAAAGATAAATAGTCCATCTCTGTCTGATTGCTCAGGATTTTCTCTTCCTGAAACACCTGGGGAAGAATATGGGGGCTGCATGGTTGCTGCTGCCTGCTGCAATGCTGCTGCAAGAGGACCTGAGCCAAGGGCTGTGCAGTTCTGGGGGAGGAGCAGCCAAAGTTCGAGCTGAGCTGGGAGCGTGTGAATCTACAGAGCCCACCCTGAGCAGAGTGGTGTTTTTCAGCTGAAATGCTCTTTCACTGCGAAGTTTCAGCTATTGACAAGAAGGCTATTTTGGAGGAGGCTTTTTTATGCAATACTTCTGAATATTTTAGACAGTCCACCCAGAAACACGAGGAGGCTCAGGCTGGAAGGAGCACTGGAGATGCTCTGTGCCATCCCAAAGCAAACCAACCTGAGCTGGATCCAACTTGGAAATGATGCTCTATTCTTACATTTGAGTGCAAATCTGATTTCTTTCTACTGGAAGCAACGTCCAAACGTCCAACGTCCTGATTTCCACCAAAAAAAAGCTTAACTAGAAATTGTACAGCAGGTAGTTGGAAAAATGGGTGTGAAAGTAAGTCCTTCAACACGAGACAGTGGCCTATTCTGGACCCCTTTTCAGGGATTTCTCTCTGACCTGGAGCAGGGAATGCCCAGCCTGGGCTGCCTGTCCCTTGCTGTGGTCCCCTCTGCTCTGCACTGCTCCCTTGTGGAGTCGACTGTGGCTCCTTGAGCCCTGGCTGCTGGCTCACCTGTAACACCAAAGGCCGAGTTTAAAGCCCTTCCCAGGGCAGAGTGTGAAAGTGGCACATTTAAAGGCAAAATGCTGGCAGGTGCATATAAATGATCTGTGTTTTATTACTCTGATTTCGTTTTTTTTTTTTTTT
>VXAV01037103.1:0-10336 GCA_013399715.1 Alectura lathami | reverse complement strand
AAAAAAAAAAAAAAAATGAAATAAAGAAAACAAGCAGTTGGCAAAGCCTTTTCCTGGAATCAGGCTGAGAATGTGAGGAAGAAGCAGATAAAGAGCAGATGCATGCCAGCACGTGAGCACACATGCATGCTTGTGGGAGGAACCTGCCCCACACCTGTGTCACCTCGTGCTGGGGACCCGCACGGCCTGAGGTGCCGATGGCTCCTCCTGCCCTGCTCTGGAGTCAGCCCTGCCCTGATTTAGTGGCAGTTCGACAGGAGGGACAGACCCGGCCCTATGACTGATTAACGGGCATTGCCTGGTAGCTGGAGCAGGGGATGAGCGATGGCCTCGCCGTGCCAGTGTGCTGAGCTGATCGCCTGCTCGCGGTGAGGGTTTTACAGCATGCACCCTGCGTTCGGGCACGCTTCTCCCTCTGCCCCGCTGCCTGCAGAAGACAAGCAGCGGGCTGCACGCAGTGGGAGAAAGGCTCAGCACAGCGATGCTTTCTCTGTATGGGATGTGCTCCTCCACTCACCTGCTGATTCTGCCTTCAGGGCGTGAAAGGGAAGCAGTTTTTCCACCTAATGGAAATTTTCTTTGGCATGGAGACCACAGAGCGAGAGCTGCCTCGTGCAGAGGTAAGTGGGGGAGGAACAGAGCAGGCTGAGGCTGCGGGAAGCTGTCGGGGCACACTTGGACCTGAGACAGCAAGCAGAGGGCTGCAAGGGGACAGCTTGCTGTTGGCCCTACCTGGGCAGCAAGAGGGGTCCCTGCTGACAGGGATGCTGCTGGGGCAGGGGCACAGCCCAGCCCGCACCCAGCTCACCACTGCCCCGGACCAGAGTCGCTGCTGCTCCTGCTGCTTTTGAGGGGATTTAGTCTTCCCTAAGTAAACACGGAGGCAGTTGATACACACCTTATAATTACATTGCTCCGCTCTGCAATTATTACATTTTCCAAGCTACAGCTGCTTCCTACTCATTATCAGGTTAAGAAACTTCTCCTGATAGCACCACTGCATTAACCCTGCAATTAAGAGGCAGACCACCCAGCAGCTGGCTGCAAGAGGGGCTTCTCGGAGCACACAGTACCGAGGTGGGTCTCTGGGACGCAGGCACTCCCCCATCCTCCAGGCACTGCCCTTCCCCCTCCTCTTTATTTTCCAGCAGCACATCAGGAGGATCCTCACAAACCTGCCAGCACAGAGGAGATGCACTGAGTGCTCAGAAAGGGGATCTGCTGAGCGTGGCATTTGGGTATAGGCACCAGGGTTCCCTGGGTGCTCTCTTTCAGCTTTGTGAGCAAATAATTTTTCAGATGGATTTTGTGTTTCCCATTTGCAAGCATGGATTTCTTGAAATGAGATTGTTTGTTGTTGGAAATGCTGTTTCCTGACACCCCGCCCGGGCTCAGGCTATTTATTGCAGCTGCTGGGAGAAGCGGTTGTGTTGCGTGCGTCCATCAGGACAAGGGATTGACCCTGAATGGTGGGGACATGACCCAAAGCAGCACAGGGGATGTCAGAAAGGCAGTGAGGGGCGGTGCACACCTGCAGATGGCAGGGCCGGCCTCAGCCCCGGAGCTGGCACACATGCAGGCAGCAGCACTCAGCTCGCTGCAGAGCTCACTGCCTTGCAGGAAGCCCAAGAGCTGAGGCCGAGCAGCTGCTGTGCAGGGGCACATCCAGAGAGAACGGCACGCAAGGGACGTGGATGGGCCAGACCTGCAGGCCAAGCAGATTTAACCCTGATCAGAGTGATTCTTCTCAGCCACATCACTTTCAATTTGGTTTGGACCTGTTTGTAAGAGAGAAGGGCACTCCTCAGACTCCGAAGTTCAGAGCACAGCCATACCCTCGCCATGCAGAGGCTGCAATTTCATGACCCTCCCTGACCTGGACACTTTAATGTACTTCGGGAGACCTTAGCTGCTACAGCTGAATTCAGTCCACAGCATAACTCGACACCTCTGATTACAGGAAGCAGAGCTGGGCTCCAGATACAGCAGTGTATCTGTAGACAGACCGTATCCATACAATCAAACCCACCAGGAGAGCATGAGAAGGGTGGCTGGGGGTGCGAGGGCTGCTGCCACTCTTTTGCCTCTCCTGGAGCAGCAGCCGAGATGCTTCCCCCTGCCCGAGGAGCTGCGCACCAAGCTGCCGCCTGCAGCTGCTTTCTGTCGGCCTGAGGAACGGCTGTACGTGCTGGAGCACTTCACAGAGAAGGAACGGAGCAAATGGAATTGAGGTCTTGCTGTGCTCGCCAGAGCAGAGCTCTGCGAGCCAAGGGACAAATCCCCTGCAGGGAGGACAGCAGGACACGCACCCAGACCCAGCTGGACCAGAGCCTGCTGGACCTGGCAGTGACAAGTTTAACTACCAGACACACAAAACTCCCCTGGATCTCTTTTCAGGCTCACGTGCAGAAAGCCATCCCCCTCTGATCTTCCCCTCGCTGTCTGGACAGCTCAGCTTCCAGGCCGTTTATCACTCTCCTAAAAAATCGATGACAAGCTGGAGTGACCCCAGGACCCGGAAGAATAAATTGCCCCTAATTATCACAGTGCTCGTTATGCTGGGCGTGCTGAGCCCAGGGCTGTCCTGCCCCCTGACCCCACTGCATCTCCCCTGGCTTAAGCACTTTTCTCCCTGTCCCCAGCTGCAGCTCCTCCTGCCCCAGGACCGCTGCTCACTTTGTCCTTGGCCAGTCCAGTTTTCAGGCGAGGGTGAAGGACACCCCCTCTGAGGTGCATTTAATTAAAGTCTGCAGGATACTTGAGGAACACCAGGCAAATAAAAGGGGCAGTGATGGCATTATGGTATTCCTAGGAGTGATGGGAGCCCAGGCAGGTTCCCGGGGGAGACCCAGGGGAATGCAGCTGTTCCCCCCCTTCCCCAGCTTCTTCCCAAGCCCCTGGCATTTGTTTAGCCCCAGGCCCCATCCAAGGTAAACGGGACTGCCGACCCCGACACCTCTTCCCACTCCAGTTGCCAGGGGCCGTCAAGGGCCCTGGCAGTTGAGCAGCCCTTGAAAGGCTCCTTTCAGTGCAATTAGACATGTAAAAATGAAAAACCTAAGGAAAAGAATTTATGCATCTTCTAATAGCCCTCAAGTGTCCATCCAGCCACAGCCTTTTTTCCTGGTCTTTTATTTGGAGAGTTGCAATAATTTATGTCATGCAATTAGGTTTTTGTCTGCAGTCTCCAGGAGGGATCATGAGTGCAGAGCTGGGGAAGGAGCCCTGAGCCTGGTGAACAGAGGGAACAGGGGAAGCGGCCCTGGCCTGCTCACCGCTGCCCATCAGAGTCAGCAGGGCTGTCCTCGGGGCAGCAGAGCAGGATTCGTCCCAGACTCCTGGGCAGCAAGTGGCTCTGAAGCAGCCCAAAGCATGGGCCAGAGGAATGACAAAACCAGGGGAAGAAGTCCCCAAACAGAGCCCAGCTGTGATGGCAATGGTACCCACTCCCCTGGAAAGCTGTGAAGGATGCTGGTGGGTTCTGGGTGGGCTAAGCCTCATCCTTCAGCAGCTGCTAAGGAACAGGACCCTGTCCTCAGCATCACCTGTCACCCCTTGCTCCCACAACTCATCTAGGGGCACATCCCACTCAGGCAGAGGGACCCTGGGCAGGGCTCAGTGACTGCAGCGCCACCGCTGCCACCAGGACGGACAGCAGGGCCTGCTGCTGTGAGGGGTCCCCACTGAGACCCCTCCAGCCCAGCTGCTCCAAGCACAACAAGCACCAGCTGGGATAAGGCAGGCTGATCGAGCCAAACCCAGCACAGAGCATGCTTCCTGTGACTGTTTGCATACTGTCTGAGCTGAGCTTGGATCCAGAAACACCCGTGGCCCACTCTTTCTTCCCACAGCAAAGCCCTTGAGCTCAAATCCCAAGGAGAGGGTTCTGAGCTCAGGGACCACTCTGTGCCCATTGCACTGCCTGCAGGACAGGCTGGCCTCACGCCTCTGTCCCAGCCCTGCCTGGCACCTGCCACAAACCCCCAGAGTCAGAAATCCTGCTGCCAAGCCCTGCTCCCTCAGCACATCCAAACACCCCTCACCCTACTGAGCCCCACTCAGGCTCTGCGCTGGCAGAGGAGGCTGCTCCCTGCAGGGCTCTGAGCCCTCTCCCACCACCACCAGCTGTGCTGAACCCAGGCAGAATGAGCAGATGTGCAACGCAGATGCTGCTGCTGGCCCCCACTGCTCTCACCTCACCAGAGGCAAAGCTGCAAGATGGCACAGGAGGATTTCCCCAGTGCCTGGCCTGGCAGCTCCATGATCACTGCACTGTCTTGGGCCAGTGGTCCCAGGGGGCAGGAGGGGCAATGCCAGGGACAGCACCGTGCGCAGGGCTGCATGCAGGGCTGGGATACTACCTGCAAAGGAACCGCCAGCTCCTCCTGACAAGGGCACGGGAGATAAATGCATCTCCTGAACAGCACTGCTGCTCTGCGGGGGGAGCTGCGCAGTTCCTCCCTGGGGTCCAATCCTGGGGAGGAAAACATTTTAGTAACACAGAAATTAGGTCACATCCCCTCGATTGTGTGAGTAAATGGGACGGTGTGTTCATTTTATTTACCTTCCTACAGGGCAAATGTAGTGAGCATGTAATAAATCATTTCTGCAGCTGCTGGGCAAGCCTCCTGCTGCAAACCCAGCAAAATTCATGCATACTAAACCTGCCCTAATTACAGCTCCCTCTCCATCTCTCTCCTCCCAGCTCCTTCTTACACATCCACTCTCTCACTCATCACTCCCTGGTTTGCTCCTCCTCTCCCTACCTGCTCCTTCCCTCCCCTCCGCTGCTCACACAGGGACCTCTGCTCACAGCACTCACCTGGAGCCACAGCCCCACTCCTGCCCTCGGAGCGCCTCAGCTCCTACCCCTCCAGACATCCACCAGCGAAATTCAGACATTTGGGACCTCTGGGTCTCAGTGGGAGCTCATGGACTCGCTAACGGCTCTGAACTTCCCTCTAGGCTGTCGGAGCCCAAGTTTCCTCTTCCTCAAGCATGGGTTGGGGGTTCCCCATTTCTTTGGTGAAGGCAGTGGAGTGGGGAGGTTTTGTGGGTGATCCCCCCACCTCATCGGTGCCCCCCAGTCGGGGCAGAAGCAGGGACTGCTCCGAGCTGAGGTTTCTCACAGCACTTCAGACATCAGAGCAAACAAGCTGTGTCTGCTTCGCTGGGGCAGATGACAATAGTCTTAAATTGCAGCAAAAAGGATCCAGATTGGTGTTTACAAAAGCCTTTCTAAGGATAGCAAATCACTGGAGCAGATTGCCTGGGGCCGTGCCAGATTCCCCAGCACCGGAGCCTTGGAGGAGCAGCTGCTGGGAACCAAGGAGCCGGCCCAGCCCTGCCGAACCCCGAGCACCCGGACCTGCAGCGCTGCGGGGCCGTGCAGGACACGAGCCACCCCACTCGCCGCCATTGGAGCCCTGGCTCGGGGCAGTTGGGGGAGCAGCCGTGCACCACATGTGCCGGGCCAGCCTCACTGGCTGTGGAGACCTGAAGGCCCTTAAAATAATCCCTTAGAAATAAACAAACAAACAAAAAAATTAATGCCAAAAGCAAATACAGAACAGGCTTGTTCCAGTCATTCCTCCAGCAGAGTCTATTCAAAGAACAGAGAGAGGATGACACGCTGGGCCAAGCTAAACACCCATGCAACACACTGCAAACAATAGCTTCACAGAGCATGAAGCCAGAGGGAATCGTTGTGGTCATTTGCTCTGATTTTCTGCAGAACACATGCCACGGCACTTCCCAGAATTCATCATTTAAATGAGGCAAGACTCTCAGAGAAACATCCACTCTTGACTTAAACTTCTCCAGGGCAGGCGGATTCACTGCAGAGCAGCACCAGGCACGAGCAGAGCCTGTCCCTGTAACCAGCTTGAGGACTCTGTGTCACCAGAGTGAAAACCCCACGTACTGGGAACAGTAGCTCCAGAGAGATGGGAACTGTTTGCAAATTTCAGCTGGGACCCAGACTCAGCTGAGCTGGGCATTTTCTCCTCCAGAGAGGAAAAGGGGCCAAAGCAGGAATGCTATCACCCAAAACCAAAAATAAGCCTTCTGTGTGAGGCTGGGGCTGCTTTGCCCCGTACATTTGCATGCTACACCCAGGCAGCCTCAGCATCTCTGCGCCCCATGGTGCAGTGCATGGGGACAGCCCCTCGCTGTGATGCTGCTGCCCAGATGCCAGCCCCATAACAGCAGCACACAGTGGGGTGCTTCTCTTCACAAGGGGAAAGTGTTTCCCCTGCTTCCAGGGGGAATGCTTCAGGTCTATACCCCATGCACCTGAGAATTTTAAGAGCCTGGCATGCTGACAGCTTTTAGAATTTGTTCAGGTACCTTACTCTTAGCCCATGGCAAGGGAAGGGAATTTGAGTCATTATGAGTGTTTGCAACTTGCTCTCCTCGGGTGAGGAGGACCATGATTCAAGCAAACAATTTTTGTTGTGCCCTTCATTAAAACATTCCATTTCCAAACCCCTTCCTTGATGGCACTCTCTGGTCAGCAAATAGGGCACCATCAGAGGGGGGCACTTTGTCTACAAGACACCTCCACAACGGAGAAGCAGTGCAACTCAGCCAGAGCTGCCTGAACCTGGCTTCACCCTTGCTTCCAGCCCATGCTCAGCCCAGACCACTGGGCTGAAACAGTCCCAGCAGGAATTTTCCCTGCCCCTCAACAGCCTGGGCATTGCTCTGCAGCATGGGTTTTCTGCACAGCTGGGCACAGCCTAGCACAGGCCATCAGGGCTGATGCCAGCAGGGAGCTGTTCTGGTGCAGGGCCAGAAGGGGCTTGAGCCATGGTGACACCATGGGGGTGTGTGCCCCACATTGTACTGCGGGACTGTGGGGGCCAGGAGAGGCACACGAGTGTTTCTGGGTTGCACTCTGTGCTCCTTCCCTTTCTTTGAAGCTGTAACTCCTGTGAGTGGCAAGCTCATCTCCCACTTCCACACAGAAGGGTCAAAATTTGGAAATAAACCCATTTCTCTTGTGGTATACCCAGTCACTATGAACAAATAAAAAAAATAAATAAAGAATATGGGGTGGCTCCAACAAATGAAACAGCAAAGAGTGCAAGGAGGGGGAGGCAGAGGAAGGAGAAGGATACAAGCCACCACCAAACCACCGCAAACCCAGCGAGCAGATTATGCTTGGATGAGGCTCCTGGAAAAACCAGCTGGAGGAGGGAGCCCAGCCCAGCCAGGATTAATGAGCGCTGACATCCACTTCCACCACCAGTGCCCACTGGCTGCTGGGGATGACAGCCCTGCCTGAGTCAGTGCTTGGAGGTGTAGCTACTAATCCAGTGGCACGAGGGCCTGAAGCAAAGCAGACAGACGGACGTCAGCCAAACCACAGGACGCTCCCCAGCCCTTTCCCAGTGCTATCCTCCTGCCTGGGGCTTGTTTGCCCCCATCCCAAGGGGAAGGGGATGGCACGGTGCAGGGCTGGTGGGAGCAGAGTCAGGAATCTCACCTGGCAGGAACAGCAATAGGCACACGCCTAAATACCTGTAAGCCCATGCACACAGCCCTGGAGAGCAGACAGCTTTTGAAGGATGTCAAGGCGAGGCCCAGCAATAACTCCTCAGCAGTGACATCCTTGCAGAAGGAAAGTTTCTTTTATTAAGGGAAAACCACTAAACAGAAGCACTAGTTTCAGAGAAAGAGCCATTCAACACCCAGCACCACCAAGGAAGCCAAAGGCCCTCCCCACAAGCCCTGGGCTGCTTCCAAGGTGGCAGCTGCCCTTCCAGCACTCACACTCTGGACTCTCCTACCGGGGAGGGCAAGCTCTGGTTCTCACATAAGAAACATCAACATCAGAGCTCCCTTCTTCACTGTGACAAAAGGGAAACTGATCTATTACTATTTGCTCTGTAAATGTTTTTGCTGGCCATGGGATCTGCTCATTCTTCAAAGGCAAGCAAGAGTTTGGCCCCATACAGCTGTTCCCATGCACAAGGCAAAGTGGAAAAGCAGAGCTAGGAGAGATGGGGCATAAAATCCACCCATCACTCACACAGCCCCTGCTCAGGGCTCCCTCCTCAGCAGCCCCTCAACACCAGCCCAGAGCACAGCATCAGGGGCACACCAGAACCTGCCTGGCCCAAGCCTGTGCTAAACATTGCAGTGCAAGAACACTCCTGGTGAGGGGAGCTCATCGGCACTGACTTCTGCTAACATCTCCCCTCACTGGGTGCTCCCCCTCCTCCACAGGGCTCACCTGCAGCTCTACTCACATGCTTTGCTCCCACCACAGAAAGCTCTTCACAACTGCAACCAAAGAAAACACCCCCCAACAAAGAGCCCACAAAAGCTCCCAAACAACCTCATAGCTGACCCTTATTTATAACACAAGAGCTCATTTGGAAAGCACCTGGGTATCATTAGCCCAATTTCCCAGCTGGGAGAGCAGGGCTGGGCAGAGGCACTTCTGAGCCACCCAGAGTCAGCCAGCTGCGATGGAGAAAGCGGAAGCAGGAACCACAGCTGGACACTGGGCTGGTGCTCTCTGTATGGGGCTGCACAAGGGACAAGTCTGGTTATTCACTTGGCAGTGAGGTGTGGGGAGACAATGGCCAATGTATTTGTCCAAGGGAGACAAAGGCAGAGCAGATTTCCCCTCAAAGCCATAGGAAGCTGATGGCAAAGGTGAGGTTTGACCCCCAGCTCCACGAGCCCTGGCTGCAAGGGCATCTCTGCTGCATCTCACACACCTGAATGTTCCCAGGGAATCAGTGTCAGCAGCCAGGAGCCCGACAAGCTCTGCCCAGGTGATTTGCATCCCGCTCTGGATATCCACACCGGGCTGCTGTCAGTGAGCATGCTGCAAAAAATTAAACGAAAACTCAGCACTCAGCCAACAAACCTGACAGCAGCCTAATTTGGAGAGGCAACATGCCTCGGGCTGTGCCCATGGGGCTGGGAGAGCAAACATTTTTAAACGTTCTAAAAATCCCTCAGTGCTGCTCCCTCGCCCCAGGAGACTCAGAGCCCTGGAGCATCTCGGAGTGCTCCCCATCAGTCGGCTTCGTGCAGCTGGGATGTGCCACAGTGCTGGGACGGTGGCACGGAGCCAGCCCGGCTGTCGCTCAGAGCTGCACATCGCTGCCTGCTAATTGCTTGTGACGAAGCAGCGCGCGGGGCCGGGGAGCAGTGCTGCAGCATCCATCCGTCAGTCCCCGGGGACACACGGCAGTCGCTCGGCCTGCGTCCCTGGCAGCCGCCCGGGACAGTCCTTGAGCAGGGTGAGCAGCCGGGCTCGCCTGCATCTTGTGCACTTGGAAGGATGTGCTGGTGCTGCCTTACCCCTGCAGCCCTTCGGGTCTCATCTGTTAGCTCTCCTAGCATCCATCCACAGGCACCGTGTCCTCCCTGCGCCCGTTAACCTTGTGCATATTTTTAAATGATGCCATTTCCTTTGGCTTGCACAGCATTTTATTTGTCCTTTGTGGCATTGGTCTCACGCAGGGTGGATGTTGCTCAGAGAGAGAGATGCTGCAGGGAGGAGCGGGCAGGCCGGCTCCCCAGGCTGCCACCCTTGTGTGACATTGGCTCACTGCTCCCTTTCTGCCTGTAAAATGGGGATGGTGACACTCACCTGGCTGCTGGGGGAGCTCGGAGTGACAAACCATGTTTTTTTTTTTACCTGGTGGCACTGCCAGCACAGTGCTAGGTGGGAAGAGGCACGTTACAGATGCTCAGGGTCTGACCACATCCATTCCCAGGGCTGCCAAGGTGCAGGGGGCTCCCCTGCTCCCCTCCATCACACCCCTACCTACATCTTGCTGTCCTGAAAGAGGGGTGGCCGGCGGGCAGCGCTGGGCACACAGCGCCGCTGCCCCCGTCCCGCTGTGCAGAGCCCAGCATCGAGCCTGCAGCCAGCTCCTGCAGCCAGGCAAGCAGAGGAGCTGATGGCTCCCACCGGCTCTCACTCAGCAACAAACAGCGGCCAAGTGCGAGAGACTAATTGGACATTTAACCCAGCACGGGCACACGGGCAGTGTGAGGAGAGGAAAGACGGGCTCACTCCTCAGCTGCAGCCTCCACGCAAGCCCTCACTGTAACGAGATCCACCCTGCACACACGGCCTCTGCCTCCGACAACCCTCACCCTGAGGGACCCCCGAGCTGGGGTCAGGGCTCGGATCAGGTGGGTGGAGGAGCAGGAGGGGCGAGGAGCCTTGTGAACGTCGACATGAGCAAACCACTCCTCGAGCTGGCTCTGTTTGTCTTTTGTTGCTGTTAACTTGTCTCATTATTACTATTATTATTATTTAACTCTCAGGGAAAAAAAAAAAAAAAAAAAAAAAAAAAAAAAA